>WNGS01167715.1:83684-105489 GCA_020271785.1 Procambarus virginalis | reverse complement strand
GAGGAGGATGTGGAGAAGCTAGGTTGCGGCCTGCATCCAGTGTGCTTGCTTCAGTGGCTTGGGCATCTACTGCCCTGTTGAAGTTGTTTGCTTCGATTCTGAAGGAAGCTGTGTGTCTGTTCTTTGTTTCTCGCCTCACATGCTGACAGACGGTGCTCGCTCACTCTTCGGAATCGGCTTGTAACCTGGATCTTAGATTTTCGTCCCCTTTTTGTCCATTGCTGTTTGTTGTTTACAGAGTCAGCAGTTGTGCAGTATCTGCAGGCAGCTACGCCTATTTGATGTCCCATGTTGGGATGGGGGGGGGGGGCAGTGGTGCCAGATTTGGAGCCAACCTCTCCTTCAGAGACGAAGATGTCTGGTCAGCGCAGTGATCGCTTTGCGCATCGTTCAGCTTCTCATAAGGGTCGTCAGCCCTCTCGCGGTTTGTCCCATTGAGGGGGCGATGGGTGGCTGCTCCTCCTGTGAGGCCAACGAGGTTGGCGGAGCAGGCCTCTTCTCCTGCGCTCTGTCAGGTCATCCTGGAGTGGATATTGTGATGGTAAAAGGACTAAAAACAGTGGCATAGGGCAGATGGAATGCAAGGCACATATAAACAAAAAAAGTAAAAACAAATTAAAATAAAACTGCTATGTTGACTTCTTCACGGTCTGGTAATTACAGGATAAAGTACAAAGAAATGGAAAAATTTCAATACTTTAATAAAAAATTTAACTTTAACAAATTTACAAAAATAAAAATAGTTCCTCCTAGACATGACAATATTACAGGGTGAAAAAAATAAAATAAACAATCAAACAGATAAGTTAACATTACATTAGTGAGCAAGAAATAAATGGTGTTGAAAATACTGAGTACAAAACTGTTGTACTGTAAAAATCTGTAAAAATCTACCACCACACAGGGTAGTGTGGAAGCAGGTTCAACAGGTATGAACACTGAGAATATTCTGACTGGTCGTGGTTGGCTGGCTTCTATATATAAATGACCATCCAGGTCGCGCTGGTGTCGCGATAATTGGGAGCCGGCAAGTGTGAACTATCAAGGTGCTTGTTCACCAGCCAGTGGCACGATCCTGGAGACGCCAGGTGTGCTAGGATGGGGGGGGGGTAGAGAACTAGGGTGTAGAGAGTGGTGGAATCTAGTCTAGATGTATAGTTGTTGTCGTTTTTGCTTGTTAATTCTCTATTCTTGAACATGCAGACGTTATACGGTTGAACAGGTGATGATGGAATAGGCTCGATTTCCTCCTCTAAGGAGATTCTTGTGACAGTATGCTTGGGTGTGGTTGAAACGACGGCATCCCTCAGGTGGGTTTCACGCCTGTTTCCAGTACTGAAACGAAACTGTGTGAATCTGAGGTTCATTCTGGACTTATCCCGTCTGAACCCCTGGGTCTTTTGTTCAGGATGAGTGATCATCCCTTTGGACAACCACTCTGTCTCAGGTACAGCTTCTTTTGGAGCTGGATGCTTTGATGGTGTCTATGAACCTCGGGACGCGTATTGGCACATCCCAATTCATCTGTGGATCAGCGACTGGCTCAGTTTTGTCGTGGGGCGGCAAACTTACCACTTTTCTTGCCTTCCATTCAGCTTGAATCTGGCTCCTCATGTTTTCACTCTCCTTACCCAGGTCATGGTGACCCGTTTGCTTCTGCTAGGGATTCGGGTTCTAGCCTTCCTCGATGACTGGCTGGTTTGGGCTACCAGGCAGTCCGGGTGTATCCTCGCCAGGGATTCAGTTCTTTCCTGGCGGCCTTGCATTGGCTGCTGCATCTCTGGCTTCCTCTTTGGGGTTTTCGGAGTTCAGTGCCCTTGCTCGATGTGTTCACGGATGTGTCATCTCTCGGCTGGGGCTTTGTGACCAGTGTTCACCAGGCCAGCTAGGGTTGGCAGAGTCCGTTCTTCTGTCGGGCTCACAGCATGGTGTGGGAGTTCACGGCGGTGTGGCTTTCGCTTCAGAGGGTTTTCGTCGCTCGAGGATCAACGATCCGGCTCCATTCGGACTGCTCCCCAGTGGTTCATTGTCTGAACTGCGGGGGTTTGATGTGGTCCTTGACTCTTTGGGGCTAGTCTCTTCGGGTGACTCGTCTGCTGAATTCATGGAATTTGGCTCTCCGGGCGGTTCATATCCATGGAGTGTCCAATGTCCTGGTGGATGGCCTTTCTCGGTTCATTCCTCTGTCCACAAAATGGACGGTCGATGCTGACTCCTTCAGTTGGCTCTGTTGGACGTACAGGCATCTAGTGGTGGACCTCTTCACGCCGGCGTGGTCGAGGAGTCTCTCAGTATGTGTGGTGTCCTTCCCCAACTGAGGCCATCGTGGTTAATGCCTTTCAGCAGGACTGGTCAAGGTCCTCTTCTCCCCGGTCCAGCTATTGCTTCGGGTTCTGGCTCGGTTGGAGACTTACTAGGGGAGAAGAGTGGTCCTGTTGACCCAGCCTTGGTTTCAGGTGCTGCTTGCTCAGTGTCCAAACCTGGGGTTTCTTCCGCGGCTCTGCCTCTTTCAGCAGATCGGTCTGGTCCAGTACGTGGCTAGATCAATCTTCTCCCCTGATCTGGTCTGGTCTTTCTGACGTGGGTTTATCACCACTTGTATGGTGATCACGTTTCTTCGTCGATGGTATCCCTTCGGTTCACGATTGTTTTTCTAAGGCTCTTTTTTCCTTTCTACTGGGAGCCAATGGCCTCTGGGGGTCATGTCTGAGAGCTTTATGCTCTCCTACAGCACGGGTTTCTGCTCTTTTGGTCCTGGTGGTCGGTTCATTTGCAGCCGTATCCGGACCGTTGCATGCGTTTCCCGAGTTCCACCTAGCCTTGTGCGAGTTTGAAGGTTGCTGTGTGCCCTTGTCTCACGGTGACAATCACTGCTTTTGCCTCTGTCATGCTACCTGTTGGGTCAACGACACTTTTGACCTGGAGTCTTGCGAGTCGTGTTCTCTGTTTGTTCTCCACTTACCCATTCTGCCGACTTTGATATTCGGGTACAGGCGACATCCATGTTGCATGCTAGGTTTAGTGTGCTGCAATGCACTTGGTTGGTTGCCCACTCGAATGCCCCAAGGCTGCCCTGTTTTGGTTAGGCATTGTTCGCCCTGTCCCCCCCCCCCCCATCCCCTTGTTCCCGGCTCTGAAACGTCTGCAGGTTTCAGGATTGGGGCCGGGGTTTATTAATTAGTGATGAGACTCGGGCGGCTATGGGGCTGCCAATTCGGGTTGGGGACGAAAGCATTCGAGCCTGCTCCTCCTGCCAAGGCTTCTGGGTCCTACCAGCAGACTGTTTCTTTGCTGCCTTTCACCTGGACTCTGCCTTTTCTTCAGGGGTCAGGGGGTGTGGATGATGGCTCTGCCCCAGGGCCTCTGTTGAGTGTTTCCTGGGCTGTGGGGGTAGCGTGCTAGCAGTTTTAGGGCTGTTTGCCCTTTCTTGAGTTTTCTGCCTTCTAGGCAAGGGGAGGGGAAGGTTTCGTCCCTACTCCCATCTGCTTTGTTTCCCACATTTGCTGGTGTGATTTCTGTTACCTTGCATCAGCTGCTTCTCCTTTTATTTTGGTGGCCAATTTTTTTCTGCCGGCGCTTCCCCGCCTAGCTGCCAGGGTGGCGCTGCAGTTTTGTTTGTTTACATGTGCTTGGGAGTGTGTGCTCATGTTTTGGAGGTATTTTTGTGGGAAGCCCTTTTGGCTTCCTTGAGCTATCAGGCTAATATGCGAATCATTAGACCAGGGCATTAGTCTATGGAGTTCTGCCTACTAGGGACCACTAGCCAGAACATGGCCCCCTCGGAGAGGCACAAGGAGCAATGGCCCTGGAAAACCCCCGTGGTTGGGGGATAACCTTATCTGCCATCGACCGAGGTTAGGCACCCAGAAACGTAGGCATAACAAAACAGACCCCATATGGTAAGAAAATTACAACCGAAAGCCGAACAGAGAGGTAGAACTCCCTCAATTCCTAGGGAAACAAGGAAACAAGCAAAAGTCACATTCCATCGTCGCATCACTCGTCCGTGCAGCTCCCTCGCACTGTCGACCCAGCCACATTAGTTCGTCAGCTAATGCAAACCGAGGTGGACGTCTTCTCTGGCCTCACATTCCAAGTAGTGTTTGCCTTTGTGGTGACCTCTGCTGTGTCGTTATGTGTGGTGGCCAGGTGTTCTCAAGAGTACCAGGGCTGCATGTGCTTAGGGGCCTCCTTCCCTAAGTGGCCTGTGAGTACTACCCTTGTGTGTTAGGGTTCTCTTCCCTGGTGCGTTCAGGAACCAATTCCATAGGGGTTTTTGCTGCTCTGCACTTACCCCGCCCTTTGGTGTCAGCTGGAATTTTGTGGCCCTTGTTTGGCCTTGGATAGGAATTAGTTTTGTGCTGGTTGGGTTAGGGGCATCAAGGTGTTGTGAAGCTTGCATACCTATGCGGCAACCAGTTTCTGTTTTCTCTGGGGCCATTGTACTTTTGTGGAGGTTTTCTTTTGATTTTGTTTTCATTGCGTGGTGGGGGTCTACCTGGTGTGGCTATCGTTCCACTTATAATTTGGTGACCCTCTGGTAGGCCCCTGTGACTGTACACATCACAGGAGTTTCAGTGTTTTGATCTTCCCCTTGTTAGCTTTGGATCTTAACCGGTTAGCAACACCTTGCCCGGGCTTCCTGTAGCAGCCAGCCTACAGGCCCCTGGAAAACCCTGTCAGGGCTTAATGGATCTATGGATGAATCTTCAGAATTCCAGCCTGCCTCATGCAGGTTTGAAGTTTGCTGTGTGCCATTGTCTCGGGGTGACAGTCACCTCTTTTCCCTCCATCATGCTGCCTGTTGGATCAACAACACCTTTGTCCCGGAGTCTTGTGAGTCGTGTTCTCTACTTGTTTTCCAGTATCATTCTGATGACATACTGTTAGGGTACAGGCAGCATCCACGTTGCTGCAATGCGCTAGGTTGGTTTCCCACCCGTATGCCCCGCGACCACCCTGCTTTGGTTATAGGGACCCGGACCTGGAGGTGAAGCATTCACTTTGACTTTGATTCAGTCCCGCACTCCCTGGTCCTTCCCCTGTAGTTCATCCTGCACTCCCCCCACCCCCCTCCCTGCTTCCGGCTCTCAAACGTCTGAGGGTTTCAGGGTCGGGGCAGGGTTTAGTTGGTAATGAGATTCAGGCAGCTTCGGGGGCTGTCCAATTCAGGTTAGGGACAGAGGCATCGGAACCAGGTCCTCCTAACAAGGCTTCTGGTCCCACCAGCAGGCCCCCTTCTTTTCAGCCTTTCCCTTGGACTCTGCCTTTTCTTCGGGGGTAGAAGGTATGGAGGACTTCTCTGTCCCGGGTCCTGACTTAGGGCATCCCGAGGCTGGGGAGGAGTCGACCTGGGGACCTTGGGCCCCCTTTTACCCCCACTTGGGTGTTAGTACCCTCTTCGTGGGTCTTGTTGTTGGAGAATTCTGTCCACGCATTCGGCTTTCGGTAGCAATATTTTACCAAAATAGTGGTTTGTTTTGGGGTACCTATCTTTCTGGGTGCCAGACCCAGTTGATGTCAGACATAGAATGCTCCCAACCACACAGTTGGGAGTTTCTATAGGCCATNGGACCACAGGATCACGTGTCCAGTGTTCTGTTCACTCAGCCACCGACTCCCCGGAGCACCGGTTTCAGGATTGTTTTTCCAAAGCTCTTTTTTTCCTGCTGGCTTTGGCCTCGTTCCTGGCCTCTGCCCGCTCGTTTGGCTTCCGGTAGCAATAGTTTCACCAGAATAGCGGTTTGTTTTGGGCGCCTACCTTTCTGGGTGCCAGACCCGGTCGATGGCAGATATAGAATGCTCCCACCCACACGGGGGTTTCTATAGGCAATTGTTCCTCGTGCCTCTCTGAGAGGACCAGGTTCTGGCTCATGGTCCCCGGTAGGCCTAGAACTCCATGCACATTGACTGATGCCAGGATTTAATATATTCATATCGGCCTGGATAGCTCAAGGGAGCCTCGGGTCTCTCCCAGAAAATGGCTTTTCATTACATTCAAGGCTGGCTTAATATTATTATTATTATTATTATTATTATTATTATTACAGTATTATTATTATTATTACAGTATTATTATTATTATTACAGTATTATTATTATTATCATCTGTAGGGAGTTTAGTTGTAATAATTTTAGTTGTGCCAGCATGCAGAACATAAACCAATTCACCATCCTGACAAAAAGCCTTGGATAACTAAGGACTGCCTGAGCATTAATATGTGAATGATGAAATAATTTTCAGAAATTTGTGTCCAAGTCAGTTGTGGGGGATGGCCAAGCATCTGCTGCCTTAGATTCTACAGAGAACTTGGAGACTCCTCAGAAGCATTTGGTTCTCTCTCATTCCACCTCAAGCACCCATTGTTCAACTCTTTATCAAACTCGGGTACTGCTTTAAACAATTACTACATTTTATTATTTATTTTACCATAAGCTTCCATTAACCATCAAACCGCATGTCGGTGTTATGTATTTGGCTGTGTATAGGTATGAGTGGATGTGTGTTAATAAATAAATAAATAAATAAATAAATAAATAAATATATATATATATATATATATATATATATAATATATATATATATATATATATATATATATATATATATATATATACATATATATATAATGTCGTACCTAGTAGCCAGAATGCACTTCTCAGCCTACTATGCAAGGCCCGATTTGCCTAATAAGCCAAGTTTTCCTAAATTAATATATTTTCTCTAATTTTTTTCTTATGAAATGATATAGCTACCCATTTCATTATGCATGAGGTCAATTTTATTTTATTGGAGTTAAAATTAACGTAGATATATGACCGAACCTAACCAACCCTAACCTATCTTTATAGGTTAGGTTAGGTTAGGTAGCCGAAAAAGTTAGGTCAGGTTAGGTTAGGTTAGGTTAGGTTAGGTTAGGTAGGTTAGGTAGTCGAAAAAAACATTAATTCATAAAACTTGGCATATTAGGCAAATCAGGCCTTGCATAGTAGGCTGAGACGTGCGTTCTGGCTACTAGGTACGACATATATATATATATATATATATATATATATATATATATATATATATATATATATATATATATATATATATATATATATATATATATATATATATAATATAATAAAAAATATATATATATAATTAGTATATTTTGGTAGCAGTCTTTCTTGTAAACATATGTTGTTAAATATGACCGAAAAAGTAAGATTAATAATTCTAACACAAATTTTTTAAATATTTCTTATGTTTCTTTTTACTGTTGATGGTAATTGAAAAATCAATTCTCCAAAATTCATTTTTATTTCTAGTCTGACGCGACGCTTCAACATGTTTCGTAATAACATATTACATTTTCAAAGACTTCAGTTTACACACACACAACTGTAACCTAAAAACACTTAACAGAGTTTTACTAATTCTAATGCTAAACAGCTTGTCTTATATACTCACATTTGGGTGAGGTGATATATTGAAACAGTTTTGGATGAGGTGAACAAACTTTTGACCAACACAAGACAGAATACGATTCAAGGGGTATAAATTGGATAAGTGAAAGGGAAGAATGGAAGTAACTACAAAGGGCCTATTGGCCCATACTTCCTCTTGATGCTTCTATATTGGTGCGGAGTCTTGAAGTGGGTAGAATATAGTTGTGCATTAATTGGCTGTTGATTGCTGGTGTTGACTTTTTGATGTGTAGTGCCTCACAGATGTCAAGCCGCCTGCTATCGCTGTATCTATTGATGATTTCTGTGTTTTGTGTTAAGACTTCTCTGGTGATGGTCTGGTTGTGGGAAGAGATTATATGTTCCTTAATGGTGCCCTGTTGCTTATGCATTGTTAATCGCCTGGAAAGAGATGTTGTTGTCTTGCCTATATACTGAGTTCTTTGGGGCTTACAGTCCCCAAGTGGACATATGAAGGCATAGACGACATTGGTCTCTTTTAAGGCATTCCGCTTTGTGTCTGGAGAGTTTTTCATGGGTAGGTTTGCCGTTTTTTTGGTTTTATAGTAAATGGTCAATTGTATCTTCTGATTTTTGTCTGTAGGGATAACGTTCCTATTAACAATATCTTTCAGGATCCTTTCCTCCGTTTTATGAGCTGTGGAAAAGAAGTTCCTGTAAAATAGTCTAATAGGGGGTACAGGTGTTGTGTTAATTGACTCTTCAGAGGTTGCATGGCATTTCACCTTCCTTTTTATGATGTCTTCAACGAAACCATTGGAGAAGCCGTTGTTGACTAGGACCTGCCTTACCCTACAGAGTTCTTCATCGACTTGCTCCATTCTGAGCTGTGGCTGAGAGCACGGTTGACGTAAGCATTGACAACATTTCTCTTGTTCCTGTCTGGGCAGTCACTGTTGGCACTGAGGCACATTCCTATGTTTGTTTCCTTAGTGTACTCTGCAGTGTGGAAACCTCCGCTCCTTTCCATGACTGTTACATCTAGAAAGGGCAGCTTTCCATCCTTCTCCATCTCGTAAGTGAAACTCAACACAGAATTCTGCTCGAATGCCTCCTTCAGCTCCCGCAGACATCTGACATCAGGTACCTGTGTAAAAATGTTGTCAACATATCTGCAGTATATGGCAGGGTTCAAGTTCATGCCAACTAAGACCTTCTGTTCGATGGTACCCATGTAGAAGTTCGCAAACAGGACACCTAGGGGAGAACCCTAGGTGTTTGCGAAGGAACGAAGTTTCACCTTTCTATTTATGTCTTCAACGAAACCGTTAGAGAAGCCGTTGTTGACTAGGATCTGACTTACCCTAAAGAGTTATTCATCGACTTGCTTCCAATCTGAGCTGTGGCTGGGAGCACGGTCGACGTAAGCATTGACAACACTCCTCCAGTACCTGTCTGGGCAGTCACTCTAGTCAACAACGGCTTCTCTAACAGTTTCGTTGAAGACATCATAAATGGAAAGGTGAAACTCCATGCAACCTCTGTAGAATCAACCAACACACCACTTGTACCCCCTATTAGACTATTTTACAGGAACTTCTTTTCGACGGCTCATAAAACAGAGGAAAGGGTCCTGAAAGATATTGTTGATAGGAACGTTATCCCTACAAACAAAAATCAGAAAATACAATTGACAATTTATTATAAAACCAAAAAAACTGCAAATCTACTCATGAAAAACTCTCCAGATACTAAGCAGAATGCCTTAAAGGAGACCAACGTCGTCTATGCCTTTCAATGCCCACTTGGGGACTGTAAGCCCCAAAGAACTCGGTATATAGGCAAGATAACAACTTCTCTTTCCAGGCGATTAACAATGCATAAGCAACAGGGCTCCATCAAGGAACATATAATCTCTTCTCACAACCAGACCATCACCAGAGAAATCTTAGCAAACAACACAGAAATCATCGATAGATACAGCGATAGCAGGCGGCTTGACATCAGCGAGGCACTACACATCAAAAAGTCAACACCAGCAATCAACAGCCAATTAATGCACAACTACATTCTTCCCACTTCAAGACTCTGAACCAATATGGAAGCAGCAAGAGGAAGTACTGTCTTCACTCGATTATCCGGACTATATGGGAAGGACCCCCATTGGATTATCACATTTTCGGATAATGGTACTTTTTCACCTACGAGTCCAAAAGTGACCATTTCCAACTATTTTTATATTACAAAACAACATAATTTGAATTGCCTTGCCACATATAATTATTAGATATTCAACTAGAAACCTCAACTTACCTTGTTGGTGTTCGTCTTCTTGATTGATGCCACACATCTTAAAGTTAAGAATTCTTAACAATTTACATAACCTATACTAACACAACACTAAAATTAACACTTAAAATTACTGTACAGTTCATTAAGCAAAGTTAGTTTTGACTGCCAGCTGCTGAAGCCTCACTGGTTGAAGGCATTTGGGTTGCCTGTGAGGCCTCACTTGTTGAAGGCGCTTGGCTTGCCTGTGATGCCTCACTTGTTGAGGCCCTTGCATGCACCTCACTTGTTGAAGGCGCTTGACTTGCCTGTGACACCTTACTTGTTAAAGGCGCTTGCTTGCACCTTACTTGTTGAAGGCGCTGGCTTGCCTGTGAAGCCTCACTTGTTGAAGGCCCTTGCATGCACCTCACTTGTTGAAGGCGCTTGACTTGCCTGTGAGCCTTACTTGTAAAGGCGCTTGACTTGCCTGTGACGCCTTACGTGTAAAGGCGCTTGCTTGCGCCTTACTTGTTGAAGGCGCTTGGCTTGCCTGTGAAGCCTCAGTTGTTGAGGGCATTTGGCTTGCCTGTGACGTCTCACTTGTTGAACAACACGTAACTTGTCTTTAATTGCTAGGACAACCTTTTTCCTCTTAACACCTCCAGAACGATTGATGCTGCTACCAGACATAGTCTTGGCCAAAATGTTCAAAGTTACTATGAAAATAAAAAAGTTATTTAAAAAAATATTTCACTAATGGCGCAGCACTGTGTACACGAGGGACAGGAGCACATGGGTGACCAGTGTTGGATGGGTCCATTGGGGCAGCTATAGCACGTACGTAGGCCGGCAGGAGGAAAAAAACTCACAATATTTTTTAAGGAAACTTCAGCCTGTGCACATTGCTTTTAGGAAACTTATTTATTTGTTATTACATAATTACTAGTACTTATTTCATTGTTTTTGGCTATGATTAATTGTTCTAAAATTAATGGTAATTCCTGTACCCAGGTGGTCCCTCCGATGCTCCCCTCCCACCCTCCCGACACCACTCACCCACTCCACCCCCCTCCTCCACCATGCGTCTAGAGCCACCTTACCTTGAGGATACCTTGAGGTGCTTCGGGGGGCTTATGTCCCCGCGGCCCGGTCATCGACCAGGCCTCCTGGTTGCTGGACTGATCAACCAGGCTGTTGGACGCGGCTGCTCGCAGCCTGACGTATGAGTCACAGCCTGGTTGATCAGGTATCCTTTGGAGGTGCTTATCCAGTTCTCTCTTGAACACTGTGAGGGGTTTGCCAGTTATGTCCCTTATGTGTAGTGGAAGCGTGTTGAACAGTCTCGGGGCCTCTGATGTTGATAGAGTTCTCTCTCAGAGTACCAGTTGCACCTCTGCTTTTCAACGGGGGTATTTTGCACATCCTGCCATGTCTTCTGGTCTCATGTGATGTTATTTCTGTGTGCAGGTTGGGACCAGCCCCTCTAATATTTTCCACGTGTAAATTATTATGTTTTTCCCGACTGCGCTCAAGGGAATACAGTTAGGCTCTTAAGTCGGTCCCAATAGTTTAGATGTTTACCGAGTGGATTCTAGCAGTAAAGGACCTCTGCCACGCTCTCCAGGTCAGCAATTTCACCAGCAGTGAAAGGGGCTGTCATTGGCAGCAGTACTCCACTCTAGAGAGAACAAGCGTTTTGAAAGTGTCATCATCGTATAGCATCTCTAGTGTGAAAAGTTCTTGTTATCCAACCTGTCATTTTTCTTGCAGTGTGACGGCTACTTTATTGTGTTCTTTAAAGGTAAGGTCTTCTGACATGAGTACACCCAGATCCTTTACATTGCCTTTTCGTTCTCTGTTATGATTTNGAAACTTAAATGTATTTTAGATGGAATGTGTTAAAGGTACTGGAAAGAATCTTTCAATATGTGTTCAATATGCGTTGTATTGCTCAGGAATCGTTTGATCCATATGTTTAGTCTCCACTTTATCAGTTGTAACGTAAGCCAAGAATAATTCTTTGTGCATTCTGGCTCATTGATAGGAAGGACCTGGGGCTCATTGAGAGGGAGGACCAAGGCTCGTTGATAGGGAGGACCTAGGCTCGTTGATAGGGAGGACCTAGGCTCATTGATTGGGAGGACCTAGGCTTATTGATAGGGAGGACCTAGGCTCGTTGATAGGGAGGACCTAGGCTCGTTGATAGGGAGGACCTAGGCTCGTTGATAGGGAGGACCTAGGCTCATTGATTGGGAGGACCTAGGCTTATTGATAGGGAGGACCTAGGCTCGTTGATAGGGAGGACCTAGGCTCATTGATAGGGAGGACCTAGGCTCGTTGATAGGGAGGACCTAGGCTCATTGATAGGGAGGACCTAGGCTTATTGATTGGGAGGACCTAGGCTTATTGATAGGGAGGACCTAGGCTTGTTAATTGGGAGGAGCTAGGCTCAATGATGGGGAGACTAGGCTCATTGATGGAGAGAAGCTAGGCTTAATGATTGGGAGAAACTAGGTTCATTGATTGAGAGGAGCTAGGCTCAATGATGGGGAGAAACTAGGCTCACTGATGGAGAGGAGCTAGGCTCAATGATGGGGAGAAACTAGGCTCACTGATGGAGAGGAGCTAGGCTCAATGATGGGGAGAAACTAGGTTCATTGATTGAGAGGAGCTAGGCTCAATGATGGGGAGAAACTAGGCTCACTGATGGAGAGGAGCTAGGCTCATTGATGGAGAGAAACTAGGTTCATTGATTGAGAGGAGCTAGGCTCAATGATGGGGAGAAACTAGGTTCATTGATTGAAAGGAGCTAGGCTCAATGATGGGGAGAAACTAGGCTCAATGATGGGGAGAAACTAGGCTCAATGATGGGGAGAAACTAGGCTCACTGATGGAGAGGAGCTAGGCTCATTGATGGAGAGGAGCTAGGCTCACTGATGGATAGCAGCTAGGCTCAATTATGGGGAGAAACTAGGCTCATTGACAGGAAGGATCTAGTCTCTTCTCTTCTGATTTTTTCTATAATAGCTAAGCATGGCAAATATTTAATATTAATTTCTTAACAAAGCACTAAATGAATGTTGATGAAATTTCCATTATTTTGCAGGTGGCTGTGTTTTAGCTACGTGCCACAGTTGTGCGACTCCCTGCCTCACCATGAGACTACAGCAATATTTGGCAGAACTTTCCTTCGGGCAGTTTTCCACACTTTACGCAAGCAGCTGCTCGATAAATTTCGAGCGGAAAAAGATAAAATGCCCGCCGAAAAGAAGCTGTTACTTCTCAATCATTTTCCGAGGTACTGTAACTCTATATGGCACTTGTGTGTCCAGTGTTGTATGCCTGAATATGTATGCCTACTATATACTAAGTATTCAACAACCTACATATGATGGAATTTACAGGTTTAAGAAAATTGCTTCAAATTGATGTGGGAGAACACTTGGGACTTGTGGGAAGGTTCTTACTTACATACATTATATAAAGATATTTGGGTTTTGACACCAAAACGTCAGATATTTGTTGTTGTCGTGTATGATGCTCTCGTATCACAAGCAGTTTCTGCAAGCACCTGGCTATATGGGGGAGGTAGTAGACCAGATGTGGAGGAGGTAGTAGACCAGATGTGGAGGGGGTAGTAGACCAGATGTGGAGGGGGTAGTAGACCAGATGTGGAGGGGGTAGTAGACCAGATGTGGAGGGGGTAGTAGACCAGATGTGGAGGGGGTAGTAGACCAGATGTGGAGGGGGTAGTAGACCAGATGTGGAGGGGGTAGTAGACCAGATGTGGAGGGGGGTAGTAGACCAGATGTGGAGGGGGTGGTAGACCAGATGTGGAGGGGGTGGTAGACCAGATGTGGAGGGGGTGGTAGACCAGATGTGGAGGGGGTGGTAGACCAGATGTGGAGGGGGTAGTAGACCAGATGTGGAGGGGGTGGTAGACCAGATGTGGAGGGGGTGGTAGACCAGATGTGGAGGGGGTGGTAGACCAGATGTGGAGGGGGTGGTAGACCAGATGTGGAGGGGGTAGTAGACCAGATGTGGAGGGGGTGGTAGACCAGATGTGGAGGGGGTAGTAGACCAGATGTGGAGGGGGGTGGAGGGGGTAGTAGACCAGATGTGGAGGGGGTAGTAGACCAGATGTGGAGGGGGTAGTAGACCAGATGTGGAGGGGGTAGTAGACCAGATGTGGAGGGGGTGGTAGACCAGATGTGGAGGGGGTAGTAGACCAGATGTGGAGGGGGTAGTAGACCAGATGTGGAGGGGGTAGTAGACCAGATGTGGAGGGGGTAGTAGACCAGATGTGGAGGGGGTAGTAGACCAGATGTGGAGGGGGTGGTAGACCAGATGTGGAGGGGGTAGTAGACCAGATGTGGAGGGGGTAGTAGACCAGATGTGGAGGGGGTAGTAGACCAGATGTGGAGGGGGTGGTAGACCAGATGTGGAGGGGGTGGTAGACCAGATGTGGAGGGGTGGTAGACCAGATGTGGAGGGGGTGGTAGACCAGATGTGGAGGGGTGGTAGACCAGATGTGGAGGGGGTAGTAGACCAGATGTGGAGGGGGTAGTAGACCAGATGTGGAGGGGGTGGTAGACCAGATGTGGAGGGGGTAGTAGACCAGATGTGGAGGGGGTAGTAGACCAGATGTGGAGGGGGTAGTAGACCAGATGTGGAGGGGGTGGTAGACCAGATGTGGAGGGGGGGTAGTAGACCAGATGTGGAGGGGGTAGTAGACCAGATGTGGAGGGGGTAGTAGACCAGATGTGGAGGGGGTAGTAGACCAGATGTGGAGGGGGTAGTAGACCAGATGTGGAGGGGGTGGTAGACCAGATGTGGAGGGGGGGTAGTAGACCAGATGTGGAGGGGGTAGTAGACCAGATGTGGAGGTGGTAGTAGACCAGATGTGGAGGGGGTAGTAGACCAGATGTGGAGGGGGTAGTAGACCAGATGTGGAGGGGGTGGTAGACCAGATGTGGAGGGGGGGTAGTAGACCAGATGTGGAGGGGGTAGTATCACATATCATCCCACCGCTGCCACCATTGTAACGGGAGGGGGGGTGAAATGATGTGTGAAGTAAGTAGGATAAATAGAAGAGGTAGAAGGGTAGATAGGTAGAGGTAGGAAAGTAGATAGTAGAAGTAGAAGAGTAGATAGAAGAAGAGAGTAGAAGAAGAAATTGCATGAAATAGAAATTAGAAGAAGTGAGAAATTGCTAGTAGAAGAAGAAATGCTGCCACCATCCATTCTAGATCATTACGTACAAGACAAGGAATGGAACTTGTCTGTATCTCAATAGAGGTTATTACCATGTTTCAACTCTAAACATGTACTCATTAATCTCAATATTCAGAAAAGATGTTATCATTAGGTCAGTATTAGTATGTTCCATCTTTATCATGTATTCATTAAAATCATGGAACCAGTAACTGCAGAGACTTTCTCATCTCACTCAAAACTCTAGGGAACAAAGTTAAAGGCAATTTAAAATTATAAACTCAATTATATTTCACATGATAAGTATCATAATTTAAGCAAGGAAAAATGTTCAAGATTAATCTTTCAAAGTGAGTCATCATCCAGAAATTCGTGAACCCTACAACTGATTGCCCCGGATCGTCACCCAACACTTGTAAACACGACTAAGTCACCTTAATGTTCAACTCACCCAGTGTCTGAGTCTCCGTTGGATAGAGAGAGGGGGGGGGGTGTCTGTAGTTGACAGAGACTGTCCCGCCTCGCCGGCTGACAGCCCCTGGCTAGGCTGTCCTTAGTTCTGCTCTGCTGGCTGTTCTTCTGCCATTTGCTCTCCTTCTGCTGTTTACGAATCGGTAGCTCTCCGAGTATATATTGGGAGCCCTAGTAGTTAACTCCGCCCATAAGTAGATAGCCTCCGGCACTCTACCAGCCACTCCTTAAACGTCGGCATGTTTGAAGGCTACCAGGCTACGATTATAAGATTAGCGGGAGCCAAGTGAGATCCGCATGATCTGACCTCAGGTCACTAGGTTGTCATTAACACTTAGAGGGTGTGAGATCCCGACCGACAACTGCGCATCTCAAATCCTTGACTGTGACTCACTGAACTATACGTATATATTAAATATAACTAACCCAAACACCTTTACGGTGTTACAAGTAGACCAGATGTGGAGGGGGTAGTAGACCAGATGTGGAGGAGGTAGTAGACCAGATGTGGAGGAGGTAGTAGACCAGATGTGGAGGGGGTAGTAGACCAGATGTGGAGGGGGTAGTAGACCAGATGTGGAGGGGGTAGTAGACCAGATGTGGATGGGGTGGTAGACCAGATGTGGAGGGGGTAGTAGACCAGATGTGGAGGTGGGAGTAGACCAGATGTGGAGGTGGTAGTAGACCAGATGTGGAGGTGGTGGTAGACCAGATGTGGAGGAGGTAGTAGACCAGATGTGGAGGGGGTAGTAGACCAGATGTGGAGGGGGTAGTAGACCAGATGTGGAGGGGGTAGTAGACCAGATGTGGAGGGGTAGTAGACCAGATGTGGAGGTGGTAGTAGACCAGATGTGGAGGGGGTAGTAGACCAGATGTGGAGGGGGTAGTAGACCAGATGTGGAGGTGGTAGTAGACCAGATGTGGAGGAGGTAGTAGACCAGATGTGGAGGTGGTAGTAGACCAGATGTGGAGGAGGTAGCAGACCAGATGTGGAGGGGGTAGTAGACCAGATGTGGAGGGAGTAGTAGACCAGATGTGGAGGTGGTAGTAGACCAGATGTGGAGGAGGTAGTAGACCAGATGTGGAGGTGGTAGTAGACCAGATGTGGAGGAGGTAGTAGACCAGATGTGGAGGGGGTAGTAGACCAGATGTAGAGGAGGTAGTAGACCAGATGTGGAGGAGGTAGTAGACCAGATGTGGAGGTGGTAGTAGACCAGATGTGGAGGAGGTAGTAGACCAGATGTGGAGGGGGTAGTAGACCAGATGTGGAGGGGTAGTAGACCAGATGTGGAGGAGGTAGTAGACCAGATGTGGAGGGGGTAGTAGACCAGATGTGGAGGGGGTAGTAGACCAGATGTGGAGGTGGTAGTAGACCAGATGTGGAGGAGGTAGTAGACCAGATGTGGAGGGGGTAGTAGACCAGATGTAGAGGAGGTAGTAGACCAGATGCGGAGGATGTAGTAGACCAGATGTGGAGGTGATAGTAGACCAGATGTGGAGGGGGTAGTAGACCAGATGTAGAGGAGGTAGTAGACCAGATGTAGAGGAGGTAGTAGACCAGATGTGGAGGTGGTAGTAGACCAGATGTGGAGGAAATATGGAGATGTGACTGCTGGAATACAATCCAAATAAATGTAAAGTAATGAAAATGGGTAAAGGACATAGGAGAAATGTATTTAAAGCATAAGGAAAAGCCAATTACAAGAAACAATAAAAGAAAAAGACCTGGGAGTAGACATAATCCCAAAACTAACAGCAGAAGCTCACATGAAGAGAATAAGATCAGCTTCATATGTGAATATGATAACATCTTGATAACATATGGGAAGTTAACAAAGATAAGAATGTCATTGAAGAATATAAACCGGACACCTTCAAGTCCATACACACTTATAAACTGGACACCTTCAAGTCCATACACACTTATAAACCGGACACCTTCAAGTCCATACACACTTATAAACCGGACACCTTCAAGTCCATACACACTTATAAACCGGACACCTTCAAGTCCATACACACTTATAAACTGGACACCTTCAAGTCCATACACACTTATAAACTGGACACCTTCAATAGATGTGTTACTTGAAGGACACCTTCAAGTCCATACACACTTATAAACTGGACACCTTCAAGTCCATACACACTTATAAACTGGACACCTTCAAGTCCATACACACTTATAAACTGGACACCTTCAAGTTCATACACACTTATAAACCGGACACCTTCAAGTCCATACACACTTATAAACTGGACACCTTCAAGTCCATACACACTTATAAACTGGACACCTTCAAGTCCATACACACTTATAAACTGGACACCTTCAAGTCCATACACACTTATAAACTGGACACCTTCAAGTCCATACACACTTATAAACCGGACACCTTCAAGTCCATACACACTTATAAACTGGACACCTTCAAGTCCATACACACTTATAAACTGGACACCTTCAAGTCCATACACACTTATAAACTGGACACCTTCAAGTCCATACACACTTATAAACTGGACACCTTCAAGTCCATACACACTTATAAACTGGACACCTTCAAGTCCATACACACTTCCAGAAACCAGCAACTTCACGAATTAGACACAGATTCAAGTTAAGGAAACAAAGGTGCCGAAAAAATATTTAAAAAATTTCTTTTGCAAACAGTGGTAGACGGTTGGAACAAGCTAAGTGAGAAGGTTGTGGAGGCCAAAACCGTTAATAGTTTCAAAGCGTTATATGACAAAGAGTACTGGGAAGACGGGACACCACGAGCGTCGTAACTCTCATCCTGTAGCTACACTTAGGTGATTACACTTAGATAATTACACTGCCTGTGTGAGACCATTACTTGAGCATGCAGCTCCTGCATGGAACCCACACCTTGTGTAGCATAAACAATTACACTGCCTGTGTGAAACCATTACTGAGCATGCAGCTCCTGCATGGAACCCACACCTTGTGTAGCATAAACAATTACACTGCCTGTGTGAAACCATTACTTGAGCATGCAGCTCCTGCATGGAACCCACACCTGTGTAGCATAAACAAAAACTTGAGAAAGTTCAGAGGTTTGCAACTGGAATAGTACCAGAATTGAGAGGCCTAAGCTATTAGAACAGGTTGATGGACCTCACCCTCACAGCCTTAGAGGAGTGAAGAAATGTACGGGGTTATGCTCACTACATACAATATCTTGAGGGTAATAGACAAGTGGGTAAAAGAAACCTATTTAAATTAAAAGAAGTTAAGACAAGGGGGATATCAGTGGAAACTGGACACACAATTGAGTCACAGAAATGGAAAGAAATTCTTGTTTCCTGTAGGGCGGTCAGCAAGTGGAATGCATTGAAAGACGAGATTGTTGAAGCGAATTTTATTCACGACTTTTAGACAAAATATAAGCCAGGACATAAAGAGCTAGATCTTACCTCCGGCTCTGTAGTCACTGATTAGTAAGCTCACATAAGCACATCAGCAAATTGTTATTCCCTTCATATTCTCATAAGCTTAACACTTTTGCGTGCCCCCCGCGCCACCCTTCAACTGTGCGATTTGGGTCCCAGGGTTTCACGGGAGCGCGTGTTAATTCTGAAAAGTGTATACTCTCTTCAACTTTGTCACCTTAATTCTCGTCCTACAAGATTAAATTTGGTATCATTGTGTTCGCAATAGAATTCTCTACAGCACTCAATGCATATAAACTCCAAAAGCCCGGCTAATTACCCGCAGAAAACAGAGAAAGTGCGAACGAGTTACACACGAGCGCGCAAAAGCGATAAAATGTGTTCACTATTTTCAATCTGGTCACCTCAGTTTTCGTCCTAGGTCTTTCATTTTTATATCAATGGGTTTGCAATAGAATTCTCTAGAGGAACATTAGCATATAAAATAAAAAACCTGGTCACGCTCCAACAGCTGACGAGTTGAAGACGGGCCACGTTAGCCGCGAGTGAGCGCCCAGACGCCTTCCAACTAAACTCCCAATTCCTGCCCACAAATGTTTAGTACTAATGTGTGTTGAACATGACATAGGCATGTAGGGAAGACATAGGTGCGCATTTTAAAACCAGTCCCCAAAAAATAGGATAAAAACCTGATTTTTGGCGATTATTTAAAGTGGATGACGCAATGCTGCGTCATGCCCGGCAGCACCGCCAGTAAACGGATGACGCAATGCTGCCTCATGCCCGAGCGAAAGTGTTAATACATTTCTTTGTGTGTTTGACTGTTCCTCAGCCAAACATCATCATAAATGTAAAGATGTAATCTTTAGTCTTTCTAAATATCAGACATTATACTCACATCAAAGTTATCACATGCAACTCTTCTAGGTATGCCAGATTCCACATTCCTTGTGAGCTCTTTCTGCTCCCAAGTCATCATGTGTACTTGGGTCTGTTGCTGCTCCCAAGTCATCATGTGTACCTTGGGTCTGTTGCTGCTCCCAAGTTGTTATGTGTACCTTGGGTCTGTTGTTGCTCCCAAGTCATCATGTGTACCTGGGTCTGTTGCTGCTCCCAAGTCATCATGTGTACCTTGGGTCTGTTGCTGCTCCCAAGTTGTTATGTGTACCTTGGGTCTGTTGTTGCTCCCAAGTCATCATGTGTACCTTGGGTCTGTTGTTGCTCTCAAGTCA
Source organism: Procambarus virginalis (assembly GCA_020271785.1). Taxonomy (NCBI): domain Eukaryota; kingdom Metazoa; phylum Arthropoda; class Malacostraca; order Decapoda; family Cambaridae; genus Procambarus; species Procambarus virginalis. The sequence continues at coordinate 85,474 of WNGS01167715.1, read as the reverse complement.
TCATGTGCACCTTGGGTCTGTTGTTGCTCCCAAGTCATCATGTGGGCCTTGGGTTTGTTGTTGCTCCCAAGTCATCATGTGGGCCTTGGGTCTGTTGTTGCTCCCAAGTCATCATGTGGGCCTTGGGTCTGTTGTTGCTCCCAAGTCATCATGTGGGCCTTGGGTCTATTGTTGCTCCCAAGTCATCATGTGGGCCTTGGGTCTGTTGTTGCTCCAAGTCATCATGTGGGCCATGGGTCTGTTGTTGCTCCCAAGTTCTTATGTGGGCCTTGGGTCTGTTGTTGCTCCCAAGTCATCATGTGGGCCTTGGGTCTGTTGCTGCTCCCAAGTTCTTATGTGGGCCTTGGGTCTGTTGTTGCTCCCAAGTCATCATGTGGGCCTTGGGTCTGTTGTTGCTCCCAAGTTCTTATGTGGGCCTTGGGTCTGTTGCTGCTCCCAAGTTGTTATGTGTACCTTGGGTCTGTTGTTGCTCCAAGTTCTTATGTGGGCCTTGGGTCTGTTGTTGCTCCCAAGTTGTTATGTGTACCTTGGGTCTGTTGCTGCTCCCAAGTCATCATGTGTACCTTGGGTTTGTTGCTGCTCCCAAGTTGTTATGAGGGCCTTGGGTCTGTTGCTGCTCCCAAGTTGTTATGTGTACCTTGGGTCTGTTGTTGCTCCCAAGTCATCATGTGTACCTTGGGTCTGTTGTTGCTCCCAAGTTGTTATGTGTACCTTGGGTCTGTTGCTGCTCCCAAGTTGTTATGTGTACCTTGGGTCTGTTGTTGCTCCCAAGTTGTTATGTGTACCTTGGGTCTGTTGTTGCTCCCAAGTCATCATGTGTACCTTGGGTCTGTTGTTGCTCCCAAGTCATCATGTGTACCTTGGGTCTGTTGCTGCTCCCAAGTTGTTATGTGTACCTGGGTCTGTTGCTGCTCCCAAGTCATCATGTGTACCTTGGGTCTGTTGCTGCTCCCAAGTCATCATGTGTACCTTGGGTCTGTTGTTGCTCCCAAGTCATCATGTGTACCTTGGGTCTGTTGCTGCTCCCAAGTTGTTATGTGTACCTTGGGTCTGTTGCTGCTCCAAGTCATCATGTGTACCTTGGGTCTGTTGCTGCTCCCAAGTTGTTATGTGTACCTTGGGTCTGTTGCTGCTCCCAAGTCATCATGTGTACCTTGGGTCTGTTGTTGCTCCCAAGTTGTTATGTGGGCCTTGGGTCTGTTGTTGCTCCCAAGTTGTTATGTGTACCTTGGGTCTGTTGCTGCTCCCAAGTCATCATGTGTACCTTGGGTCTGTTGTTGCTCCCAAGTCATCATGTGTACCTTGGGTCTGTTGCTGCTCCCAAGTTGTTATGTGTACCTTGGGTCTGTTGCTGCTCCCAAGTCATCATGTGTACCTTGGGTCTGTTGCTGCTCCCAAGTCATCATGTGTACCTTGGGTCTGTTGTTGCTCCCAAGTCATCATGTGTTCCTTGGGTCTGTTGCTGCTCCCAAGTTGTTATGTGTACCTTGGGTCTGTTGCTGCTCCCAAGTCATCATGTGTACCTTGGGTCTGTTGCTGCTCCAAGTTGTTATGTGTACCTTGGGTCTGTTGTTGCTCCCAAGTGTTATGTGTACTTGGGTCTGTTGTTGCTCCCAAGTTGTTATGTGACCTTGGGTCTGTTGTTGCTCCCAAGTCATCATGTGTACCTTGGGTCTGTTGCTGCTCCCAAGTTGTTATGTGTACCTTGGGTCTGTTGTTGCTCCCAAGTTGTTATGTGTACCTTGGGTCTGTTGCTGCTCCCAAGTGTTATGTGTACCTTGGGTCTGTTG
>WNGS01167715.1:37980-72182 GCA_020271785.1 Procambarus virginalis | reverse complement strand
TGGGTCTGTTGTTGCTCCCAAGTTGTTATGTGTACCTTGGGTCTGTTGTTGCTCCCAAGTTGTCATGTGTACCTTGGGTCTGTTGCTGCTCCCAGTTGTTATGTGTACCTTGGGTCTGTTGTTGCTCCCAAGTTGTTATGTGTACCTTGGTCTGTTGCTTGCTCCCAAGTTGTTATGTGTACCTTGGGTCTGTTGCTGCTCCCAAGTCATCATGTGTACCTTGGGTCTGTTGTTGCTCCCAAGTTGTTATGTGTACCTTGGGTCTGTTGTTGCTCCCAAGTCATCATGTGTACCTTGGGTCTGTTGTTGCTCCCAAGTTGTTATGTGTACCTTGGGTCTGTTGTTGCTCCCAAGTTGTTATGTGTACCTTGGGTCTGTTGTTGCTCCCAAGTCATCATGTGTACCTTGGGTCTGTTGCTGCTCCCAAGTTGTTATGTGTACCTTGGGTCTGTTTGTTGCTCCAAGTTGTTATGTGTACCTTGGGTCTGTTGTTGCTCCCAAGTCATCATGTGTACCTTGGGTCTGTTGTTGCTCCCAAGTTGTATGTGTACCTTGGGTCTGTTGCTGCTCCCAAGTTGTTATGTGTACCTTGGGTCTGTTGTTGCTCCCAAGTTGTTATGTGTACCTTGGGTCTGTTGTTGCTCCCAAGTTGTTATGTGTACCTTGGGTCTGTTGTTGCTCCCAAGTTTTATGTGTACCTTGGGTCTGTTGTTGCTCCCAAGTTGTTATGTGTACCTTGGGTCTGTTGTTGCTCCCAAGTTGTTATGTGTACCTTGGGTCTGTTGTTGCTCCCAAGTTGTTATGTGTACCTTGGGTCTGTTGTTGCTCCCAAGTCATCATGTGTACCTTGGGTCTGTTGTTGCTCCCAAGTTGTTATGTGTACCTTGGGTCTGTTGCTGCTCCCAAGTTGATGTGTACCTTGGGTCTGTTGTGCTCCCAAGTTGTTATGTGTACCTTGGGTCTGTTGTTGCTCCCAAGTTGTTATGTGTACCTTGGGTCTGTTGTTGCTCCCAAGTTGTTATGTTACCTTGGGTCTGTTGCTGCTCCCAAGTTGTTATGTGTACCTTGGGTCTGTTGTTGCTCCCAAGTTGTTATGTGTACCTTGGGTCTGTTGTTGCTCCCATTGTTATGTGTACCTTGGGTCTGTTGTTGCTCCCAAGTTGTCATGTGTACCTTGGGTCTGTTGTTGCTCCCAAGTTTTATGTGTACCTTGGGTCTGTTGTTGCTCCCAAGTTGTTATGTGTACCTTGGGTCTGTTGTTGCTCCCAAGTCATCATGTGTACTTGGGTCTGTTCTCCCAAGTCATCATGTGTACCTTGGGTCTGTTGTTGCTCCCAAGTTGTTATGTGTACCTTGGGTCTGTTGTTGCTCCCAAGTTGTTATGTGTACCTTGGGTCTGTTGTTGCTCCCAAGTTATGTGTACCTTGGGTCTGTTGTTGCTCCCAAGTCATCATGTGTACCTTGGGTCTGTTTTGCTCCCAAGTTTTATGTGTACCTTGGGTCTGTTGTTGCTCCCATTGTTATGTGTACCTTGGGTCTGTTGTTGCTCCCAAGTTGTTATGTGTACCTTGGGTCTGTTGCTTGCTCCCAAGTTTTATGTGTACCTTGGGTCTGTTGTTGCTCCCAAGTTGTTATGTGTACCTTGGGTCTGTTGTTGCTCCCAAGTTGTTATGTGTACCTTGGGTCTGTTGCTGCTCCCAAGTTGTTATGTGTACCTTGGGTCTGTTGTTGCTCCCAAGTTGTTATGTGTACCTTGGGTCTGTTGTTGCTCCCAAGTTGTTATGTGTACCTTGGGTCTGTTGTTGCTCCCAAGTTGTTATGTGTACCTTGGGTCTGTTGTTGCTCCCAAGTTGTTATGTGTACCTTGGGTCTGTTGTTGCTCCCAAGTTGTTATGTGTACCTTGGGTCTGTTGTTGCTCCCAAGTTGTTATGTGTACCTTGGGTCTGTTGTTGCTCCCAAGTTGTTATGTGTACCTTGGGTCTGTTGTTGCTCCCAAGTTGTTATGTGTACCTTGGGTTGTTGTTGCTCCCAAGTTGTTATGTGTACCTTGGGTCTGTTGTTGCTCCCAAGTTGTTATGTGTACCTTGGGTCTGTTGTTGCTCCCAAGTTGTTATGTGTACCTTGGGTCTGTTGTTGCTCCCAAGTTGTTATGTGTACCTTGGGTCTGTTGCTGCTCCCAAGTTGTTATGTGTACCTTGGGTCTGTTGTTGCTCCCAAGTTGTTATGTGTACCTTGGGTCTGTTGTTGCTCCCAAGTTGTTATGTGTACCTTGGGTCTGTTGTTGCTCCCAAGTTGTTATGTGTACCTTGGGTCTGTTGTTGCTCCCAAGTTGTTATGTGTACCTTGGGTCTGTTGTTGCTCCCAAGTTCATCATGTGTACCTTGGGTCTGTTGTTGCTCCCAAGTTGTTATGTGTACCTTGGGTCTGTTGTTGCTCCCAAGTTGTTATGTGTACCTTGGGTCTGTTGTTGCTCCCAAGTTGTTATGTGTACCTTGGGTCTGTTGTTGCTCCCAAGTTGTTATGTGTACCTTGGGTCTGTTGTTGCTCCCAAGTCATCATGTGTACCTTGGGTCTGTTGTTGCTCCCAAGTTGTTATGTGTACCTTGGGTCTGTTGTTGCTCCCAAGTTGTTATGTGTACCTTGGGTCTGTTGTTGCTCCCAAGTTGTTATGTGTACCCTTGGGTCTGTTGTTGCTCCCAAGTTGTTATGTGTACCTTGGGTCTGTTGCTGCTCCCAATTGTTATGTGTACCTTGGGTCTGTTGTTGCTCCCAAGTTGTTATGTGTACCTTGGGTCTGTTGTTGCTCCCAATTGTTATGTGTACCTTGGGTCTGTTGTTGCTCCCAAGTTTCATGTGTACCTTGGGTCTGTTGTTGCTCCCAAGTTGTTATGTGTACCTTGGGTCTGTTGCTGCTCCCAAGTTGTTATGTGTACCTTGGGTCTGTTGTTGCTCCCAAGTTGTTATGTGTACCTTGGGTCTGTTGTTGCTCCCAAGTTGTCATGTGTACCTTGGGTCTGTTGTTGCTCCCAAGTTGTTATGTGTACCTTGGGTCTGTTGTTGCTCCCAAGTTGTTATGTGTACCTTGGGTCTGTTGTTGCTCCCAAGTTGTTATGTGTACCTTGGGTCTGTTGTTGCTCCCAAGTTGTTATGTGTACCTTGGGTCTGTTGTTGCTCCCAAGTTGTTATGTGTACCTTGGGTCTGTTGTTGCTCCCAAGTTGTTATGTGTACCTTGGGTCTGTTGTGCTCCCAAGTTGTTATGTGTACCTTGGGTCTGTTGTTGCTCCCAAGTTGTTATGTGTACCTTGGGTCTGTTGTTGCTCCCAAGTTGTTATGTGTACCTTGGGTCTGTTGTTGCTCCCAAGTTGTTATGTGTACCTTGGGTCTGTTGTTGCTCCCAAGTTGTTATGTGTACCTTGGGTCTGTTTGCTGCTCCCAAGTTGTTATGTGTACCTTGGGTCTGTTGTTGCTCCCAAGTTGTTATGTGTACCTTGGGTCTGTTGTTGCTCCCAAGTTGTTATGTGTACCTTGGGTCTGTTGCTGCTCCCAAGTTGTTATGTGTACCTTGGGTCTGTTGTTGCTCCCAAGTCATCATGTGTACCTTGGGTCTGTTGTTGCTCCCAAGTTGTTATGTGTACCTTGGGTCTGTTGTTGCTCCCAAGTTGTTATGTGTACCTTGGGTCTGTTGTTGCTCCCAAGTTGTTATGTGTACCTTGGGTCTGTTGTTGCTCCCAAGTTGTTATGTGTACCTTGGGTCTGTTGTTGCTCCCAAGTTGTTATGTGTACCTTGGTCTGTTGTTGCTCCCAAGTTGTCATGTGTACCTTGGGTCTGTTGTTGCTCCCAGTTGTTATGTGTACCTTGGGTCTGTTGTTGCTCCCAAGTTGTTATGTGTACCTTGGGTCTGTTGTTGCTCCCAAGTTGTTATGTGTACCTTGGGTCTGTTGTTGCTCCCAAGTTGTTATGTGTACCTTGGGTCTGTTGTTGCTCCCAAGTTGTTATGTGTACCTTGGGTCTGTTGTTGCTCCCAAGTTGTCATGTGTACCTTGGGTCTGTTGTTGCCCCAAGTTGTATGTGTACCTTGGGTCTGTTGTTGCTCCCAAGTTGTATGTGTACCTTGGGTCTGTTGTTGCTCCCCAAGTTGTTATGTGTACCTTGGGTCTGTTGTTGCTCCCAAGTCATTATGTGTACCTTGGGTCTGTTGTTGCTCCCAAGTTGTTATGTGTACCTTGGGTCTGTTGCTGCTCCCAAGTTGTTATGTGTACCTTGGGTCTGTGTTGCTGCTCCCAAGTTGTTATGTGTACTTGGGTCTGTTGCTGCTCCCAGTTGTTATGTGTACCTTGGGTCTGTTGTTGCTCCCAAGTTGTTATGTGTACCTTGGGTCTGTTGTTGCTCCCAAGTCATCATGTGTACCTTGGGTCTGTTGTTGCTCCCAAGTTGTTATGTGTACCTTGGGTCTGTTGTTGCTCCCAAGTTGTTATGTGTACCTTGGGTCTGTTGTTGCTCCCAAGTCATCATGTGTACCTTGGGTCTGTTGTTGCTCCCAAGTCATATGTGTACCTTGGGTCTGTTGTTGCTCCCAAGTCATCATGTGTACCTTGGGTCTGTTGTTGCTCCCAAGTTGTTATGTGTACCTTGGGTCTGTTGTTGCTCCCAAGTTGTTATGTGTACCTTGGGTCTGTTGTTGCTCCCAAGTCATCATGTGTACCTTGGGTCTGTTGTTGCTCCCAAGTCATCATGTGTACCTTGGGTCTGTTGTTGCTCCCAAGTCATCATGTGTACCTTGGGTCTGTTGTTGCTCCCAAGTTGTTATGTGTACCTTGGGTCTGTTGCTGCTCCCAAGTTGTTATGTGCACCTTGGGTCTGTTGTTGCTCCCAAGTTGTTATGTGTACCTTGGGTCTGTTGTTGCTCCCAAGTTGTTATGTGTACCTTGGGTCTGTTGTTGCTCCCAAGTCATCATGTGTGCCTTGGGTCTGTTGTTGCTCCCAAGTCATCATGTGTACCTTGGATCTGTTGCTGCTCCCAAGTTGTTATGTGCACCTTGGGTCTGTTGTTGCTCCCAAGTTGTTATGTGTACCTTGGGTCTGTTGTTGCTCCCAAGTTATGTGTACCTTGGGTCTGTTGTTGCTCCCAAGTCATCATGTGTGCCTTGGGTCTGTTGTTGCTCCCAAGTTATGTGTACCTTGGGTCTGTTGCTGCTCCCAAGTTGTTATGTGTACCTTGGGTCTGTTGTTGCTCCCAAGTTGTTATGTGTACCTTGGGTCTGTTGTTTCTCCCAAGTCATCATGTGTACCTTGGGTCTGTTGTTGCTCCCAAGTTGTTATGTGTACCTTGGGTCTGTTGTTGCTCCCAAGTCATCATGTGTACCTTGGGTCTGTTGTTGCTCCCAAGTTGTTATGTGTACCTTGGGTCTGTTGTTGCTCCCAAGTTGTTATGTGTACCTTGGGTCTGTTGCTGCTCCCAAGTTGTTATGTGTACCTTGGGTCTGTTGTTGCTCCCAAGTTGTTATGTGTACCTTGGGTCTGTTGTTGCTCCCAAGTTGTTATGTGTACCTTGGGTCTGTTGTTGCTCCCAAGTTGTTATGTGTACCTTGGGTCTGTTGCTGCTCCCAAGTCATCATGTGTACCTTGGGTCTGTTGTTGCTCCCAAGTTGTTATGTGTACCTTGGGTCTGTTGTTGCTCCCAAGTCATCATGTGTACCTTGGGTCTGTTGTTGCTCCCAAGTCATCGTGTGTACCTTGGGTCTGTTGTTGCTCCCAAGTTATTATGTGCACCTTGGGTCTGTTGTTGCTCCCAAGCTGTTATGTGTACCTTGGGTCTGTTGCTGCTCCCAAGTTGTTATGTGCACCTTGGGTCTGTTGTTGCTCCCAAGTTGTTATGTGCACCTTGGGTCTGTTGTTGCTCCCAAGTTATGTGTACCTTGGGTCTGTTGCTGCTCCCAAGTCATCATGTGTACCTTGGGTCTGTTGTTGCTCCCAAGTTGTTATGTGGGCCTTGGGTCTGTTGTTGCTCCCAAGTTGTTATGTGTACCTTGGGTGTGTTGTTGCTCCCAAGTTGTTATGTGTACCTTGGGTCTGTTGCTGCTCCCAAGTTGTTATGTGTACCTTGGGTCTGTTGTTGCTCCCAAGTTGTTATGTGTACCTTGGGTCTGTTGTTGCTCCCAAGTTGTTATGTGTACCTTGGGTCTGTTGCTGCTCCCAAGTTGTTATGTGGCCTTGGGTCTGTTGCTGCTCCCAAGTTGTTATGTGTACCTTGGGTCTGTTGCTGCTCCCAAGTTGTTATGTGTACCTTGGGTCTGTTGTTGCTCCCAAGTCATCATGTGCACCTTTGGTCTGTTGAGTGTTCAAGTCGTGGCCAACAAGTTGCCATCATTATTGTAAGCTATGGTGGTAGCATTTGTCATATTTTCAAACAGATGTTGCAGTGAAGATTGTCCATAGCCATGGGACCTGAAAATAAGGCTAGATCATGTGTACGTGTGCAGGTTGTAACAGCAGTCTTGGTACCCACAGGTGACACACACCGTGCTTGCAGTGTCTCAGGAATAAGGGGAGGGACGGGACGGGCTTAGTTTGCATTGAAATACAATAAGTGGACAATTGTAACAGGTGAAGGTCAGTCACCAATATAGAATAGAAGGACAATATTCAGTACTGCTACTTTGTATACTTTTATTATGTTTTAAAGTTTTTTATTTGTTTTTATTGTCTATGTGAAGCCTGGCTAAAGGGTTTATGATAATTAATTATGATAATGATAATTATGATAATTATATGATTATGATAATAGTTATTAATGAACTCTTTACCCTTCCCCAGGTTCTTGTCAATGCTTGAAGAAGAGGTATACTCAAACACTTCTCCCATTTGGGATGCAGACTACCGGCCTCAGTTGCCCCCACATCTACACAACCAAGCTGCGGAAAGAGGTACACGTCTCATATACTGGAGCTGCCATTTCTGGGGTCACCCCATTGGCTCTCTGATGCTACTCTCTCTGACAGTGTGTCAACTACTTGGTGCCATCAGTTGTGGAGGGGTCAGCCTGCTGCTCCACCCTCAGTTCTCCTCTGGTGGTAGTGAGTGCCTGGTTTCCCTCTCTGACACTCTTGACTCCAGTGTCCTATTTTCAGCTAAGTGGTTGTTAGATTTTGAGGCTGTTCCTATGTCTTTTGGGGTACAGGGGAAGGGGAGGGAACTATTAGGAGAAGTATCAAGCCATTATGACTATATAGCACTTGGAAGGGGTCAGGATAAGGATTTGGGATGGGATGGGGGAAAGGAATGGTGCCCAACCACTTGGGGTGGACAGTAGAATGATGGTCTCGCTTTCCATCATTTGGTGTTCAGTCCTTGACTGTCTTAAGTAGTCAGGCACCATTCCTGCCCCCGTCCCATCCCAAATCCTTATCCTGACTCCTTCTAAGTGCTATATAGTAATTACTTAAGTGTAGTTACAGGATGAGAGCTACGCTCGTGGTGTCCCGTCTCCCCAGCACTCTTTGTCATATAACGCTTTGAAATTACTGACGGTTTTGGCCTCCACCACCTTCTCACTTAACTTGTTCCAACCGTCTACTACTCTGTTTACAAAAGTGAATTTTTCGTATATTTCTCTGACAGCTTTGTTTCGTTAGTTTAAATTTATGACCTCTTGTTCTTGAAGTTCCGAGTCTCAGGAATTCTTCCCTATCAGTTTTATCGATTCCTGTTACTATTTTGAACGTAGTGATCATATCGCCTCTTTTTCTTTTATCTTATAATTTTTGCAGATTTAAAGCATCTAACCTCTCCTCGTAGCTCTTGTCCTTCAGTTCTGGGAGCCACTTAGTGGTACTGTATGTCGTTGCACCTTTTCCAGCTTGTTGATGTGCTTCTTAAGATATGGGCACCATACATATGTTGCATATTCCAACTTTGGTCTAGTATAAGTTGTGAACAGTTTGTTTAGTATTTCTCCATCCATGTACAGTATTTAAAAGCAATTCTGAGGTTAGAAAGTGTAGCATAGGCGCCTCGCAAATGTTCTTAATGTGGTCCTCAGGTGACAGTTTTCTATCTAGAACCACCCCTAGATCCCTTTCTTTGTCAGAATTCTTTAAAGATTTCTCACATAATTTATAGGTTGTGTAGGGGTCTGTGTTCTCCAATTCCACATTCCATAACATGCCATTTATTCACATTAAATTCCATTTGCCAAGTGTTGCTCCATATACTTATTTTGTCCAGGTCTTCTTGAAGGGCATGACAATCATCTAGGTTTCTTATCTTCCCTATTATCTTAGCATCATCAGCAAACATATTCATGTAATTCTCTATTCCAACTGGTAGGTCGTTTATGTAGACAATGAACATTACTGGTGCAAGAACTGATCCCTGTTTTACTCCACTCGTGACATTCCTCCAATCCGATACCTTGCGTCTGATTACGGCCCTCATTTTTCTGTCAGTTAGGAAATTTTTCATCCATGTTAGTAGCTTACCTGTCACCCCTCCAATATTTTCCAGTTTCCAGAACAACCTCTTATGGGGAACTCTGTCGAAAGCCTTTTTTAGGTCCAGATAGATGCAGTCAACCCAACCATCTCTTTCCTGTAAAATCTCTGTGGCTCGATCATAAAAACTGAGTAAGTTCGTTACACAGGATCTTCCAGATCGAAAACCATACTGTCTGTCTGATATTATATCGTTTTCCTCCAGGTGTTCTACCCATTTAGTTTTAATAATTTTTTCCAATATTTTGACTATTACACTTGTCAATGATACAGGTATATAATTAAGGGGGTCTTACTTGCTTCCACTTTTGTAGATTGGAACTATGTTAGCCTTTTTCCACACATCAGCTACAACTCCTGTAAACAGGGATGCCTGAAAAATCATTTGAAGTGGAATGCTGAGCTCAGGTGCACATTCTCTCAGAACCCATGGTGAAACTCCATCTGGACCAACTGCTTTGTTCTTTCTTAGCTCCTTGAGCATTTTTTCCACTTCGTCTCTAGACACCTCAATGTGCTCTATGTTGTTTTCTGGAATTCTTATTGTGTCTGGTTCCCTAAAGATTTCATTTTGTACAAACACACTTTGGAACTTTTTGTTTAGTGTTTCGCGCATTTCCTTTTCATTTTCCGTGAATCTATTTCCCATTTTCAACCTCTGAATATTATCCTTTACCTGCAATTTGTTGTTTATAAATTTATAGAATAGACCTGGTTCTGTTTTACATTTGTCTGCAATCCCTTTTTCAAAATTTCTTTCTGCCTCTCTCCTCACTGCTGTGTAGTTGTTTCTCGCATCTTTGTATCGCTGGTATGTTTGGGGGTTTGGCCTCTTCCTGTATTGATTCCATTTTTGTGTCTTTTGATCTCTGGCCCTCTCGCAATTTCTATTGAACCAATCCTGTTTCCTAGTTCTGTATCTCTGTTTTGGTATAAATTTTTTTGTGCCTTTATCATATATTTCACAAAACTTGACATACATCTCATTCACTTCCTTGCCTAGCAACAAGTCTGTCCAATTATACTCACTAAAAAAATGTCTAAGGTGGCCATAATGTCCTCTCCTGAAGTCAGGTTTTTCAACTGTTTCAACCTCCTTATTTTCTTCCAGATTATAACGCACTGCATACTTTATTCCCAAAAAGACATGGTCACTTTTACCCAAGGGAGGAATGTACTGAATGTCAAATATCTCTTCCTCCTTCCTGGTAAATATCAAATCTAGCATGGAGGGAACGTCCCCTTCCCTCATCCTCGTAGCTTGTTTAACATGTTGATACAAGAATGTTTCCAGGATGAGGTCTACACATTTACAGGTATAAAAATCTTCTGTTTTAGCTTCATATGCTTCCCAGTCTATGGATTTCAAGTTGAAGTCACCGACTATCAACAGTCGTGATCTATCGTTATCCGCACTTACTATAATCTCTCATTATTGTTATAAGACCTTCTCGTTTACAATCTAGCTCCACCTTAGACTATGTGCTTCTTGGCGGTGGATTATATGCATTTATGATCATTAGTTTATCATCTTCATGGCAGATCTCTAGTGCTATTATGTCAACTTCTTGTGGATTGGCAGTCATTATTTCCTTCACCTTTAGGTGTTCTTTCACCAGCACAGCAACGCCACCGCCTTTCCTGATTTTTCTGTCCCGTCTCCAAATTGAGTAGCCCCTTGGGAATATGACCTCATTCAAAATAACATCTTCAAGGTTTGTCTCCGTGAGTGCAACAATGTCTGGTGTCTGCAGCTGTATTACATCACTTAACTCCAGTATTTTCGATCTTACTCCATCTATGTTAGTGTATGCAATCTTCAGGAACTTGTTCCCCCTCTCCTTATTCTTCACTCCCCCTCTCTCTATTGATTTTGTTGGTTTGCCTTTATGTACCACTTTACTGGTCTGTCTACCCCTATCACTTTGTAGAAAAAAGAATTGATTTCTTCTTCTTTCCTTCTCTCATTTAAACGTTTTGCCTCGGCGAGGTTCAGTTTCAGCTTCTCTGCCTTCTTTTGAAAGATCTCATCTTAACGACCATACTTTCCCATCCTCATCACTTTGTAATTTTCTAGCATTCCTTAGTACTTCTTCCATCTGTTTGGCACTGTTTAGGGTGATCCTCAAAAGTCGATCTTTCCCTTTTACGTATCTGCCTATTCTCCTGTAGTCGTACACATTCTCTGTGGTAGTAAGACCTTCTACGAGGCCAACAATTTTATCTACTACTTTCGCTTCTTCTACAGCTCTTTCTGACCTAGATGTTATCTCCTTTTCTTTGCAACCAAAAATTATCAGGGACTTACTCCGATCAACTGAGTTTTGCACCAACTTCGGATTAGATGCCAATTCCTTTCTCACTTCCAGCCTAATGTTTGTTTTATCTTGGTTGCTGCAGTGTTTGACTTCCTTTACAGCTTCTTAATTTTTTCCTTCTCCTTGGCCACTTGTGCATAGGTGAGTTGCATATCTTTCTTGCACTGTTCTATTCCCTGTGTAACTTCCTCCGTCTGTGCTGACAAAAGCTGTTTCTCCTGTTGAATTTCTTTACCTAACCTATTGTAGTCATTTATATTTAAATTTACTTTAACTTCTTCCAAAGCTATTTTTAAGAGTTTATTTTCTTCTTCCATGGCTTTGCAATTTGTTTCCAATTGTTTCTTATCCTTGCACAAGTCTTTCACTAAACCCTCAAGACATAAAACTTTGCTATTCAAATGGTCATTACTTTCTTTCAATTTACTAATTATTTCTACATGAGAGTTCACTATAGTATCTAACTTTACCAACTTGTTGTAAGAATGGTGTTAAACCTGCTTTCTTCATTGAATCCCGGAAAATCAAGCCTTTTTGTTTTCTCTTGCCGTGGCCTATCTTGAATCGTTGTTCTCTGCACTGTAAACAATAGGGGCAACTTTTTCTCATCCAAATTTTTCACTTCTCCTGGCACATTACTGTTATCTCACCTATTTTATAAAGCCCCCACTATACGTTTATGTTCTCTGGGACACACACTCACTATCATCAACCTACTACAATACTTAGGATTGTGAAATATGTGGAGCTCCTCTGATGCAACGTGTTGACCCTGGGGGGTCACCTTTTGGTCATAATGTTGGTGCTTCTCCTAATCGTTCACTTTCCTTCCCTGTGTACTCTAGTGCAGCTATGAGCTATGTATTTAGGTTCACTAGGACTGCATGTGCTCAGGGTTCCCTTCCTTGTGCCCTCCTTAGTACTGCCCTTGCGCTGACATGGTAATCTTCCCTGGAATGTTTGGGTTTCAGTCGCTTAGAGGTCCTTCTCGCTTGTGGTGGCCCTCGCTCTAGTAAGTCAGTTGTCTTTGGTTTTGCCTTTTCCATGGGTCAGAGTGATATTGGCTGCTGTGATGCATGGATTTGCGGACCTTATTGGACCACGCTCTGTGATAGCCTTCACAGCTCGCGCGTGAATGGCTCGCATTGACTTTACTTATAGCTCTTATTCTGTAGAGCTTGTATAATTATAGATGATAGATATGTTGACCAGACCACACACTAGAAGGTGAAGGGACGACGACGTTTCGGTCCGTCCTGGACCATTCTCAAGTCGATTGTGATGAGGAAGTAGAGAGACAGGCAATAAATAGGCAAGAGAGAGCTGAGGAGCAAAGTAAGGTGTAGTAGAGGGGATAGTAATAATAATAAGAGCTGCAGAAGGCCTATTGGCCCATACGAGGCAGCTCCTATTATAACCACCGAATGAGAAGGAGATAGGAATAAGAAGAGGATAGCAAGGGAGCGTGGGAGAAGAGAGAAAGAAAAGGAAAGAGAAAGAAAGAAAATAGAAGGGGTAGGCTTATGTTAGGTCACGTTTGTTAGAAAGATTAGAGCATTTGAGTATATACTGTGAAAGGGAAGAGTCCACAGCAACAAAGCCAGGACTCAAGTTCATGTTGGGTACATTGTGTATTAGAGCCGATTCCACAAGACGGCGTCTGTGTAGAGTAGAGGCAGGAAAGATTATTTTGGAGGAAGACCAATCAATGGGATGATTAGAATCCCTTACATGGCAGAAGAGAGCATTGTTAGTGTCTGCAGACTTAACACTTCTCTTGTGTTCTTTAAGTCTGTCATTCAGTGTACGGCCAGTTTCGCCAAAGTATTGGAGAGGACAAGACGAACAGGAAATAGAGTAGACACCAGCAGCATTAGAAGCAGGAGGAGCAGTGTGAACTAGATTGCTACGAAGTGTGTTAGTTTGTCGAAAGGCGAGTTTAATGTCAAGAGGACGAAAGGTATTGGTAAAAGTTTTGAGTTCAGATATGAAGGGAAGGCATAGTACAGTGCTACTAGTGTTGGAAGCAGGTTTAGGATGAAAGAAATTTCGTTTAGCTTGAGAGTAGGCACAGTTGATGAAATGCAAAGGGTAACCAAGGCGAGAGAATGATTTGTAGATAAAGGCAATTTCAGAATCAAGAAACTGAGGGTCGCTGATGCGTAGAGCGCGGAGGAAGAGAGAGACGAGGACACTTTTCTTAACAGAAGGAGGATGGTAGGAAAAGAAGTGAATGTACATGCCACTATGCATGGGTTTACGGTAGACAGAGAAAGAGAACCCAGACACAGAGCTGTGAACATGAACGTCAAGAAAAGGAAGGAGGGAATTAGATTCCCACTCAACTTTGAAATGGATAGAAGGAGCCAGATTGTTAAGAGAGGCGAGGAAAGGCTGGAAAAGATTAAGGTCATGAGGCCATAAAGCAAAAATGTCATCAACATAGCGAAGCCAAAGAGAGGGACGAGTATCAATAGAAGGAAGAAGAACAGTTTCGAAGTATTCCATGTAGAAATTAGCAAGAACAGGGAGAGAGGGGAACCCATAGCAACCCCGAAAGTTTGAGTGTAATATTTACCGTTGAAAGGAAAGAGTTAGAGTCAACACAGAGTCTAATGAGATCAAGGAAAACGTCAGTGGGAAGAGGGAGAGGAAGAAGGCCCTCTGACGCCTTCTGTCTAAGGAAAGAGAGAACGTCATCGAGCGGAACATTAGTAAACAGAGAGTCGACATCAAGACTAAGCATCTTACAAGAGGGTTGCAGGCGCAGTCTTTCTATGAAGTCCTGAGAGTGACGAAGGTGGGCAGGGGAAAAAGTGCCAAGGTAAGGCGTCAGGGTTTTAGCGAGCCAGGAGGCAAGAGGATAGCTGACAGAGCCCCGTGAAGAAATGATAGGACGAAGAGGAACACCAGGTTTATGAGTCTTAGGAAGACCATAGAAATAAGGAAGAGAAGGGCAGATGACACGGAAACGTTTAATGAGATCAAAGTCAGGAGGACAAAGACTAGAGAGCTGTCTTAGTTTGTGGTTAAAGGAAGTTTTGAGGCGATCCAAAGGGTTAGAAGTCAGAGGAGCATAAGTGTGAGAGTCAGAGAGCAAGACATCTGCTTTTCGGAGGTAGTCCTCACGGTCAAGGACAACCACCGAATTGCCTTTGTCGGAAGGAAGGATAAGAATAGAGTTGTTAGATTTCAGGGAGGCAAGGGCAAGCTGGAAGCGACGTGGAAAGTGGTGATTTTTAGAAAACAAGCTGTCAAGAACGGGGATAAGGGCCCTCTAAAGGCAGACAGGTCCGAAGAGTACTAGAGTTAGAATTGACAAACCTGTCAAAGGAACTAATGAGATCAATGCCACAGCGTGGGCCAGGGGAAGTAGCAAAAGACAAACCAAGGCCAAGAAGTTCTTGCTGGTGCCTAGAAAGAGAGTAGGAAGAAAGGTTGGTAACACAGTCAGAGAGAGAGTATTTGGCCCAAGGACTGTTGGAGGTCAGGCGTTGAAGTTTGTTGTGTAGTGTGCAGGAGTGGTGGGAAGAGGAGACGTGAGCAGTGTCAAATGCAATTGGAAATAGGATATTGCATAGATCACTGGGAAGAGAAGAGGACAGAAAGCGTTGATGTTGACGAACAGCTAGAAAAGCCTCGTCAACTTGCAAGGAGGTGGCGTGAATAAGTTCTTGAAGAAGAAGGCGGGCATGTTCAGGAAAAGGAGATCCCGAAGTGTTGAACTGGAGAAAGTGAGATAAAGAAAGAGAGAGAACTTGCTCAGCAAGACAGTCTTTAAGAAACCTGAGCTGTTGTATGTCTCCCGGCTCACATGTTGGGAGGCGATGCTTGCTTCCTCCCTAGAATCTGCCTGGACCCTGGCTCTTATGTTGTCTTTGCCCTTCAGTCCCTTTCTGATTGCAAATTCTGGCGCAGTATCTACAAGCGGCTTCGGCTAGTTGTCGTCTCATGTCTGATTTGTTGGTTCTCCTGGGGCCCCAGGGGGGCTTTCCCAGAGGGGGTCGTGCCGGGGCTCTGGGTTCTGTTCCTCAGGGTAGGCCACTGAGGCCATCTTCGGGGCCGGCGCCTCCTTTGGAACCGCCTTCGTCTGGTCGGCGTGGTGTTTGCTCAGTGCGGAGCTCGAGTTCTCGTAAGGAGTGCTGGCCCTTTCGTGGTTCGTCCCATTGACGGGGCGATGGGGGAGACTTGCTCTGTTCGCTCACGCCTGGTCTCATGATTTGTGGGCGTTTTGAGTCGTCTCCGACAGTCTGTGGTGTCGTTGGATGGCTCCCCCTCCTTCGGGGGGCTTTGGGCTGACAGGGCAGATCTCTTCCCCTACGTTGTCAGATAATCTTGGAGTGGGTTCACTTGAGCATGATTGAAACGACAACGTCCCTCAGGTGGGTCTCCCGCCTGTTTCCAGTCTTGAAACGGGACTGTGCGGACCTGAGGTTCAGTCTGGACTTTCCCATCTGAACCCCTGGGTTTATTGCCCCTCCTTCCGGATGACTACTCTGTCCTAGGTCCAGCTTCTGTTGGAGCCGGCCGCTTGGATGGTGTCCCTGGACCTCTGGAACACGTATTGGCACGTCCCGATTCATCCGGAGTTCAGGAACTGGCTCTGTTTTGTTGTGGGACGTCAGAGTTACCTCTTTCGTTGTCTCCCGTTCGGGTTGAATCTGGCACCTCGCGTTTTCACATACCTTATGCGGGTTGTGATGGCCCGTTGGCGTCTTTTAGGTGTTTGGGTGTTGGCCTACCTCGACGACTGGCTGGTCTGGGCTTCCAGCCGGTCCACATGTCTGCTAGCCAGGAGTTTGGTTCTTTCCCAGCTTACCAGATTTGGGTTCTTGGTGAACTGGAGGAAGTCCCATCTGGTCCCCTCTCTGATTCGGACTTGACTGGGGACTCTTGGCTTGGTTTGGAACTCTTGGACAGCTTCCTTATCTCTCCCTCCGAAGTCTCTCCTTTGCATGCGGCCCCACCTTTGCCATTTTCTGGAGGGCTCCCGAGTCACCCGGCAGTTGCTCGAGGGTCTGTGCTGGAGCCTGAACTTTGCGATGTTGGTCTACCCGCCGGGTCGGGTTTGGTTGCGTCGCCTGTTCTGGTTCCTTCGGGGACGTCCCTTCTGCCTCTCTCATGATCGCTGGGTTCAACCCTTGGGGGCCTTGCGTCGCCCGCTTCCTCTTCAGGTTTTTCGGGGTTCAGTGCCTTGGCGCCTACCTAAGCCCTCACTCGATGTGTTCACAGATGCGTCATCTCTTGGCTGGGGCTTTGTGACCAGTGCTCACCAGGCCAGCCAGGGGCGTTGGGGTCCATCATTCCGTCAGGTCCTCAGCACCGTGCGGGAGTTCGTGGTGGTTTGGTTTGCGCTTTGCAGGGTTCGGATCGCCAGCGGATTGACGATCTGGCTCCATTCGGACTGCTCCCTGGTGGTTCATTGCCTAAACCGAGGGGGTTCAATGCGGTCCCTGGCTCTTTGGCGCTGGTTGCTTCCGGTGACTCATCTGCTGAGTTCTCAAGGTTTGGCTCTCCTGGCAGTTCATGTTCAGGGGGTGTGTCCAACATCTTGGTGGACAGCCTGTCCACGGAATGGACTATCAACTCCGACTCATTCAGTTGGCTCTGCCAGACGTTCAGGCGCCCGGAGGTGGACCCTGGCTGCGAGGCCGTCGGGATTGATGCCTTTTGGCAGGATTGGTCGACATGGGGGTTCCTGTACCTCTTCCCCCGGTTCCGCTGTTGCTCCAGGTCCTGACTCGCTTGGAGAGTAGAGTACTCCTTTTGGGGAGTAGAGTAGTCCCAGGGGAGAGTAGTTCTTTTGGCCCCATGGTGGCCGGCGCAGCCTTGGTTTTAAGCGCTGCTTGCACAGCGTCTGGACCCAGAGGTTTTCCCGCAATTCCACCCTTTTTCAGCAGATTGGACCGGTGCATCACATAGCTGGTTCCATCTTCTTGCATATGTTAATTTTGACTCGAGTCTATCATCATCTCTCTGATTGATCAGGTGGCTTCATTGTTGGTGTCCCACCTGCAGGCTTCATCTAGGCAGCAGTATGAAGTCTCTGGGTGTTCCTTCCGTTGCTTTCTTTGGCTTCGTAGGTATACTTCGCTGTTGATTAAGGTTGTCTTGTCCTCTCTTTCTTGGTTGTTCCAGAACCAGCGTCTTATGCTGAATATTGTCGCCTCCTATCGTGCGGCGCTGGCGGAGTCGCTGCAGCTTGCTTTTGGTTTTGATGCTACTTCCTGGCCGTTTCGCAAGCTGTCTCGTGCGTTGTTTCACCTCCGGCCTGCTCGTGCGCCGCTTGAGCCGTCCTGGTCACTTGACAGGGTGCTCTCTTATCTCTTCTCCTTGGTTTGTAGTGGCCCCTTTGGTTCAGGACTGTTTCTCTAAAGCTCTTTTTCTTGTTGGCATTAGCCGCTGGGGGTCGGGTCAGGGAGCTTCATGTTCTCCGACGGCGCAGGGGTTTCTGCTCGTTTGAACCTGGCGGTCGGTTTATTCGTTTGCAGCCGTCTCCTTCTTTTCAGGCGAAGAATGAGACTGCTGCTTTCCGAAGGGGTCCTTGGGTTGTTGATGCTTGGTTGGTTAGGCCAGGGGTGTATCATGTGTTGTGTCCAGTTGCAGCTCTTCACCGTTATTTGCGCACCACGGACTCTGTTGCTGAGGATGTGCTTTGGGTTGATCCTTTCTCCGTTATTCCCTGTTCCAGGGTTCGGGTCTCCCAGGTCGTCCAGAAGGTTATTCGGTCTGGCCAGCCTGTGGCTGCCAGCTTTTCACCTGTGCCCATGATGTTCGCAATTTTGTTGCTCTTGCTGCTGTTTTTGGTAGTATGTCCTGGGTTGACATTCGGGCGCGGGGTTTTTGGAGCTTGAACAGGGTCCTGGCTGCGCATTACTTGGTAAACGTTCCTGGGCCTAGTCGGGCCTGTGTTGCTTTGGGTTGGTGGTTGCAGCCAGTTGTCTCGACTTCACGTTGAGGAGTGAGCAGCGACTGCCTCCCGGGTAAGTCCCTATGGTTTTCATCTGTGGGTAGGTAGCTCTGGGAAGCCAACGGGCTCCCCCCAGAAAACCAGCGTTGAATGTAATGAAACACCATTTTCTGGGTGGCTCCCCGGCAACCCTCCCTCCCCCTAGTCGGCAGTTTTTCATGTGTTTTTGATATCTAGCCTCAAATCTGGGGTGTGGATGGCCAACACAGGGGTCTCGTGCCTCTGTGAGGGGGTCAGGTTCTGTCTCATGGTCCCCAGTAGGCCCACAGAACTCCATACACATGACTGATGCCAAAGTCTGATATTAGCTTATCTGCCTGGATAGGTCTGGGGAGCTCCGGGACTCACCCAGAAAATGGCGTTTCATTACATTCAACGCTAGTTTTTTGAAGGTGGTGTTCTTGGTTTCTCTCGCCTCTTGGTTGTCGGGTGGGCAAACTTCATGCTATCTTTCAGCATGAAGGAGGATGCTTCATGCTGAAGGGTTTGCTATCTTCCAGTTTTTTTTTCTTTTGGCCCTGGTGGGTACAGTATTTTGTTCATTTGCAGTGCCTCCCCCTTTTCTGGTTAAGAATGAGTCAGTTGACTTCCAAAAGGGTGTGTTGGTTGTTGCTGCTTGGTTGGTTCAGCCGGGGGTGCATCACATGTTGTATCTGGTGGCAGGTCTTTCCTGCTATATTTGTGCCACAAGTTCAGCCTTGGTTGATTCTTTGTGGGTTGATCCAGTTACCTTGGTGCCCCGTTCCCAGGCTCCTCTTTCTCAGGTCTTCCGCAGTGTCATTAAGTCTACTCTTGCACCCACGATGTTAAAAAGTATGCCGCGCTCTTGGCTCTCTCTGCGAATATATCCTTTCCTGGTCCCCAACGCACTTGTGCATATTAGGGTTGTATGTCAAGAGTCTTGATTTCATCCTATCACCTGCAGTGTTCCCTCCTCCCTGGTAAGTGCCCATCTTTCCTTCTCCAGGGAGAAGGAAAGCTAGTTAGCTTCAGAGAGCTAACTAACTTACTAAGAGTTAACTACCCAGTTAGCTGAGTAGTAAGCCTCTATAAAATCAGCATTGAATGTAATGAAACGGCAATTTCTGGGTGAGCCCCGGTGGCTCTCTGGCACTCTCCCTCCCTGCAGGTCGATGAGGGTGTATGCATCATCATTGAACTGAGGGTGGGGGGGGGAGCCTGATGGCTGAGTGGGGAGCGCTCAGGGTTCATAGTCCTAAGGTTTCGGGTTTGATCTCCGGCGGAGGCGGAAACAATTGGGCAGTTTCTTTCACCTTGATTATCCTGTTTACCTAGCAGTAGATAGGTACCTGGGAATTAAACAGCTGCTACAGGCTGCTTCCTGGGAATGTGTAACAAAAAGGAGGCCTGGTTGAGGACCGGGCCGCCTGGATGTTAAGACCCGAAATCTTTTTTTTTTTTTTTTTTTTTTTTTTTTTTTTTTTTTTTTAGATATATACAAGTGTTGTTACATTTTTGTACAGCCACTAGTACGCGTAGCGTTTTGGGAAGGTCCCTGGAATACGATCCCCGCAGCGAAGAATCGTTGTTACAACCAAGTACTGTACACATTTTACTGTTGCGTTAAACAGAGGCTACAGTTAAGGATTTGCGGCCAGTAAATCCTCCCCGGCCAGGATACGAACCCATGACAAAGTGCTCGCGGAACGCCAGGCGAGTGTCTTACCACTACACCACGGAGACTGTCAAGATAACCTCAAGGTGGAGCAGCCAACTGAACCCTTGGCTGCCTCCCACCCTCCCTCCAATGAGGGGGAGGCTGGGCAAACTAGCTCTTACTAGTTTCGTGAATTTTTTATCATTTGTTTACATTGTTGGCAGGCATTCTTTGGTGGTTCTTGAGGTTGGAGTGTCATTTAAAGCCAGCAGTAGTTTGTTTTGTTTTGCTGACTTTCTTTGTGCCTTCCTTGGTAAATTGCAGACATAATAAATTCGTATAAATTTTATCATATGGGCCACCACTCTCTTCATCTCTTTGAGGAGGCCAGGTTCTGGCTCATGGATTCTGGTAAGAATCCTCGACTGATGGCACCTAGTAGTTGGCACTCTATCAGATGTATCAGAGATAATAGCTTTTGGATGTCACCGGGGCTCCTGCAAAAACTTGTGTTTTCACTGTTTATATTTTTATTTTATTAAAACAAAAAAACGATTGTGGTAAGTTTTAGAATATTTAATTATATAGTTATTAGTAAAGCCTCATTTTATTTTAGTTCAGTTGTGAATTGAGCTATTGGTAATAAGAATTCCAATTTTTTTTCCAATAGGTAATACTGCTGCACGGGGCGAATTTGAGAGGTTGTCGGTGCAGGCAGGAGATGGTCATTACACCACTGTTAGCCTGTCATCTGCCACTACACGAAGACAACGCATCGATGACAGGTGCGGCTCTTTGGGAACTTTGTTTGAAGTACACGGAGAGCAATATATAGTGGCACCTTGCTCGAGCAGAATGGTGTTTTGTTGATACAGAATAATATAAAGGGATATTTTGAATTTTGCATTTGTTGTACAGTGGAATCTATGTCTACGAATTTAATCCATTCCCAGAGACAGATCGTAAATAGAATATATGTATGCAGAGTCAAATTTTCCTTATAAGAAAAATGTTAATTGAATTAATTCGTTCCACACACCCAAAAATATTAACACTTTCGTTGCCCTGGGGGGCGACACACCGCGCATCTCAAGGTAGCCCGAGAAGTGGGCGTGAACTCACCACCACCCACAAATGTTCATACTCTTTTTTGCTTTCTCACCTCAATTTTCGTGCTATGTCGTTCAATTTGGTATCAAGTTGTTCACAAAAGAATGCTCATAAGGAATTTGTGCATATAAGGCTATATAAGTCTCACTTCCCTATACTGTGGTACCTTGGTTTTTTATTTTAATCTGTTCCCAGAGACGGCTCGTAAACCAAAAATTTGCAAACCGAAACGAATTTTCCCACAAGAAATAATGTAAATTGAATTAATCAGTTCCACACTCCCAAAAATATTAACTTCAAAATTCATTTCATATATAATACACACAAATATTTTGTACTATAGTATATACAAGTTATAGTTTACCTTTATTGATGACTTTTTGGTGTATGGAAGACAATGAGGAGGAGAGGTGTTAGTGTTTGGAAGGGGAGTCCCCTTTCATTATAACATCAGGCAGCGATGACTTCTCTGGGGTACTCTCTTTGCTACCTTTTGCAGGCATACCACCAGGACCTGGTTGTGATCACTGCTTGCTTGTCTTCCTTTAAAAGACTTAAACACTCGTTCTAAAGTCTGTAAATTTTAAGTTTTGGTCTCGGGTGATTTCGTCGTTAAAAAATGCATGATTAAAGAGTGGAGAAGTGTGTGTAGAATATAGTTAGATGGTAGAGAAGGGGGATTGAGACAGGCAGAGGAAGTGAGATTTAAGTATAAATGTCATACAAGAACTGATAGGGATTAACAGAATACATTCAGCAAATTTGCTTAAGTTTTTTTTAATAGCATGTTGGAAGTGCTTGCCACTGAGCTGCATGAAAAGTTGAACAGAACGTTCACCGTTCAGTAGAACGTTTGTAATGTTCCAAGGAACTGTGATACATGTGTCACTAATGTTTCTACAAAAAATGTTTATTGTTGTAATATTACTTGTTCAATATTCAATTTAGTTACACTATGTACACTCTCACACACTATTTACACAGTCATTCACTATTAGACACTCAGTACTTTGGAAGTGAGTGATAATCGAGGAAGCAGTCACACAGCACGACTTTGTACGCGATGCACCAGGTACACACAGATTTTTGTTTCCTGTTTCTTCATTCTGTGTGATTGCAAACAATACACTCATGTACACTTTTGGCTTTAGTTCCTGTAGGAGGTATGTAGCCAAGCTTGTGAAGTGTAAGGTAGTCTTGAAAAGATCTAGGAAAAGATCAATGACAAAATTCTGTCCACAAAGCAATCTTGAAATTTTTGTTTGATATCACTGAACACTTTTTGCACTTTCTAAAGTCGATAATTTCGATCAACATTTGCAATATTTTCAAAGTGTAGGCACCTTAGAAATATCGGGACCCTATCTCATGACATGTACTTGTTGAACACTGAGCTAGGAACAGTGCTGTCTTTGTTCCAATACTTCTATATTATATGAACAAATCCACAAGGGAAAGATTTCTGTGTGTATTCTGTATTACATGTTTCTAGGAATGTTTCATAAGCAGTAACAGAGTTAAGAGCACATACAATTCAGCCATAGTGATGTCCTTCCATCGTGTCATACATGAAGCAGGTAATAAATACCTGCAATAAGTTACAGTTGCAATGCATACCTGTTGGTTTCATCAACAAGATGTTGCATGAATGGCTCGTCAATATAAGCCATAAAATGGTTTCATCAACAAGATGTTGCATGAATGGCTCATCAATATAAGCCATAAAATATTTACTTTCACTCATATCTTCACCTGTATATGGGAAAGTGGGTGTAACACCAATATCAGTATCATCAAATTGTGGTTTGTGAGGTACAAAATTATCACAGTTCTCCCTCGCGAATTCACCCTGTGCTTCTTGTACTGGCACCACCACCACTGGCATAGTAACACCACCATGGAAGCCGCTAACACACTGTTCATCTGTGCTACTTGTATCAGAAGCAGCATCACTGAACCCAGAAAACAATTCATCTATTGTATCACTTTCTTCAAAAATTGGAGACGACCCAAGTGGTGGTGATAATGGCGAGGGCAATGGCCTGGGAAGCCACAGTAGGCCTGGCCCTCACCCTGTACGGAATATGCTTGCTGTATCGTCCTCATCCATGCTGTATCACTTGTATCTGACGTTTGTGTTAGGCCTTTATCATGCCTTGCTTCATCAATATCACTACCCTCTTTTTCTTCAAACCATAAGGTCTGAATTTCATCATCAGAGAGCGATCTTTCGACACTGCATCCGACACGGGATTGGGAGTCGCGTGTGCCAGCCATTGTTGTTCACTCAGAACTCAGCCAACCTGCGGACTTGAGGCATGCTGGGATTTTTTTTCAAGATGTCTGCCGCTCATTGGAGGTCTCAGGCATTCATCTTGTAATTACCTAAGTGTAATTACCTAAGTGTAGTTACAGGATGAGAGCTACGCTCGTGGTGTCCCGTCTTCCCAGCACTCTTTGTCATATAACGCTTTGAAACTACTGACGGTCTTGGCCTCCACCACCTTCTCCCTTAACTTGTTCCAACCGTCTACCACTCTGTTTGCGAAAGTGAATTTTCTTATATTTCTTCGGCATCTGTGTTTAGCTAGTTTATATCTATGACCTCTTGTTCTTAAAGTTCCAGGTCTCAGGAAATCTTCCCTATCGATTTTATCAATTCCTGTTACTATTTTGTATGTAGTGATCATATCACCTCTTTTTCTTCTGTCTTCTAGTTTTGGCATATTTAATGCCTCTAACCTCTCCTCGTAGCTCTTGCCCTTCAGTTCTGGGAGCCACTTAGTGGCATGTGGTAGCACCTTTTCCAGTTTGTTGATGTGCTTCTTAAGATATGGGCACCACACAACGGCTGCATATTCTAGCTTTGGCCTAACAAAAGTCGTGAACAATTTCTTTAGTATATCGCCATCCATGTATTTAAAAGCAATTCTGAAGTTAGAAAGCGTGGCATAGGCTCCTCGCACAATATTCTTTATGTGGTCCTCAGGTGATAGTTTTCTATCTAGAACCACCCCTAGATCTCTTTCTTTATCAGAATTCTTTAAAGATTTCTCACATAATATATAGGTTGTGTGGGGTCTGTGTTCTCCTATTCGACATTCCATAACATGGCATTTATTCACATTAAATTCCATTTGCCAAGTGGCGCTCCATGTACTTATTTTGTCCAGGTCTTCTTGAAGGGCTGACAATCATCTAAGTTTCTTATCCTTCCTATTATCTTAGCATCATCAGCAAACATGTTCATATAATTCTGTATACCAACTGGTAGATCATTTATGTAGACAACCCAACCTACTGTGCTCATTTTGAATCTAATGATATCTTAACATCACTTACGAGTTTGATGGCTCGGTTCTCATAGCCTGTGTCAGGGCGGGTGGCGCAGTGCAGTGGTTAAGAGCCTCACAAGTGAAACACTCGCCAGGGAAGGCTGCGAAAGTTAAACTCCAGAAATTGTCAGCGTGTATTGAATAAAGTTTGTTAACAAAAAAAAAAAATTAATTTGATTGGGAAGTTTAGTTCTCTGATATTCGTCTTTTCTTTATCTTCCAGAGGAGAGAAACGAGAAGGAGATGATTTATCAGACAGCATTTGTGGTAAGAGAATAAAAATAGAAACGGAAGATTTGGGTGAAGAGACAGTTGCTGAGGTTGTTGCTACAATTACTGATCCAAGAAAAATGATTGGTCCAGAGGTCCTCTTCTCGGAGAATGCCGCCAGAGACGAGGCTGCTAAGGTGAGGGTCTCTTACCAAATTGTAATCTTCATTACAAAAAGGTGAGGTTTTCTTACAAATTACATTCTATATAAAAATGTATGATTATATATCTGTGATATAGAAGGGAAGAAGAGGCTTTACATCTATGTATTTCTGGGAGGGCTCCTATGGAAGCTTCCTCTTGCTGGCAGCCTGCATACCTTCCTCAGTTTGATCCACACTAGCCATGGGAAGTCATTGTGAGCTTCCTAGAACCATAGACCAAAACCTGGCCTTCTCTCTGTAGAGGAGCAGGGAGCTGAGGATACAAGATCACTCAGATCAAGAAAGACCATCAGAAAGGTAGAGTGAAAGAGAACAGACAACAGCAAGGTAAACAGAACACAGAAAAGAAGACCACAAAAAGATCCAGGCAATAGTTAAGCAGTTGATGTTGTAGTAACATCTGCCCACCAGCAGGTTGTAACACCCTCAGATACCAGCTCTCTCCAGACAACTCATTAGTCATAGTTGAGGCAGTTGATAGTGGTAAGCTTGGTGAGGTTGTGTACCTTGACTTTAGCAAAGCTTTTGTTACTGTGCCAAATGAAAGACTGATTAAAAAGATAGAGGCTCATGGTATATGCTATATTAAGTTGGATTGGGTCATGGTTATACCAAAGGAAACAAAGAGTTAGTATTAATGGAGTTAAGTCAGAGTGGGAAAATGTTGTAAGTGGAGTGTCTTAAGGCTCTGTCCTGTGACCTCGGTTATTCATAAATTATATAAATTATATATATATATATATATATAATTGAGCCACCAAGATAAGATGAGCCACCAAGCAGGGGTAGACAAGGCAGATGTCAGACGTGTGACAGGGTATGCCTTATCCGGTCGAGTGACGGTAATGTGCGCAATCATTACCACAACGGAGCCAGGTGTTTGGGTTCTGGGCGCCCTCCCAGGGAGAACACCAATCAACAGCCCATACCGCCCGTCAGGCAAAACACCTCCCAGACCTTCATTCCCACGGAAAATTTATTAGAGGCTATCAAAGCAACATCAGCCAGAACCTTGCAACACATCCCTAAAGCAGCCCGCCCCCACGCAGCAGCCAAATTATCTGCCCTCCTGAGAAAGGTCAACGACTCTCCTGGAACTACCCAAGCATGGCACAACCTCCTACTGTTTGGCAATATATGTCTAGCCACCCCTGCAAGGAGAGACAAAACCTTAGCTGCCTCAATCATCAAAGCTATAAATGATTTTCCCAGGGAGGACAACCAGGTGCGCCTTCCCACTCGCGCGAGAAACACCCACGGCAGGAAGAGCAACATGTGCCAAACCTCACTGGAGGACAGAAAATGCTATGACCTCAGCTGCCCATACTTTCACGTGAAAGGCACGGAACGCTACATAAAGAGTGGCAAGCAGGATAATGAATTTGGAGGAAATTCGATAAATTTTTTATACCAGACCGAAAGAGAATTCAAAAGGAGGAGCATGGAGAATGTATGGAACTGGATGCCAGACCCACTTGCATACCAGAATTACAGATACAACTACACACCGAAAGGGAACCACAACTACAACAGGCAACTGCCCTACAACAATCAGCACTGGTCAGAACAAACTCAATATGTCCACGCATAATGGGCTTGCCGAAAAAGTCTCCCAGTCAAACTATCACTAATAGAGTAACCTCATTCATCTTTGCCAACATACAAGGACTGAAAACAAGAACCAACAATAAAGTACAGTTCATAAATGGCCTCCTCACGGAATCAAATGCAGTATTTGGAGCTTTCACAGAAACCCATACAGGGGAATTCTTGGACAGTGAGATCTGGATTCCAGGATATAACCTATACAGGTGTGATAGGAAAATTAGGTCACATGGAGGAGTGGGTCTGTATATTAGGGAAGACCTTGTGTGCTCGGAGCTCCTAAACGTTACAAATGAGGTGATAGAGGTACTGGGATTAAAAATAGAGAAAATAAATTTAGTGATTATTCTAATATACAAACCGCCAGATGCAACGGCTGAGGAATTCACAGAACAGATAAACAAAATAGAGAATAGCCTTGATAATTTGGAGAACCCAATACCTGATATTATCTTCTTAGGTGACTTCAACTTGCCTAGTCTCAGGTGGAGAATAGCAAACAATAATATTATACCAGGGAATCTATCAGGACCTAACCAACCACAGATTAGAGAACTACTTAGATTCTGTGACAAATTTTCACTTACTCAGCAGATATCGGAGCCAACGAGAAATGAAAATATTCTAGATCTGGTCTTTACGAACAATGAAGACATTATCAGAGACATTACGATATCAGATACCACATATTCAGATCACAAGCTCATTGAAGTGCAAACTACCATCAATACCCAGAATAGACCTAAAACGTTGATAAAGCGAGAGGGGCTATTCAGTAAATTCAATTTTAATAATAAAAGGATAGACTGGGAGATAATAAACAGGGAACTTAAAAACATTCCATGGGAAACTGTTTTAAGTAATAAAAGTCCTACAGAAGGAATAGAAAAACTGACTTCGGAAGCGTATCAAGTCTGTCTGAAACATGTTCCTTTGAGGAAAGCCAGAAAGAGATCCAACGTAGAAAGAGAACGCAGAAGACACTATAAACGCAGGAAAAGAATA
This sequence comes from Procambarus virginalis, assembly GCA_020271785.1. Taxonomy (NCBI): domain Eukaryota; kingdom Metazoa; phylum Arthropoda; class Malacostraca; order Decapoda; family Cambaridae; genus Procambarus; species Procambarus virginalis. Next base: position 45,295 of record WNGS01167715.1, on the reverse strand, counting down.
ACGGAACTGCTTATGCAGACACGAATTTCCCGTCAAAGAAGGAATAATTTAAATAGGGAGATTGAAGAAATCGAGCGGAAATTGAAACACTCATATGAAACTGAAGAAAGGCAGTTAGAACAGAAAGCAATTCAGGAAATAAAGAAAAATCCAAAATACTTCTTCACATATGCGAAATCAAAAGCAAAAACTACTGCCAGTATTGGACCTATTCGTACAAGTGAAGGTTCATACACGGAGGATGACAAAGAAATTAGTGAAATCCTAAAAAAGCAGTATGAGGACATGTTTAGCACTCCAATAAACAACATGAAAGTAGAAGATCCAGACAATTTCTTTATGCGGGATATCCAAACCCCTGTAAATATAACTGATATCAACACGAGCGCACTAAATTTTGAAAGAGAAATTGAAAACATGCCCATGCACTCGGCCCCAGGTCCAGACTCATGGAATTCAATATTTATAAAGAAATGCAAAGTGCCGGTAGCACAGGCACTCAGTATAGTGTGGAGGAAGAGCTTGGACACGGGGGAGATACCAGATGCACTTAAAGTAGCAGACATAGCCCCTCTACACAAGGGAGGGAGCAAAGCATTGGCAAAGAATTATAGACCAGTTGCACTAACATCGCACATAATAAAGTATTTGAGAGAGTGATTAGGAGTCAGGTCACCAATTTCATGGAGACCAATGACCTTCACAACCCAGGCCAACATGGATTTCGAGCGGGAAGATCGTGCCTCTCACAGCTACTTGAGCACTACGATAAAGTCACTGAGGCATTAGAAGAAAAACAGAATGCTGATGTGATATACACAGACTTCGCAAAGGCATTCGATAAATGTGACCATGGCGTGATAGCACACAAAATGAAGTCAATGGGAATAACCGGTAAAGTAGGACGCTGGATACTCAGTTTTCTGTCAAACAGGACTCAGCGAGTAACGGTCAACCATATAAAATCTAGTCCAAGTGCAGTTAAAAGCTCTGTACCTCAGGGTACAGTCCTTGCACCGCTGCTTTTCCTTATTCTCATATCAGATATAGACAAAAATACAAGTCACAGCTTCGTATCATCCTTTGCAGACGACACAAAAATCAGTAAGAAAATTACCTCGGCTGAAGACATTGAAAAACTTCAAGCTGATATTAATAAAGTTTTCGACTGGGCATCAGAAAATAATATGATGTTTAACAGTGACAAATTCCAGGTACTCAGGTACGGTAAAAATGAGGACCTTAAACATAATACAGGGTACAAAACACAATCAAATGTGCCCATAGTAGGAAAACAACATGTAAAGGATTTGGGAATAATGATGTCTGACGACCTAACGTTTAGGGAGCATAACCAAGCAAATATTGCGACAGCCAGAAAAATGATAGGATGGATTACGAGAACTTTCAAATCCAGGGATCCCATCACAATGCTTGTACTCTTCAAGTCACTTGTGCTGTCCCGTCTTGAGTACTGTTCAGTACTCACTTCCCCCTTTAGAGCAGGAGAGATTGCTGAAATAGAGGGAATACAGAGAACATATACGGCACGCATAGACGCGATAAAGCACCTAAATTATTGGGATCGTCTCAAAGCTCTCCAAATGTACTCACTAGAAAGAAGACGAGAGAGATATCAAATAATATACACCTGGAAGATACTGGAGGGCCAGGTCCCAAATCTACACAGTAAAATAACAACGTACTGGAGTGAACGATATGGAAGAAAATGCAGAATAGAACCAGTGAAGAGCAGGGGTGCCATAGGCACAATCAGAGAACACTGTATAAACATCAGAGGTCCGCGGTTGTTCAACGTCCTCCCAGCAAGCATAAGAAATATTGCCGGAACAACCGTGGACATCTTCAAGAGGAAACTAGATTTATTCCTCCAAGGAGTTCCGGACCAGCGGGCTGTGGTGGGTATGTGGGCCTGCGGGCCGCTCCAAGCAACAGCCTAGTGGACCAAACTCTCACAAGTCAAGCCTGGCCTCGGGCCGGGCTTGGGAGTAGAAGAACTCCCAGAACCCCATCAACCAGGTATCAACCAGGNGGGGAGAAACTAGGCTCAATGATGGGGAGAAACTAGGTTCATTGATGGGGAGAAACTAGGCTCAATGATGGGGAGAAACTAGGCTCAATGATGGGGAGAAACTAGGCTCAATGATGGGGAGAAACTAGGCTCAATGATGGGAGAAACTAGGCTCACTGATGGAGAGGAGCTAGGCTCATTGATGGGGAGAACTAGGCTCATTGATGGAGAGAAACTAGGTTCATTGATGGAGAGGAGCTAGGCTCAATGATGAAGAGAAACTAGGTTCATTGATTGAGAGGAGCTAGGCTCAATGATGGAGAGAAACTAGGTTCATTGATTGAAAGGAGCTAGGCTCAATGATGGGGAGAAACTAGGCTCAATGATGGGGAGAAACTAGGCTCAATGATGGAGAGGAGCTAGGCTCATTGATGGAGAGGAGCTAGGCTCATTGATGGAGAGGAGCTAGGCTCACTGATGGATAGCAGCTAGGCTCAATTATGGGGAGAAACTAGGCTCATTGACAGGAAGAAACTAGTCTCTTCTCTTCTGATTTTGTCTATAATAGCTAAGCATGGCAAATATTTAATATTAATTTCTTAACAAAGCACTAAATGAATGTTGATGAAATTTCCATTATTTTGCAGGTGGCTGTGTTTTAGCTACGTGCCACAGTTGTGCGACTCCCTGCCTCACCATGAAACTACAGCAATATTTGGCAGAACTTTCCTTCGGGCAGTTTTCCACACTTTACGCAAGCAGCTGCTCGATAAATTTCGAGCGGAAAAAGATAAAATGCCCGCCGAAAAGAAGCTGTTACTTCTCAATCATTTTCCGAGGTACTGTAACTCTATATGGCACTTGTGTGTCCAGTGTTGTATGCCTGAATATGTATGCCTACTATATACTATGTATTCAACAACCTACATATGATGGAATTTTCAGGTTTAAGAAAATTGCTTCAAATTGATGTGGGAGAACACTTGGGACTTGTGGGAAGGTTCTTACTTACATACATTATATAAAGTTATTTGGGTTTTGACACCAAAACGTCAGATATTTGTTGTTGTCGTGTATGATGCTCTCGTATCACAAGCAGTTTCTGCAAGCACCTGGCTATATGGGGGAGGTAGTAGACCAGATGTGGAGGTGGTAGTAGACCAGATGTGGAGGGGTAGTAGACCAGATGTGGAGGGGGTAGTAGACCAGATGTGGAGGGGTAGTAGACCAGATGTGGAGGGGGTAGTAGACCAGATGTGGAGGAGGTAGTAGACCAGATGTGGAGGGGGTAGTAGACCAGATGTGGAGGGGGGTAGTAGACCAGATGTGGAGGGGGTAGTAGACCAGATGTGGAGGTGGTAGTAGACCAGATGTGGAGGGTAGTAGACCAGATGTGGAGGGGGTAGTAGACCAGATGTGGAGGGGTAGTAGACCAGATGTGGAGGGGGTAGTAGACCAGATGTGGAGGGGGGTAGTAGACCAGATGTGGAGGGGGGTAGTAGACCAGATGTGGAGGGGGGGTAGTAGACCAGATGTGGAGGGGGTAGTATCACATATTATCCCACCGCTGCCACCATTGTAACGGGGGGGGGGGTGAAATGATATGTGAAGTAAGTAGGATAAATAGAAGAGGTAGAAGGGTAGATAGGTAGAGGTAGGAAAGTAGATAGTAGAAGTAGAAGAGTAGATAGAAGAAGAGAGTAGAAGAAGAAGAAATTGCATGAAATAGAAATTAGAAGAAGTGAGAAATTGCTAGTAGAAGAAGAAATGCTGCCACCATCCATTCTAGATCATTACGTACAAGACAAGGAATGGAACTTGTCTGTATCTCAATAGAGGTTATTACCATGTTTCAACTCTAAACATGTACTCATTAATCTCAATATTCAGAAAAGATGTTATCATTAGGTCAGTATTAGTATGTTCCATCTTTATCATGTATTCATTAAAATCATGGAACCAGTAACTGCAGAGACTTTCTCATCTCACTCAAAACTCTAGGGAACAAAGTTAAAGGCAATTTAAAATTATAAACTCAATTATATTTCACATGATAAGTATCATAATTTAAGCAAGTAAAAATGTTCAAGATTAATCTTTCAAAGTGAGTCATCATCCAGAAATTCGTGAACCCTACAACTGATTGCCCCGGATCGTCACCCAACACTTGTAAACACGACTAAGTCACCTTAATGTTCAACTCACCCAGTGTCTGAGTCTCCGTTGGATAGAGAGAGGGGGGGGGGGGTGTCTGTAGTTGACAGAGACTGTCCCGCCTCGCCGGCTGACAGCCCCTGGCTAGGCTGTCCTTAGTTCTGCTCTGCTGGCTGTTCTTCTGCCATTTGCTCTCCTTCTGCTGTTTACGAATCGGTAGCTCTCCGAGTATATATTGGGAGCCCTAGTAGTTAACTCCGCCCATAAGTAGATAGCCTCCGGCACTCTACCAGCCACTCCTTAAACGTCGGCATGTTTGAAGGCTACCAGGCTACGATTATAAGATTAGCGGGAGCCAGGTGAGATCCGCATGATCTGACCTCAGGTCACTAGGTTGTCATTAACACTTAGAGGGTGTGAGATCCCGACCGACAACTGCGCATCTCAAATCCTTGACTGTGACTCACTGAACTATACGTATATATTAAATATAACTAACCCAAACACCTTTACGGTGTTACAAGTAGACCAGATGTGGAGGGGGTAGTAGACCAGATGTGGAGGAGGTAGTAGACCAGATGTGGAGGAGGTAGTAGACCAGATGTGGAGGGGGTAGTAGACCAGATGTGGAGGGGGTAGTAGACCAGATGTGGAGGGGGTAGTAGACCAGATGGGGTGGTAGACCAGATGTGGAGGGGTAGTAGACCAGATGTGGAGGTGGGAGTAGACCAGATGTGGAGGGGGTAGTAGACCAGATGTGGAGGTGGTGGTAGACCAGATGTGGAGGAGGTAGTAGACCAGATGTGGAGGGGGTAGTAGACCAGATGTGGAGGGGGGTAGTAGACCAGATGTGGAGGGGGTAGTAGACCAGATGTGGAGGGGTAGTAGACCAGATGTGGAGGTGGTAGTAGACCAGATGTGGAGGGGGTAGTAGACCAGATGTGGAGGGGGTAGTAGACCAGATGTGGAGGAAGTAGTAGACCAGATGTGGAGGGGGTAGTAGACCAGATGTGGAGGTGGGAGTAGACCAGATGTGGAGGGGGTAGTAGACCAGATGTGGAGGGGGTAGTAGACCAGATGTGGAGGGGTAGTAGACCAGATGTGGAGGAGGTAGTAGACCAGATGTGGAGGTGGTAGTAGACCAGATGTGGAGGAGGTAGTAGACCAGATGTGGAGGGGGTAGTAGTCCAGATGTGGAGGGGGTAGTAGACCAGATTTGGAGGAGGTAGTAGACCAGATGTGGAGGGGGTAGTAGACCAGATGTGGAGGGGGTAGTAGACCAGATGTGGAGGTGGTAGTAGACCAGATGTGGAGGTGGTAGTAGACCAGATGTGGAGGAGGTAGTAGACCAGATGTGGAGGGGGTAGTAGACCAGATGTAGAGGAGGTAGTAGACCAGATGTGGAGGAGGTAGTAGACCAGATGTGGAGGTGGTAGTAGACCAGATGTGGAGGGGGTAGTAGACCAGATGTAGAGGAGGTAGTAGACCAGATGTAGAGGAGGTAGTAGACCAGATGTGGAGGTGGTAGTAGACCAGATGTAGAGGAGGTAGTAGACCAGATGTAGAGGAGGTAGTAGACCAGATGTGGAGGTGGTAGTAGACCAGATGTGGAGGAAATATGGAGATGTGACTGCTGGAATACAATCCAAATAAATGTAAAGTAATGAAAATGGGTAAAGGACATAGGAGAAATGTATTTAAAGCATAAGGAAAAGCCAATTACAAGAAACAATAAAAGAAAAAGACCTGGGAGTAGACATAATCCCAAAACTAACAGCAGAAGCTCACATGAAGAGAATAAGATCAGCTTCATATGTGAATATGATAACATCATGATAACATATGGGAAGTTAACAAAGATAAGAATGTCATTGAAGAATATAAACCGGACACCTTCAAGTCCATACACACTTATAAACTGGACACCTTCAAGTCCATACACACTTATAAACTGGACACCTTCAAGTCCATACACACTTATAAACTGGACACCTTCAAGTCCATACACACTTATAAACTGGACACCTTCAAGTCCATACACACTTATAAACTGGACACCTTCAAGTCCATACACACTTATAAACTGGACACCTTCAAGTCCATACACACTTATAAACTGGACACCTTCAAGTCCATACACACTTATAAACCGGACACCTTCAAGTCCATACACACTTATAAACCGGACACCTTCAAGTCCATACACACTTCCTGAAACCAGCAACTTCACGAATTAGACACAGATTCAAGTTAAGGAAACAAAGGTGCCGAAAAAATATTTAAAAAATTTCTTTTGCAAACAGTGGTAGACGGTTGGAACAAGCTAAGTGAGAAGGTTGTGGAGGCCAAAACCGTTAATAGTGGGCCTCGTAGCCTGGTGGATACCGCGCAGGACTCGTAATTCTGTGGCGCGGGTTCGATTCCCGCACGAGGCAGAAACAAATGGGCAAAGTTTCTTTCACCCTGAATGCCCCTGTTACCTAGCAGTAAATAGGTACCTGGGTGTTAGTCAGCTGTCACGGGCTGCTTCCTGGGGGTGGAGGCCTGGTCGAGGACCGGACCGCGGGGACACTAAAGCCCCGAAATCATCTCAAGATAACCTCAAGAATCTCAAGATAATAGTTTCAAAGCGTTATATGACAAAGAGTACTGGGAAGACGGGACACCACGAGCGTCGTAACTCATCCTGTAGCTACACTTAAGTGATTACACTTAGATAATTACACTGCCTGTGTGAGACCATTACTTGAGCATGCAGCTCCTGCATGGAACCCACACCTTGTGTAGCATAAACAAAACTTGAGAAAGTTCAGAGGTTTGCAACTGGAATAGTACCAGAATTGAGAGGCCTAAGCTATTAGAACAGGTTGATGGACCTCACCCTCACAGCCTTAGAGGAGTGAAGAAATGTACGGGGTTATGCTCACTACATACAATATCTTGAGGGTAATAGACAAAGTGGGTAAAAGAAACCTATTTAAATTAAAAGAAGTTAAGACAAGGGGGATATCTGTGGAAACTGGACACACAATTGAGTCACAGAAATGGAAAGAAATTCTTGTTTCCTGTAGGGCGGTCAGCAAGTGGAATGCATTGAAAGACGAGATTGTTGAAGCGAATTTTATTCAC
>WNGS01167715.1:15909-26954 GCA_020271785.1 Procambarus virginalis | reverse complement strand
AAAAGGGCATTTCATTACAATCAATGCTGGCTTTTTGAGTATTACCCACCGATCTACTTTAATAATTACTCATACTGCATGCTACTCTAAACTTGTTTCACTGTTATTGAGTTGTTCGGTGTGAGTTTTAGAGAGGATTTTCTTATGATTTTCTTTGGCCTGGGTTCGTATCCTGGCCATGGAGGATTGACCAGGTGCCAATCCTTTACTGTAGCCTCTGTTCATCCAGCAGTGAAAGGGTACCTAGTTGTAATGATTTGGCGGGTCGTATTCCAGGGGAAAATTAGGATTAAGGACCTGCCGAAATACTATGCATGCTAGTGGCTTTACAAGAATGTAAGAACTCTTGTATATATAAATTAAAAATTTTTGGGGTGGTTACAGGATATCCCAACTTTATCTATTAACTTTTTTGGCCTGCCTAGAATGTTTTGATTGTGAGCCTATTCCTGTCCCAGGGAATTTTGAACATCAAGTAAATATCAACAGGCAGTGGCAGGGGTTTTGTCATGTGAAAGGGTTTTGTGATTAATATACCATAAAGTACACATGTTAGTTATTCCTTGTGTCCAGTGTGGAGGGAGTCCATCATACCCTAAAGCAGGTAATTTGTGGGAGTAATTTCCCTTGGGCCAGGCATTGACCCATTCCACCTGGAGGGCTTGCTAGAGTGTATGTTTGAAAGTAATAAGACAGCCCTGGAGTACAGTATAGTGGTAGGTTTACATTGATTATCCACAACAAGGGATCACTAACCCGTGACTTATTCCAGTACTTTTCTGGGGGGAGCCCCCTTTGACTCCCCGGAGCTATCCAGGCGATATGGATAATATTAGACCTTTGGCATCAGTCCAGTGAATGGAGTTCTAGGCATACTGGGGACCCCGAGCCAGAACCTGCCCCCTCAGAGAGGCACGAGGAGCAATTGTCCATAGAAATGCACATGGGATTTGGAGCATTCTATGTCTGCCCATTTGGAGCATTCTATGTCTGCCATTGACTGGAGCAGGCACCCAGAAAGGTAAGCGCCTCAAAACAAACCCCTATTTTGGTTTAAACAACTAAAATAGACAACAAGTGGACAAAACGCCCCAGTGAAAACGAGCAAACGTACATGATGTCACCCGAGCCGTGCCGCATGTCTGTGCAGCTTCCCCCCTCCCCGGAAAGGGGGAGCCCCCAGACCTCCGTGCCGGCGATCCACCCTGCAGCTCTCCGGCTGATGTGATTGTGGCACGGTCGTATGGCTTCAGCTCCAGTATCTCTGTGTTGTGCTGGGCCTTGTGTCCATTACTGTTCTTACGGTGGCGTGCAAGCTGGGAGTATTATCGCAGGTAATCGGGCTGTATGTGCTTAGGGTTCTCTTCCCTGAGTACCCTGTAAGTACCACCCTTGGGGCTTGGGGTTATCTTCCACAAGTCACCTTGGGGACTACCTCTGTTGGTCTTTTGCTGCTCGGCGATTGGCCGCCCTTAGTGTGTTGGGAGGGTTTTCCTCCCTTGTTTACCTTGGGGTAATGGTAATTTTTGCACTGGTAGTGGCACAGGGTACTGCGCAGCTAGTTTTCACCTATAACAGCGGCCAACTCTGTTCCTCCTGGGTACAGTGTCCTCTTGCAGGCTTTTCTTTTTCTTTTTGTTTCTGCCTGGTGGAAGGGGGGGGTCTGCCTTGGTGTTCCTTGCCCCCTGTATATTTAGGGTCTTTACCTCTGTTGTTGGTGGTACCCCTGCTTGGCCCCCGTGAGTGGACACATCCCGGGGTTCAGTTTTAGAAGTTTGTTTGGTAGTCTGGGCGCCGATTAGCAGTACCCTGCCTGGGTTTACCCTTAGCGATACCATCTAGGGGCCCTGGGAAACCCCATGGGGGGCGCACGGGGTCCAATGGATGCGACCCCTGGGTCCCCTCTCGTCATGTGCGAGTTTGAGGGTTGCTCTGTCCCCTGTATCAGGCGATGCTCATTGTTGTTGCCTCTGTCATGCTGCCTGTTGGGTCAGTGACACCTTCGACCTAAGTCCTGCGAGTATTGTTACTTGTTTGTGACTTTTTTCACCCATCAACTGATAACATTATTCGGGTGCAGGCGGCTCAGGCGTTGCAAGCTAATATGGTTGCTGCACGTTCTAAGTAATTTTAACCACGTTCTCTCCGTTCGTGTCTAGGATATGTATTTTTCTTCATCTTGTCGCAATCACGTTCAAATTGGATTGGAATCCTGCACGGCCATTGATCACAGATGCCAATGGGCCCATATGAGCCTCCATGATTTTGTGCTTGATGATCAAGGATCTCGAAGGTATGAATAGATTTTTGATACTTAAAAAAGGTATTGGAAGGTCCGTCGACTTCCGGTGAGCGTACCTCCATTCTTTTTATAGGACTCATTGGTCCTCTTCTGTACTACTAATCATCTTTCAATACTATATCTGATTATTTTATAATCACCTCTTCTCTCTGTCCTCACATAACTAATAATTGTTCAATAACTCTTGTAGGCCCTGAAAGACGAGTGATGCAGCTCGGACCTTATGCGCTCTGCGCATGGGCCATGGGTGACCATTTTGTTTATGACGGTGTATACATGTGTTGGTGTTCCGCAAACTTTATCACGGGTAATATGCTGCTCTCACTCATCTGATCTCTTCAGTCATGGCCCCCTAGATACTGGGGATGTTCTGGATTTTATATATGGGGAAAACACATAGTTCTTTTCACTGCATACTGGTGTAAGGTGGCTAGGAGTGGCGCCGCCTCCACCTCTACACTATGCCTTATCTTCTTCTGCACACGCATCTCTGGACATACTCCACTAGCGATGCTCTCAGAATATTAACGGCTAAGCTGTGTCGTGACACAGCTTAGGGAGCCGGTCGGCCGAGAGGACAGCATGCTGGACTGTGATCCTGTGGTCCTGGGTTCGATCCAGGTGCCGGCGAGAAACAATGGGCAGAGTTTCTTTCACCCTATGCCCCTATTACCTAGCAGTAAAATAGGTACCTGAGTGTTAGTCAGCTGTCACGGGCTGCTTCCTGGGGGTGGAGGCCTGATCGAGGACCGGGCCGCGGGGACACACTAAAAAAGCCCCGAATCATCTCAAAATAACCTCAAGACACGATAGTGCCTATGCTCTACAGTTGAGATTACAGTATTCGGTCTGATGACACCGTCAGCCAGGCACTGGTTCTCGATTTTTGGATGAGTGTTGGGTATTGTTTGTACTGGTTTGATTGGCCAATTTGCGTGCATCTTAACGTGACCTTACTATGTATGGATACAGTATATTGTTCTTTGTTACACTGTGGGCAACCCCGAATTCGGTAACTTTTGATTTAGTCTTTCATTGACTGAATCTTTTCTTACTCTGGGTGCTCCTTCATTGACCAATTCAATGTTTTCTGGACACTCATTCATTTACCATCGTTCATTGCCTGGCTGCACCCTTATATATACATTGGAGTCTCTCTGTATATATATATAGTTGTCATATACATTCTGTTACCAGTTGCTTGCTAGGTCTTATTAGTTCTTCATATTGATTATACTCTCTTGTCCCTAGTTGCCGGTGATTGGACCATATTTAAGGTCTTTTCATTGCATATCTACCTACTTCCTACCTCTATAACTACATTGTTGTGTATCTTAGTAGGTGCATATTGGCTATACTAATGTTAGTGCTAGATTGGACTATATACATGTTCAGTTCCCTGATGTTGCACAGACTCAGTGTTCAGTTATAGAACTGAGTTTTCATCTTTCTCCTTGTATGTCACTACCAGCTTCCGTGTTGCAATGTTTGCAGTTGGATGTAGATTTCCAATCAACCACTCCTGCCCCCTACAGTTCTTTTTCATTGGGGCAGGAGGGCTAGGATTACTGCCCGGCTGCAGCCTTTTCTTGTGTGTTCCTTTTCCGGACAGTACATTTTTGTTTTAGTGCAGTACATTCCTACGTAATTCTCCTCGTACAGTACTGTGTCGTTCTGCCCTGCTGGGGTTGGTTGCGCTGCTATTGCGGATGTGTGTTTAATGTTTTTCGCTTTGCGTCTTGCGTTTTGGCACGTGGTGCTCGCTTCCTCGTTGGTCTCTGCCTGGGCCCTGGCTCTTAGGTTTTTCATTGCCATTTGTCCTTGCTGTTTGCGGAGTCTGCAGTTCGGCAGTTTCTGCTAGGGCTTCTTCGTCATCCGTTATCGGATTTGTTGGTCCTTCAGGGGTCCCTGGGAGGGGGTGTTCCTCCCGGATGGGCGTGTCTGCTCACCCAGGTTGGTTCTTTCCTGGCTCGCCGGGTTTGGGTTCCTGGTTCCCTGGGACATTCCTTTTGGTTCCTTGACAGCCTTAGTTCAGGCGCTGCTTGCTCGTTGTTCGCACCCAGGGGTTTTCCCATGGCTCTGCCTCTTTCAAATGATCGGTCCGTATGTGACGGGACTGGTTTCGGTCTTCTCCTCGAGTCTTCAGTTCTGGTAATTTTTACTAGTCTCTCGCCATCTGTTTGGTGATCAGGTGGCTTCGTTGATGGTGTCCCACCTGCCTGTTTTGTCTCGACGACGGTATGGGTTTTCTGCAGTCCTTCCTTACTTTTTGTCCCTTCATAAGAACAGCTGTTTTCCAAAGGGGTCCTTGGGGTTGTTGATGCTTGGTTGGTTGGCTGGGGGTGCATCTTCTTGTGTCCCGTTGTGTCTCTTAGCCGTTGTCTGCGTGCCGCGGCCTCTATGGCTGTGGATGTGCTTGGGTTGACCCGGGATCCTTTGTCCTTGTTCCAGGGTTTGGGTCCCCGGGTCATCTGCAGGGGTCATTGGTGTTGCCATTTGTTTTGTTTTTGGGTTCTCCTCCGGGTTTGTCCCTCTCTTGTCCTTGGCTTTGGGTAGTTAGCTTCGTGGAGCCATAGGGGCTGCCCCCAGAAAACCAGCGTTGAATGTAATGATAGTCCATTTTCTGGGTGAGACCTGGATGCGTCCCAGACGGGAGCCTGACAGCTGAGGGGACAGTACTCTGGATTTGTAGTTCTTATGTTCCGGGTTCGATCCCCAGTGGAGGCAGAAACAAATGGGCAGAGTTTCTTTCACCCTGATCTCCCTATTCACTTTAGTAGTAAATAGGTACCTGGGAGTTAGACAGCTGCTATGTGCTGCTTCCTGTGGGTGTGTACAAAAAGGAGACCTGGTCAAGGACCGGGCCGCGATACCCTAAGCCCCGAAATCATCTCATGATAACCTCAAGATACCCTCCCTAGCCACGCTCCCTCCCTCCAGTCGGCGTTTTTTTCGCATGTTTTGACATCCAGCCTCAGAACTGCAGGGTGGATCGCCGGTGTGGAGGTCTGGGGTTTCTCTCCCCCCCCCCCTGGGGTCTGGGGTGGGAGGGAGCTGCGTAGACATGCGACGTGGCTCGGGTGATGTCATGCTCATTTTCATTTGGGGAGTTCTGTCCACACGTTTGTCTATTTTAGTCATTTTAACCAGAATAGAGGTTTGTTTAGAGACGCTTACCTTTCTTGGTGCCTGGCCCGGTCGATGCCAGACACGGATGCTCCAAATCCCATGCTATTTCTATAGACCTTGCTCCTTTTGCCTCTCTGAGGGGCCAGGTTTTGGCTTTTGATTCCTGGTAGGCCTAGAACTCCATTCACATTGACCGATGCCAAAGTCTAATGATGTACATATCAGCCTAGATAGCTCTAGGGAGCCTCCGGGTATCAACCAGAAAATGGCGTTTCATTACATTCACCGCTGGTTTTTTGTTTCCTGCCTGGGGGAGGGGTTCTGCTCTTGGTTACCCTCTATTGTTCTTGGTGGTCCCCCCTGCTAAGGACCCTGTGAGTGGAGATGTCCTGGGTGTTCAGCTGTAGCAGTTTGCTTGATAGTTTTTGGGCACTGGTTAGCAGTACCCTGCCTGGGCTTCCCTTTGTGAGATTACGCGACTAAGGGCCCTGAGAACCCCGTGGGGGCTCTCTGCTTCAGTGGACACAACCCCTGGGTCCCCTCTCACTTTGTGCGAGTTTGAGGGTTGCTCTGTCCCAGCTCAGGTGTTGCATGCTAGATTAGGTTGCTGCAACACACTGGGTTGGTTGCTGCCTCGATTTGGTTATATTGACCTGACTTGGGGGGTGTTGGTCACTTCGACCTTGGTTCAGTCTGTGCTCTCTCGTTCTTTTGCTGTGGTTCGTTCTGCTCTCCTCCCCTTCCTAATTCTGGCTATGAAGCGTCTGAGGGTTTCCGGAGTCAGGGCAGGTTTTAGTTGGGTTGGAGACTCGGGCAGTCTTGGGGGTTGCCACTTCCGGGGGAGCGACAGAAGCATTAGAAGTATTCCAGCCAATGCATATGGGTCTGACCAGGGCGCCCCCCTTCCTTATTGTTTTTCTGGCTGCCCCGGGTTTTTCTTGTGAGGCTGTGGCTTTGGGCGGGATGGCTCGGCCCCAGGTCCTGCTTTGGAGGTTCCTGGGGTGGGAGGGGGGGGGTCTTGGGCCCCATTGGACCCCACTTCAGTTTTTTGTGCCCTCTGGCGGGGTTTTACTGTTCGAGGTGTGGGAGTTTTTCTTTTCCTGCGCTTCTGCTTGTTTTCATCCGATGTTGGATTTATTGGTTTTTCCAGGAGGCCCATTTGGGGTCATGCCAGGGCTCAGGGTTATTTCCGTCAGGGTAGGCAGTAGTGCCAGGTTTGGTGTTGGCGCCGTCTTCGGACCCGCCTTCGTCTGGTCTGCGAGGTTTCTTCGGGGGGGTTTGTGTTCATTGACGGGGTGATGGGGGCAGGGCTCGAGTGTTTGCTCACGCCTGGCTCATGTTTTGGTTGGGCTTTTCGGATCAGTTTCGATGGCCTGCAGTGGTGTTGGGTGGCTCCTTCCCCTTTGGGGGTTTTGAGCTGGTGGGACAGGCCTCTTCACCTGTGCTCTATCGAGTCATCTCAAAGGGGGGGGGGGTTCTTGGTTTTTCTTTTGCCCCTCTTTATGGTTGACTGCTCTGTCCCAGGTCTGGTATGTATTAGAGCCAGCACTTATGTTGTGTCCCTGGACTTCTGGGATGCTTATTGGCACTTCCCAATTCATCCGAGGTTCAGGGTCTGGCTCAATTTTGTTGTGGGGATTGGAGTTACCGTTTTTCGTTGCCTTCCATTCGGCTTGAACCTAGCACCTCGGTGTTTACACGCCTTACCCAGGTCATGTGGCCCGTCTGCGTCTTTTAAGGGTTCAGGTCCTAGCCTACCTCGACGACTGGTTGGTGTGGACTCCCAGCCAGTCTGTATGTCTGTTTACCAGGGATTTGGTTCTTTCCCAGCTTGCTGGGTTCGGGTTCCTGGTGAACCGGAGGAAGTCCCATCTGGTTTCCTCTAAGGTTTGGCTTTGGCTGGGTCTTGTGTGGGACTCTCGGAACGCTTCCTGTCTCTCCCTCTGGAGGCTCTTCTTTGGCTGTGGTTCCGCCTTCGCTTGTTTTTGGGGGGCTTCCCGGTACCCGGCAGTTGTACTCACCTAGTTGTGTTTGTGGGAATTGAGCTCTGGCTCTTTGGTCCTGCCTCTCAACTGTCAATCAACTGGTGTACAGATTCCTGAGCCTATAGGGCTCTATCATATCTATATTTGAAACTGTGTATGGAATCTGCCTCCACCAAACACTACTTAATGCATTCCAATTGTTAACTACCCTGACACTGAAAATTCTTTCTAACGTCTCTGTGGCTCATCTGGGTACTAAGTTTTCACCTGTGTCTCCTTGTTCGTGTACCACCCGTGCTAATGAGTTGTCTTTGTCCACCCTGTCAATTCCCCTGAGAATTTTGTAGGTGGTTATCATGTCTCCCTTACTCTTCTGTTTTTCCAGGATTGTGAGGTTCAGCTCCCTTAGTCTTTCCTCGTAACTCATTCCTCTCAGTTCCAGGACCAGTCTGGTGGCATACCTCTGAACTTCTCTAACTTCGTCTTGTGTTTAACTAGTTATGACTCCAGCTGGAGCTGCATACTCCAGGATTGGTCTTACATAAGTGGTATACAGGGTCCTGAACGATTCCTTGCACAGGTTTCTAAAGGCAGTTCTTATATTGTCCAGTCTAGCATATGCCACTGATGATATCCTTTGATGTGGGCCTCTGGGGGACAGGTTTCGGTGTGATATTGACCCCCCAGATCTTTCTCTGTATTGACTTTTGCAGAATTTCACCTCCCAGATGGTACCTTGTGTTCAGCCTTCTGCTCCCTTCGCCTAATTTCATTACTTTACACTTTCCTGAGTTGAACTTTAGCAGCCATTTCTAAACCATTCCTCCAGTTTGTCCAGGCCGTCCTGTAGTCCTCTGTCTATCTTCATCTGTTTTGATTCTTCTCATAATTTTTGCATCATCACAAACATTGAGAGGATGAGTCTATACCCGTTGCTGCTCGATGGTTTGTGCGGGAGCCTGTAACTTTGCCATGATGGTCTACCAAGCAGGTCAGGTTTGGCTTCATTGGCTGTTCTGGTTCCCTCGAGGCCTTCCCTTCCCCTCTGCTTCTCTCCGCGATCGCTGGGTGCAGCTCCGGGAGCCTTGCGTCGCCGCACTTCCTCTTTGGGTTTTTCGGGATTCAGTGTCTTGGCTTCTAACCAACCACCCCATCCTTTTGTTATGATCAAGGACTAGTCGTCTCTGGCTAGGGGATTTTTGACCAATGTCACCAGGCCAGCCTGGGGGTGGTGGGGTCTGTCCTTCCGTGAGGTGCCACAGCATGGTGCAGGAGTTTGCGGCAGTGTGGATGCTGCTTCGGAGAGTTTGGATTGCTTGTGGATCGTCGATCCTGCTCCATTTGGACTGCTTCCCAGTGGTTCATTGCCTGAACCACAGAGGTTCAATGCAGTCCTTGGATCTTTGGGGCTGATCGCTTCGAGTGACTCGTCTGCCGAGGTCTCGAGGTTTGGCTCTACTGGCCGTTTGCTTCGGGGTCGATGCCTTGCTGGTTGAGGTGGGGTTAACCTGTACCTCTTCCCCTGGTTCCACTGTTGCCTCCAGGTCCTAGCCTCACTTGGAGACTTCTCTAGGTAGAATAGTCCTCTTGGCTCCTTGGTGGCCGGCTCAGCCTTGGTTCAGGCGCTGCTTGCTCGAGTGTCTGAACCTGGGGGGTCTATCCGTGGTTCTAACTTTCAGCAGTTTGGAGCCTGGTCTGTACGTGGCGGGTTCGATCTTCTCCTGGAGTCCTCACGTCTGGTCTTTCTAACTCGAGTCTCTCACCTCTTGTATGATGGGCCGGTGGCTTCGCTGATGGTGTCCCGACTGTGTGCTTCGTCTCGTCAGCGGTATGGTGTTTTCTGGCGGTCCTTCCGGTACTTCTTGCCCCTTCATCAGTTTACCCTCGGTTTCTGTTCAGGTGGTTTTTCTCTTTTGGTTGTTTCAGGATGTCATCTTATGCCAAATACTGTCACCTCGTATTGTGCAGCGCTGGCGGAACCGCTCCAGCTTGTGTTTGGCATTGATGTTAACTTCTGCACCATCAGATAAGCGTCAAGGGCTTTGTTTCACCTCCGACCTGCTCATGCACTGCCTGAGCCATTCTGCTCTTTGGACAGAGTGCTCTTTTTTTCTTCTCTTCACCTCAGTTTGGGGTAGCCCCTTTGGTTCAGGATTGCTTTGCCAAGGCTCTTCCCTGCTGGCTGGGCCTTAGTGGGTTGGGTTGGGGGAGCTTCATGCTCTCCCTCCGGCGCAATGGGTTTCTGCTCTTTTTGTTCCTGGTGGTAGGTTTGTTCGTTTGGAACAGTCTCCTCCTTTTCTGGCGAAGACTGAGGATCTGCTGCTGTTGCCGGTGAGCGGTCCTTGGGTTGTTGATGCTTGGTTGGTAGTTGGCGGGCTTGCATCATGTGTTGTGTCCAGTTGCGGCTCTCCGCCGTTACTTGGGTGTTATGGCCTCGTGGCCGGTGTCACGCTTTGGGCTGACCGGCTTACCTTCTTCCCTGTTCCAGGGTTTGGGTCTCCCAGGTTGTCTGCAAGGTTATTCGATCCACCAGCCTGCAGTCTACCCTTGTGCCTACGATGTTACGTAAGTTTTTGCTACTTGTGCTGCGTCTTCGGTAACACGTCGTATGGCTGACTACTCGGGCATGTGTTTTTTTGAAGGGTCGAACAGGGTCCTGGCTGCTCATTACCTTGTCAATGTTCCTGGCCTAGTCGGGCCTGTGTCGCATGTGGTTGGTGGTTGTGGCCTGTTGTCTCAACTTCGCATTAAAGAGCGAGTGCTGTCTGCCTCCCGCGTGAGTCACTCTTGTTTTGTCTTTGGGTAAGTAGCTCCGGAAGCCAAAGGCGGACTTCCCCTAGAAAACCAGCGTTGAGTGGTAATGAAACACCATTTTCTGGATGAGACCTGGAGGCTCCCTGGCAATAGTCGGCAATTTTTCGCGTGTTTTTTACATCAGCTATAGAATTGGGTGGTGAATAGCTGGTGTGAGTGGTCTGGGGCTCGTCTCTTCCCCTCCCGGGATTGGGTAAGGGTGTGCGACAAAGCAGATGTGGCGATGGTCATGCTAGTTGCTAAGTTTACATTTTGGGAGTAATGGTCCACCTAGTTCGGCTTATCCGTAAGCAATATTGTACTCAGAATAGGGGTTCGTTTTGGGATGCTTCCGGTTTCTGAGTGCCTGATCCGGTCGATGGCAGAGCCATAGACGCTCCATAACCACATGTGTATTTCTATTGCCATTGCTCCTCGTGCGGCTTCCGAGAGGGGCAGGTTCTGGCTAGTGGTCACCGGTAGGGCACCAAGACCTCCATTCACATTGACTGATGCCAAGTCTAATATATCCATATCAGCACGGTTAGCTCTGGGAAGCCTCACCCAGAAAATGGCATCTCACTACATTCAACGCTGGCTTTTCTCCAGTCTATTTGTCAGGAACATAGAACAGGTATACCATTATAGTAGTATCTGGAGCTCATCATTTTCAGATGACACTAGGATTTTCTTGCGAGTAGACAATATAGAGTACACAGCAAATCTCCAATCTTATGTAAATCAGGTCTTTCAACATGCCAATAATATGTTTAATGCAGATAAGTCCAGATCCTGACCTATGGAAGAAAATAAAATATAAAAATGAAACCAATACA
>WNGS01167715.1:0-10784 GCA_020271785.1 Procambarus virginalis | reverse complement strand
GGTATAGACTCATTCCTCTCAATGTTTGCTGATGATGCAAAAATTATGAGAAGAATCAAAACAGATGAAGATAGACAGGACTACAGGACGCCTGGACAAACTGGAGGAATGGTTTAGAAATGGTGCTAAAGTTCAACTCAGGAAAGTGTAAAGTAATGAAATTAGGCGAAGGGAGCAGAAGGCTGAACACAAGGTACCATCTGGGAGGTGAAATTCTGCAAAAGTCAATACAGAGAAAGATCTGGGGGTCAATATCACACCGAAACCTGTCCCCAGAGGCCCACATCAAAAGGATATCATCAGTGGCATATGCTAGACGGCCATATAAGAACTGCCTTTAGAAAACCTGTGTAAGGAATCGTTCAGGACCCTGTATACCACTATTGTAAGACCAATCCTGGAGTATGCAGCTCCAGCTGGAGTCCATACTAGTTAAAACAAGACGAAGTTAGAGAAGATTCGAGGTATGCCACCAGAACTGGTCCTGGAACTGAGAGGAATGAGTTACGAGGAAAAGACTAAGGGAGCTGAACCTCACAATCCTGGAAAAACAGAAGAGTAAGGGGAGACATGATAACCACCTACAAAATTCTCAGGGGAATTGACAGGGTGGACAAAGACAAACTCATTAGCACGGGTGGTACACGAACAAGGAGACACAGGTGAAAACTTAGTACCCAGATGAGCCACAGAGACGTTAGAAAGAATTTTCAGTGTCAGGGTAGTTAACAAATGGAATGCATTAAGTAGGTTGTGGTGGAGGCAGATTCCATACACAGTTTCAAATATAGATATGATAGAGCCCTATAGGCTCAGGAATCTGTACACCAGTTGATTGACAGTTGAGAGGCAGGACCAAAGAGCCAGAGCTCAATTCCCACAAACACAACTAGGTGAGTACAACTGCCGGGTTACCCGGGAGCCCCCCAAAAACAAGCGAAGGCGGAACCACAGCCAAAGAAGAGCCTCCAGAGGGAGAGACAAGGAAGCGTTCCGAGAGTCCCACACAAGACCCAGCCAAAGCCAAACCTTAGAGGAAACCAGATGGGACTTCCTCCGGTTCACCAGGAACCCGAACCCAGCAAGCTGGGAAAGAACCAAATCCCTGGTAAACAGACATACAGACTGGCTGGGAAGTCCACACCAACCAGTCGTCGAGGTAGGCTAGGACCTGAACCCTTAAAAGACGCAGACGGGCCACATGACCTGGGTAAGGCGTGTAAACACTCGAGGTGCTAGGTTCAAGCCGAATGGAAGGCAACGAAAACGGTAACTCCAATTCCCCACAACAAAATTGAGCCAGACCCGAACCTCGGATGAATTGGGAAGTGCCAATAAGCATCCCAGAAGTCCAGGGACACCACATAAGTGCCCTGGCTCTAATACAAACCAGACCTGGGACAGAGCAGTCAACCATAAAGAGGGGCAAAAGAAAAACCAAGAACCCCCCCCCCCCTTTGAGATGACTCGATAGAGCACAGGTGAAGAGGCCTGTCCCACCAGCTCAAAACCCCCAAAGGGGAAGGAGCCACCCAACACCACTGCAGGCCATCGAAACTGATCCGAAAAGCCACAAAACATGAGACCAGGCGTGAGCAAACAACTCGAGCCCTGCCCCCATCACCCCGTCAATGGAACAACACCCCCCGAAGAGAACCTCGCAGACCAGACGAAGGCGGGTCCGAAGACGGCGCCAACACCAAACCTGGCACTACCTGCCTACCCTGACGGAAATAACCCTGAGCCTGGCATGACCCCAAATGGGCCTCCTGGAAAACCAATAAATCCAACATCGGATGAAAACAAGCAGAAGCGCAGGAAAAGAAAACTCCCACACCTCGTAACAGTAAAACCCCGCCCAGAGGGCACAAAAACTGAAGCGGGGTCCAATGGGGCCCAAGACCCCCCTCTCCCACCCCAGGAACCTCCAAAGCAGGACCTGGGGCCGAGCCATCCCGCCCAAAGCCACAGCCTCACAAGAAAAACCCGGGGCAGCCAGAAAAACAATAAGGAAGGGGGGCGCCCTGGTCAGACCCATATGCATTGGCTGGAATACTTCTAATGCTTCTGTCGCTCCCCCGGAAGTGGCAACCCCCAAGACTGCCCGAGTCTCCAACCCAACTAAAACCTGCCCTGACTCCGGAAACCCTCAGACGCTTCATAGCCAGAATTAGGAAGGGGAGGAGAGCAGAACGAACCACAGCAGAAGAACGAGAGAGCACAGACTGAACCAAGGTCGAAGTGACCAACACCCCCAAGTCCAGGTCAATATAACCAAATCGAGGCAGCAACCAACCCAGTGTGTTGCAGCAACCTAATCTAGCATGCAACACCTGAGCTTGGGACAGAGCAACCCTCAAACTCGCACAAAGTGAGAGGGGACCCAGGGGTTGTGTCCACTGAAGCAGAGAGCCCCCACGGGGTTCTCAGGGCCCTTAGTCGCGTAATCTCACAAAGGGAAGCCCAGGCAGGGTACTGCTAACCAGTGCCCAAAAACTATCAAGCAAACTGCTACAGCTGAACACCCAGGACATCTCCACTCACAGGGTCCTTAGCAGGGGGCACCACCAAGAACAATAGAGGGTAACCAAGAGCAGAACCCCTCCCCCCAGGCAGGAAACAAAAAACCAGCGGTGAATGTAATGAAACGCCATTTTCTGGTTGATACCCGGAGGCTCCCTAGAGCTATCTAGGCTGATATGTACATCATTAGACTTTGGCATCGGTCAATGTGAATGGAGTTCTAGGCCTACCAGGAATCACAAGCCAAAACCTGGCCCCCTCAGAGAGGCAAAAGGAGCAATGGTCTATAGAAATATGCATGGGATTTGGAGCATTCCGTGTCTGGCATCGACCGGGCCAGGCACCAAGAAAGGTAAGCGTCTCTAAACAAACCTCTATTCTGGTTAAAATGACTAAAATAGACAAACGTGTGGACAGAACTCCCCAAATGAAAATGAGCATGACATCACCCGAGCCACGTCGCATGTCTACGCAGCTCCCTCCCACCCCAGACCCCAGGGGGGGGGGGAGAAACCCCAGACCTCCACACGGCGATCCACCCTGCAGTTCTGAGGCTGGATGTCAAAACATGCGAAAAAAACGCCGACTGGAGGGAGGGAGCGTTGCTAGGGAGGGTATCTTGAGGTTATCATGAGATGATTTCGGGGCTTAGGGTATCGCGGCCCGGTCCTTGACCAGGTCTCCTTTTTGTTACACACCCACAGGAAGCAGCACATAGCAGCTGTCTAACTCCCAGGTACCTATTTACTACTAAGTGAATAGGGAGATCAGGGTGAAAGAAACTCTGCCCATTTGTTTCTGCCTCCACTGGGGATCGAACCCGGAACATAAGAACTACAAATCCAGAGTACTGTCCCCTCAGCTGTCAGGCTCCCGTCTGGGACGCATCCAGGTCTCACCCAGAAAATGGACTATCATTACATTCAACGCTGGTTTTCTGGGGGCAGCCCCTATGGCTCCACGAAGCTAACTACCCAAAGCCAAGGACAAGAGAGGGACAAACCCGGGAGGAGAACCCAAAAACAAAACAAATGGCAACACCAATGACCCCTGCAGATGACCCGGGAGACCCAAACCCTGGAACAAGGACAAAGGGATCCCGGGTCAACCCAAAGCACATCCACAGCCATAGAGGCCGCGGCACGCAGACAACGGCTAAGAGACACAACGGGACACAAGAAGATGCACCCCCAGCCAACCAACCAAGCATCAACAACCCCAAGGACCCCTTTGGAAAACAGCTGTTCTTATGAAGGGACAAAAAGTAAAGGAAGGACTGCCAGAAAACCCATACCGTCGTCGAGACAAAACAGGCAGGTGGGACACCATCAACGAAGCCACCTGATCACCAAACAGATGGCGAGAGACTAGTAAAAATTACCAGACTTGAAGACTCGAGGAGAAGACCGAACCAGTCCCGTCACATACTGGACCGATCATTTGAAAGAGGCAGAGCCATGGGAAAACCCCTGGGTGCGAACAACGAGCAAGCAGCGCCTGAACTAAGGCTGTCAAGGAACCAAAAGGAATGTCCCAGGGAACCAGGAACCCAAACCCGGCGAGCCAGGAAAGAACCAACCTGGGTGAGCAGACACGCCCCATCCGGGAGGAACACCCCCTCCCAGGGACCCCTGAAGGACCAACAAATCCGATAACGGATGACGAGAAGAAGCCCTAGCAGAAACTGCCGAACTGCAGACTCCGCAAACAGCAAGGACAAATGGCAATGAAAACCTAAGAGCCAGGGCCCAGGCAGAGACCAACGAGGAAGCGAGCACCACGTGCCAAAACGCAAGACGCAAAGCGAAAAACATTAACACCACATCCGCAATAGCAGCGCAACCAACCCCAGCAGGGCAGAACGACACAGTACTGTACGAGGAGAATTACGTAGGACATGTACTGCACTAAAACAAAAATGTACTGTCCGGAAAAGGAACACAAAGAAAAGGCTGCAGCCAGGGCAGTAATCCTAGCTCCTCCTGCCCCAATGAAAAAGAACTGTAGGGGGCAGGAGTGGTTGATTGGAAATCTACATCCAACTGCAAACATTGCAACACGGAAGCTGGTAGTGACATACAAGGAGAAGATGAAAACTCAGTTCTATAACTGAACACTGAGTCTGTGCAACATCAGGGAACTGAACATGTATATAGTCCAATCTAGCACTAACATTAGTATAGCCAATATGCACCTACTAAGATACACAACAATGTGTAGTATAGAGGTAGGAAGTAGGTAGATATGCAATGAAAAGACCTTAAATATGGTCCAATCACGGCAACTAGGGACAAGAGAGTATAATCAATATGAAGAACTAATAAGACCTAGCAAGCAACTGGTAACAGAATGTATATGATCAACTATATATATATACAGAGAGACTCCAATGTATATATAAGGGTGCAGCCAGGCAATGAACGATGGTAAATGAATGAGTGTCCAGAAAACATTGAATTGGTCAATGAAGGAGCACCCAGAGTTAAGAAAAGATTCAGTCAATGAAAGACTAAATCAAAAGTTACCGAAATTCGGGGTTGCCCCCCACAGTGTAACAAAGAACAATATACTGTATCCATACATAGTAAGGTCACGTTAAGATGCACGCAAATTGGCCAATCAACACAGTACAAACAATACCCAACACTCATCCAAAAATCGAGAACCAGTGCCTGGCTGACGGTGTCATCAGACCGAATACTGTAATCTCAACTGTAGAGCATAGGCACTATCGTGTCTTGAGGTTATTTTGAGATGATTCGGGGCTTTTTTTAGTGTCCCCGCGGCCCGGTCCTCGATCAGGCCTCCACCCCAGGAAGCAGCCCGTGACAGCTGACTAACACTCAGGTACCTATTTTACTGCTAGGTAATAGGGGCATAGGGTGAAAGAAACTCTGCCCATTGTTTCTCGCCGGCACCTGGGATCGAACCCAGGACCACAGGATCACAAGTCCAGCATGCTGTCCTCTCGGCCGACCGGCTCCCTAAGCTGTGTCACGACACAGCTTAGCCGTATAATATTCTGAGAGCATCGCTAGTGGAGTATGTCCAGAGATGCGTGTGCAGAAGAAGATAAGGCATAGTGTAGAGGTGGAGGCGGCGCCACTCCTAGCCACCTTACACCAGTATGCAGTGAAAAGAACTATGTGTTTTCCCCCATATATAAAATCCAGAACATCCCCAGTATCTAGGGGGCCATGACTGAAGAGATAAGATGAGTGAGAGCAGCATATTACCCGTGATAAAGTTTGCGGAACACCAACACATGTATACACCGTCATAAACAAAATGGTCACCCATGGCCCATGCGCAGAGCGCATAAGGTCCGAGCTGCATCACTCGTCTTTCAGGTGCCTACAAGAGTTATTGAACAATTATTAGTTATGTGAGGACAGAGAGAAGAGGTGATTATAAAATAATCAGATATAGTATTGAAAGATGATTAGTAGTACAGAAGAGGACCAATGAGTCCTATAAAAAGAATGGAGGTACGCCTCACCGGAAGTCGACGGACCTTCCAATACCTTTTTAAGTATCAAAAATCTATTCATACCTTCGAGATCCTTGATCATCAAGCACAAAATCATGGAGGCTCATATGGGCCCATTGGCATCTGTGATCAATGGCCGTGCAGGATTCCGATCCAATTTGAACGTGATTGCGACAAGATGAAGAAAAATACATATCCTAGACACGAACGGAGAGAACGTGGTTAAAATTACTTAGAACGTTGCAGCAACCTATAATTAGCATGCAACGCCTGAGCCGCCTGCACCCGAATAATGTTATCAGTTGATTGGGTGAAAAAGTCACAAACAAGTAACAATACTCGCAGGACTTAGGGTCGAAGGTGTCACTGACCCAACAGGCAGCATGACAGAGGCAACAACAATGAGCATCGCCCTGATACAAGGGGACAGAGCAACCCTCAAACTCGCACATGACGAGAGGGGACCCAGGGATCGCATCCATTGGACCCCGTGCGCCCCCCATGGGGTTTCCCAGGGCCCCTAGACTGGTATCGCTAAGGGTAAACCCAGGCAGGGTACTGCTAACCGGCGCCCAAGACTACCAAACAAACTTCTAAAACTGAACCCCCGGGATGTGTCCACTCACGGGGGCCAAGCAGGGGGTACCACCAAACAACAGAGGTAAAGACCCTAATATAACAGGGGGCAAGGAACACCAAGGCAGACCCCCCCACCTCCACCAGGCAGAAACAAAAAGAAAAAGAAAAGCCTGCAAGAGGACACTGTACCCAGGAGGAACAGAGTTGGCCGCTGTTATAGGTGAAAACTAGCTGCGCAGTACCCTGTGCCCCTACCAGTGCAAAAATTACCACTTACCCCAAGGTAAACAAGGGAGGAAAACCCCTCCCAACACACTCAGGGCGGCCTATCGCCGAGCAGCAAAAGACCAACAGAGGTAGTCCCCAAGGTGACTTGTGGAAGATAACCCCAAGCCCCAAGGGTGGTACTTACAGGGTACTCAGGGAAGAGAACCCTAAGCACATACAGCCCGATTACCTGCGAATAATACTCCCAGCTTGCACGCCACCGTAAGAACAGTAATGGACACAAGGCCCAGCACAACACAGAGATACTGGAGCTGAAGCCATACGACCGTGCCACAATCACATCAGCCGGAGAGCTGCAGGGTGGATCGCCGGCACGGAGGTCTGGGGGGCTCCCCCTTTCCGGGGAGGGGGGAAGCTGCACAGACATGCGGCACGGCTCGGGTGACATCATGTACGTTTGCTCGTTTTCACTTGGGGCGTTTTGTCCACTTGTTTGTCTATTTTAGTTGTTTAAACCAGAATAGGGGTTTGTTTTGAGGCGCTTACCTTTCTGGGTGCCTGCTCCAGTCAATGGCAGACATAGAATGCTCCAAATTGGCAGACATAGAATGCTCCAAATCCCATGTGCATTTCTATGGACAATTGCTCCTCGTGCCTCTCTGAGGGGGCCAGGTTCTGGCTCGGGGTCCCCAGTATGCCTAGAACTCCATTCACATTGACTGATGCCAAAGGTCTAATATATCCATATCAGCCTGGATAGCTCCGGGGGAGTCAAAGGGGCTCCCCCCAGAAAAGTACTGGAATAAGTGTCACGGGTTAGTGATCCTTGTTGTGGTATACTCAATGTAAACCTACCACTATACTGTACTCCAGGGCTGTCTTATTACTTTCAAACATACACTCTAGCAAGCCCTCCAGGTGGAATGGGTCAATGCCTGGCCCCAAGGGAAATTACTCCCACAAATTTACCTGCTTTAGGGTATGATGGACTCCCTCCACACTGGACACAAGGAATAACTAACATGTGTACTTTATGGTATATTAATCACAAAACCCTTTCACATGACAAAACCCCTGCCACTGCCTGTTGATATTTACTTGATGTTCAAAATTCCCCTGGGACAGGAATAGGCTCACAATCAAAACATTCTAGGCAGGCCAAAAAAGTTAATAGATAAAGTTGGGATATCCTGTAACCACCCCAAAAATTTTTTAATTTATATATACAAGAGTTCTTACATTCTTGTAAAGCCACTAGCATGCATAGTATTTCGGGCAGGTCCTTAATCCTAATTTTCCCCTGGAATACGACCCGCCAAATCATTTACCAACTAGGTACCCTTTCACTGCTGGATGAACAGAGGCTACAGTAAAGGATTGGCACCTGGTCAATCCTCCATGGCCAGGATACGAACCCAGGCCAAAGAAAATCATAAGAAAATCCTCTCTAAACTCACACCGACAAACTCAATAACAGTGAAACAAGTTTAGAGTAGCATGCAGTATGAGTAATTATTAAAGTAGATCGGTGGGTAATACTCAAAAAGCCAGCATTGATTGTAATGAAATGCCCTTTTCTGGGGGTATCCCCCGGAGGCTCCCTGAAGCTATCCAAACTGATAGCTTCAAGGGACAAATTACCCGCCCAGAGCACTCATTCCACTCAATAATTCCTACATACAAATTTCCCACACCTGGCTAGCCTGCCCCAATGGGATGGAAGTGTCTTGACAGCAGGAGAGGCATCATCATGAGGAGTTTTGACAGCAGGAGAGGCATCATCATGAGGAGTCTTGACAGCAGAAGAGGCATCATCATGAGTCTTGATAGCTGGAGAGGCATCATGATAAGTCTTGACAGCAGGAGAGGCATCATGATGAGGAGCCTTGACAGCAGGAGAGGCATCATGATGAGTCTTGACAGCTGGAGAGGCATCATGATGAGTCTTGACAGCTGGAGAGGCATCATCATGATAAGTCTTGACAGCAGGAGAGGCATCATGACGAGGAGCCTTGACAGCAGGAGAGGCATCATGATGAGTCTTGACAGCTGGAGAGGCATCATGATGAGTCTTGACAGCAGGAGAGGCATCATCATGATAAGTCTTGACAGCAGGAGAGGCATCATGATGAGGAGCCTTGACAGCAGGAGAGGCATCATGATGAGTCTTGACAGCTGGAGAGGCATCATGATGAGTCTTGACAGCTGGAGAGGCATCATAATGAGTCTTGACAGCAAGAGAGGCATCATGATGAGTCTTGACAGCTGGAGAGGCATCATGATAAGTCTTGACAGCAGGAGAGGCATCATGATGAGGAGTCTTGACAGCTGGAGAGGCATCATGATGAGTCTTGACAGCAGGAGAGGCATCATAATGAGTCTTGACAGCAAGAGAGGCATCATGATGAGTCTTGACAGCTGGAGAGGCATCATGATGAGTCTTGACAGCAGGAGAGGCATCATGATAAGTCTTGACAGCTGGAGAGGCATCATGATGAGTCTTGACAGCTGGAGAGGCATCATGATAAGTCTTGACAGCTGGAGAGGCATCATGATGAGTCTTGACAGCTGGAGAGGCATCATGATGAGTCTTGACAGCAGGAGAGGCATCATGATGAGTCTTGACAGCAGGAGAGGCATCATCATGATGAGTCTTGACAGCAGGAGAAGCATCATGAGGAGTCTTGACAGCAGGAGAGGCATCATGATGAGTCTTGACAGCTGGAGAGGCATCATGATGAGTCTTGACAGCAGGAGAGGCATCATGATAAGTCTTGACAGCAGGAGAGGCATCATGATGAGTCTTGACAGCTGGAGAGGCATCATGATGAAGAGTCTTGACAGCAAGAGAGGCATCATGATAAGTCTTGACAGCTGGAGAGGCATCATGATGAGTCTTGACAGCTGGAGAGGCATCATGATGAGTCTTGACAGCAGGAGAGGCATCATGATGAGTCTTGACAGCAGGAGAGGCATCATGATAAGTCTTGACAGCAGGAGAGGCATCATGATAAGTCTTGACAGCTGGAGAGGCATCATGATGAGTCTTGACAGCTGGAGAGGCATCATGATGAGTCTTGACAGCTGGAGAGGCATCATGAGGAGTCTTGACAGCAGGAGAGGCATCATCATGAGGAGTCTTGACAGCAGGAGAGGCATCATCATGAGTCTTGACAGCAGGAGAGGCATCATCATGAGGAGTCTTGACAGCAGGAGAGGCATCATCATGATGAGTCTTGACAGCAGGAGAGGCATCATCATGAGGAGTCTTGACAACAGGAGAGGCATCATCATGAGGAGTCTTGACAGCAGGAGAGGCATCATCATGAGGAGTCTTGACAGCAGGAGAGGCATCATCATGAGGAGTCTTGACAACAGGAGAGGCATCATCATGAGGAGTCTTGACAGCAGGAGAGGCATCATCATGAGGAGTCTTGAAAGCAGGAGAGGCATCATAATGAGGAGTCTTGACATGCTCATATTGGTGTACAAGCCACAACTGATGACTCCTAGTCTTTCTTCCAATTATTTGTCCTCTGACAACATGTGTGACACCATCTCTGGCAATCCCTTCACTGTGTCTTGGCTCTCGTACACACTTCAAGCCAAGTGGCAGACCTTCAGTCTCACCAGGTAAAAGCCCGAGAGTCACCACCAACATCTCGTCACAAAATGTGCAAGCTTTGAGGACTCGACATGCACAGGCATCCCTGTTAAGTCTTACCACCATGTAGGATACTCTCACAAGCAGCTCATTTAGGCTTCGATGGCATGTTCGTATGCACTATATAACTTGCTTGCCTTCAAAATATTAAAATGAATCTTTAAAGAAAGTAAAGACATGAGAAAATGCTGATGTATTTTCATATGCTGTAGCAGGAAAATGCTGATTCCTACTGAGGATACCTGATGATATATTTACCTGCTTAGTGTCTGGGTCCTCCTCCCGATGAACACAAATAAA
>WNGS01167714.1:39703-50266 GCA_020271785.1 Procambarus virginalis | reverse complement strand
GCTCTCTGCCTTACCAAAACTGTTTAACTTGTAAATCAACATTGCTACTGTCGCTGGGCACACGACCAATTACAACTAATCACTATGAACTGGTTTAAATCGGGCTTACCACAGATTATCTGGTCGAGGGCGCTTCTCCCTCTGACAACGTCTGACCAGGGCGCTTGTCACAGCCCACAAAACTGTCACTGGCGCTTAATACTCTCTCCTCGCCGTCCAGGACTTGAGACCACAACGTCTTCAGCTCGATTCAACAGCTGGAACGTCTGCACCTTCTCTTCTCTGGAGATAATATCGCTAGGGGTCCCTTCTGGCGGAGCTCGACGAAGCGCGGCTTTCCCCCTGCGAAGTCTGGCCTCAAGTGAGGTCAAGGCTCTCCCAAAGCGAGCCTCACACCTCCAGCAACTTGTCCACATCTTCTAACCAGTCATTTATCTGTTTTCTAATTCATTGCCCATATTCTCAAATTTTATTTAAATCCAACACACCATCTTACATCTGTGTTATCGCCTCTATAATTCCTGGACCTTCCAGTTAGGTCAGGCTTGCTGAATAACTCTCAAGGGGGAGACTCGTTTCTCCAGCAAGCTGAGATCATAACATTATGAACAATATTGGAAAATTTCCTTTCACTATTTTAGCTAAGAGAAAAGGTTATTTAGTTTAGAACAGTATTGAACGAGGTTAATCCTGACTATTTTAGGTTGACATACGAGTAATTTAGTTATAACAACAAGAAAAGAATTCTTATGCAAATTTGATACTTTCTAAAGCGTATTTTTTTTAAGAACAGTGTTGTGAAGAACATTCTGAAAACATGGAGAATATGACATAGAACATAGAAAACATGTTAGTTGATGTGATGAACACAGTCATCATGCGGGAAACATGAACTGAACATGCTGTGAACATTTTGAAGAACATGTAAAAGAAGGTGATAAACTTGTGAAGAACATTGAGAACATAGAAAACATGCAAGAAAAGCTGATGAACACAGTCATCATGCGGGAAACATGATGTGAACATTTTGCAGAACATGTAAGAGAAGGTGAAAATATGAGGAAGAACATGAGATGAACATGAAAACATGACAAAGAACATATTGAACATGAACGTTGAACTTGAACATTTTAAGTACATTGAGAACATTAATATTGAGTATAAACGTTGTACAGAGAACATGTGATAAACTTGTGAAGAACATGCTAAGAACATTATGAGAACAAGTAAACGAACATAGAAAATATGATTACAATGTGCAGAGAATATTATGAGAATATGACAAAGATCGCAGAAAAAATGGAGAAACTAATGAAAATATGAACTGAACATGATGTGAACATTTACAGAACATGGAGTGAACACAGAAAACATGGAAGAGAATGCGCAGAACACAGTGAATATTGATAAAAATTACAAATACAGTTAGAATTATTGAAGGTTTCGATAAGTTGGGCAATGGGCGAGATGAAGGGGAAGGTAAAGGATGAGAAGGTAAGGGAGGAAGGTAAATGATGTGGGGGACATAAGGGCAAAAGGGAGTTGGGGAAGGTAAGAGAGGGGGAATGTACTGTGGCCTGGAAGGTAAGGGATGAGGAGGTAAGGGCGGAAGGTAAAAGGTGCGGGGTGATAAAGACGAAAGAGAGTTGGGGAAGGAAAGAAAGGCAAGGTGTTGGTGGAGGTAAGGGAGGGGAAAAGGTAAGGTGTGATTTGACCGTGTGATTATTACATAGCTGAGTAAACAAAGGGTATGGAAGGTAAGGTGTGATATGACCGGGAGATTTGTATCACGGTGTGAATATTAGCTCGTTAGTTATTATTTACGTGGCTGAGTAAAAAAGGATATAAAAGAACAGGATGTTTACTTTTGATAAAGGTGATAGACTGAAGAGCATCTTGACCTGATTTAATTTTGACGAATACTGAACTAAAGCCGAGGACATAAGTTGGAGCTTGGTAATTTGCTTTTGATTTATTTTACAGGTGTCTAAAAGGTAGTTAGGGTTTTAAATCTCAGGGGATTTTGACTGAAAGTAGGGAATTTACAAGAGCGAACTAAGTAGGGGACAAGAGCTAGAGTTTGGTAACATTGTTTTTCTTTATTTACTCAGATAGAAGTATATCTGCTTTAAATTTCGATAAAATTGTTTAGGTATTAACGAAGATATGAGAGGAAACTAAGGTAGGGGACAAGAGCCGGAGCTCGGTAATTGTTTGGATTTATTTTACTATGTCTGAAATACAGCCGTGTTAAATTTCAGGAAATTGACTAAGTATTAACGAAGATGCGAGAGGGCGTTAAGGCGGGGACAAGAGCTGAAACTTGGTAACTGTTTTGGTCTAATTTGCTGCATCTGAAATAATTACATTTTAAATTTCAGGGGAGTTGGTTAAATTCTAAAGAAGACACATGAGGGAACTATGGCGGGGAACAGGAGCTAGAACTTGCTTACTGGCTCGGTCTGATTTATTAAGTCTAAAATAAAATGGGTTTAAATTTTAGGGATATTGTATTGTTAGTATTGAATCTCCAACAGTGGACTAAGGCGGGGAACGGGAACAAGAACTTGCTTACTGAC
Organism: Procambarus virginalis; assembly: GCA_020271785.1. NCBI lineage: Eukaryota > Metazoa > Arthropoda > Malacostraca > Decapoda > Cambaridae > Procambarus > Procambarus virginalis. The sequence goes on along the minus strand of WNGS01167714.1, from coordinate 47,687 downwards.
TTGATTTGACTTACTATGTCTGAAATATGACTGTTTAAAATTGGGCTATTAGTAGCAAAAATGGACTTATAAATGCAGTCGCTGACAAATTTTGGTCTTAAAATGGTCTCTGTCGATTTTTTGGTCTCGACTGGACTCTGACTAATTTTCGATCTTACAGCTGGACTCTGTGAAATTTAGGTCTCAAACTAGACTCTGATGAAAATTGGTCTGAAAATGGACTCTGAATATTTTCGGGCATAGTCTCTGACTAATTTTGAAATTTTTCTGATCGCTGTCATATTTCTGGACTTTTACTGGACTCTGAATATTTTCAGGCCCAAACTGGTCTTAAATGGTCTCTGATTAATTTTTTTTTTCAACTGGTCTATGAATAATTTTGGGCACAAACTGGATTCTGACTATTTTTGGACTGAAAATGGTCTCTGAATAATTCCGGTCTTAAACTTGTAAATAAACTTCATTGATTACATGAACTCTGAAATATTTTCATAAAACTAAACTCTGAAAAATTTTGAATTTCCTCCATAAGAATCCTTTAAGAACTTATGAGTGATTTTCCAAGAAAACAAATATTGACCGTAGAGTTTATTCTCAGTATGAAGGGCTATTAATGACGTCTGATGTAGCCGGGTAATGGAACTTTTAGTTACTTATATAGAAATATACTCGTTTGTAAGTAAGCATTTTACTTAAAAGAATACAGTCTAAAATATCCGCATATGACCGTAGAGTTTATTCTCAATAAGAAGGGAGCAGACTATGCCCTGACTTTCCTATAACAAATTCTATGAACTCTGAAATTATTTTCCTCATAAGAATTTTTTTAACTCCAAATCGGAAATTTATAAGTAAACGTGACACCTTATGAGTAACTGCCCTAAAAACAAATGGCGGGGGACTGCTGGAACTTCTATTTTTCCGGCACCAAAAACAAGGGGCCTCTGACAATAACTGACGGACTGGTGGCAGGTAGCCACCAGTCCGTCAGGTCAGGTGTTGAGGGCCTCGGGGCATGTAGCCTCAGGCAACTTAATGACTCGGGTGTTGAAGGTCATATTGATAACGAGTCTCGGTTGGTCTGCAACCTGCATTAACCGTCTGATGAATAGTTTGATATGTGTCGGTGCAAAAAAATGTCTAACAACAATGTCTAAAAATGAAATATAATGAGCTGTACAAAAATATGAATGAACGATGAGGGAATGTGAGGTAGGGACTGTGAGGTAGGGTCGGAGACAGGTAAAGCGTGGGTAGGGGGGAGTGGCGGGCCACATAATATGGCGACTGTAAGGTAAGGTAGGCTTGGTGGTGTCTTGCAGGGGGGGGGGGAAGGGGAAGGGGGGGTGTAGGTAGGTAGAAACAAGTGACGCAGTGGGGGGGAGGAGGGTTGGCCGCCGATTAATGGTGTTTGATGTAGCCGGAAATGGAACTTTTACTTTCTTATAGAGAAATATACTCGCTTAGAAGTAAGAAGTCTACTTAAAGCATACATTCTAAAATAGGAACATAAGTACAAAAGTAACTGCAGAAGGCCTATTGGCCCATACGAGGCAGCACCTATTTATGAACACCCAATCCCACTCGCATACATGTCCAACCCACGTTTTAAACAGTCAGGGACCCCACCTCCACCACGTTACGCAACAATTGGTTCCACAAATCAACAACCCTGTTACCGAACCAGTATTTACCCCAGTCTTTCATAAATGTAAACTTATCCAATTTGTACCCATTGTTGTGATCTGTCTTGTGTTGATACTTTTAATACCTATTATTATCCCCTTTATGTTCATTAATCCACTTGTAACCTCTATCATGTCACCCCTCTCTTTGCCTTTCTAGTGAATGCAATTAAGCTTTGTTAATCTCTGTTCATATAGAGGTTTGTAATTTGGGGAATTAAATTTGTCATCATACACTGGACACCTTCAAGTGAATGTATATCCGTTCTATAATACGGCGACCAAACTGAACTGCATAATCTAATGGGGCCTAACCAGAGCAAAAGAGCCAAAGAGCAACACCAGGTGTCTTGTTACTAACGCTTCGATTAATAATCCCAGTGCCTATTTGCTTATTACAGACATTCATGCATTGATCCCTAATTTTAATTCTTACAAATCATAACTCCCAGATCCCTTTCGCAATCACAACACCAGCTATCTTGAGATGATTTCGGGGTTAGTGTCCCCACGGCCCGGTCCTCGACCAGGGCTCTACCCCCAGGAAGCAGCTCGTGACAGCTGACTAACTCCCGGCACCTTTACTGCTACGACAGGTGCATCAGAGTGAAAGAACTTGCCCATTAAGAACATAAGAACATAAGAACAAAGGCAACTGCAGAAGGCCTATTGGCCCATACGAGGCAGCTCCTATTTATAACCACCCAATCCCACTCATATACATGTCCAACCCATGCTTGAAACAATCGAGGGACCCCACCTCCACAATGTTACGCGGCAATTGGTTCCACAAATCAACAACCCTGTTACTGAACCAGTATTTACCCAAGTCTTTCCTAAATCTAAACTTATCCAATTTATACCCATTGTTTCGCGTTCTGTCCTGTGTTGATACTTTCAATACCCTATTAATATCCCCTTTGTTATGTCCATTCATCCACTTGTAAACCTCTATCATGTCACCCCTAACTCTTCGCCTTTCCAGTGAATGCAATTAAGCTTTGTTAATCTTTCTTCATATGAAAGATTTCTAATTTGGGGAATTAACTTAGTCATCCTACGCTGGACACGTTCAAGTGAATTTATATCCATTCTATAATATGGCGACCAAAACTGAACTGCATAATCTAAATGGGGCCTAACCAGAGCAAGATATAGCTTGAGACCACACCAGGTGTCTTGTTACTTACGCTGCGATTAATAAATCCGAGTGTCCTATTTGCCTTATTACGAACATTTATGCATTGATCCTTTTGTTTTAAATTCTTACTAATTATAACTCCCAGATCCCTTTCGCAATCCGACTTCGCAATCTCAACACCATCTAGCTCGTATCTTGTAACTCTATCATCATTACCTAGCCTCAGAACTTTACATTTATCAGCATTAAACTGCATCTGCCAGTCCTTTGACCATTTCAAAACCCTATCTAGATCAACTTGAAGTGATAGTGAGTCCTCCTCCGAATTAATTTCCCTACCGATTTTCGTATCATCGGCAAATTTGCAAATGTTGCTACTCAAACCTGAATCTAAATCATTTATATATATTATAAACAACAGAGGTCCCAAGACAGAGCCTTGAGGCACTCCACTTACAACATTTTCCCACTCTGACTTGACTCCATTTATACTAACTCTCTGTTTCCTTTGGTATAGCCATGCCCTAATCCAGCTTAATATAGCACCCCCAATACCATGAGCCTCTATCTTTTTAATCAGTCTTTCATGTGGCACTGTATCGAAAGCTTTGCTAAAGTCAAGGTACACAACATCACAATCCTTACCACTATCAACTGCCTCAACTATGCTAGAATAAAAAGATAACAAATTTGTTAAACATGAACGGCCATTTATAAAACCATGTTGCGACTCAATTATTAATTTATGTTTTTCAAGATGAAGACGAATTTTATTTGCTATTATAGATTCGAGTAACTTTCCCACAATAGACGTTAGGCTAATTGGTCGATAGTTAGACGCAAGTGATCTATCTCCTTTCTTAAAAACTGGTATCACATTAGCAACTTTCCAAAACTCTGGCACTCTGCCTGACTCTATTGATTTATTAATATGATTGACAGTGGGTCACAAAGCTCCTCTTTGCATTCTTTCAGCACTCTGGCAAACACTTCATCCGGCCCTGGGGATTTGTTTGGTTTGAGTTTTACTATTTGTTTAAGAACATCCTCCCTGGTAACTGCTAAACTCGTCAACCTGTCCTCGTCCCCACCCACATAGACTTGTTGGGCTGAAGGCATATTGTTAAGTTCCTCTTTAGTAAATACAGATACAAATATTTATTAAAAATACTACTCATCTCTTCATCACTATCTGTTATTTGACCTGTCTCAGTTTTTAATGGACCTATCCTTTCCCTAGTCTTAGTTCGATATAACTGAAAAAACCCTTTAGGATTTGTCTTTGCTTGCCCTGCTATACGAACTTCATAGTTTCTTTTTGCTTTCCTTATCTCTTTTTTAACATTTCTAACTAGTTGTACGAATTCCTGTTCTAAAGTGACCTCCCCATTTTTAATCCTCTTGTACCAAGCTCTCTTTTTACCTATAAGATTCTTCAAATTCTTTGTTATCCACTTTGGGTCATTAGTAATCGATCTATTCAATTTGTGTGGTATACTACGTTCCTGTGCTTTGTTTAGAATATTCTTAAATACGTTATAAATTGAATCTACATCGAAATCCCCATTTACATCACCTATCGCTGGGTTCATGTCTCGCTCCAAGACCGGCCCACACCCCATACCCAAGACTTTCCAATCAATTTGACCCAAAAAATTTCTTAGGCTATTAAAATCAGCTTTTCGAAAATCTGGCACTTTAACAGAATTTTCTCCTACAGGTCTATTCCATTCTATGCCAAATCTGATTTCTTTGTGATCACTGTTCCCTAGCTCACTCCCTATTTCGATGTCATTAATTTGTGTTTCCCTGTTAGTTAACACTAAATCTAAAATATTATTTTCCCGTGTTGGTTCCTTAATGTGTTGCGTAAGAAAGCAATCGTCAATTAATTCTAGAAAATCTTCTGCTTCACTATTCCCTGTTTTGTTCAACCAGTTTATTCCACTCAAATTAAAGTCACCCATGACATAAATACTGTTAGATCTAGATGCCCTAGATATTTCATCCCATAGATGCTTTGCTTCCATTCTGTCTAAATTTGGTGGCCTATATATAACTCCAATTATAATATTATTTGCTTTTTCGTTTAATTCTATCCAAATAGTTTCTGTGTGTGGCTCAGTTTTGATTCCCTCTTTGAGACTACATTTCAAATTGTCCCTAACGTATATGGCTACTCCACCACCTCGTCTAATATATCTATCTGTGTGAAATAGTTTAAATCCATTTATTTGATATTCGGCTAATAGTTCTCTATTATCAACATTCATCCACGTTTCGGTAAGTGCAATAATATCTATTTTTTCTGTGCAGACAAGAGCATTTAATTCGTTATTTTATTTCTAGACTTTCTTACCCCATGGGGTTAAGATTTTCTTAACCCCATTGTTTCTTGCCGGCGCCCGGGAGCGAATCCAGGACCACAGGATCCAGTGTTCTGTCCGCTCAGCCACAAGCTCCCTGTATCTATCTCCGCCATCTAGCTCATATCTTGTAATCATCATTACCCGCCTCAAATTTTTCATTTATCAGCACTAAACTGCATCTGCCAATCTTTGACTATTTCAAAACCCTATTTACATTGACTTGAAGGGATAGTGAGTCTTCTTCTTCCATGTTTATTTCCCTACCGATTTTTGTATTATCGTCAAATTTGCAAATGTTGCTACTCAAACCCAAATCTAAATCATTTATATATATTTTAAACAACAGACATCACAGGACAGAGCCTTGAGGCACTCCACTTACTACATTTTCCCGGTCTGACTTAACCCCATTTATAATAACTCTGATTTCTTTTCTTTAGCCATGCCCTAATCCAACTTAATATAGCACCCCCAATACCATGAGCCTCTATCTTTTTTAATCAGTCTTGCATGTGGCACTGTATCAAAAGCTTTCCTAATGTCAAGGTACACAACATCACAATCCTTACCACTATCAACTGCCTCAACTATGCTGGAATAAAAAGATAGCAAATTTGTTAAACATGAACGGCCATTTGTAAAACCATGTTGCGGCTCATTATTTATTTATGTTTTTCAAGATGAAGATGAATTGTATTGGCCATTATCGATTCAAGTAACTTTCCACAATAGACCTTAGGCTAATTGGGCGATAATTTGACGCAAGTGATCTATCTCCTGTCTTAAAAGTTGGTTCCACATTAGCAACCTTCCATGACTCTGGCACTCTGCCTGACTCTATTGATTTATTAATATGGTAGATAGTGGCTCCCAAAGCTCCTCTTTGCATTCTTTAAGCTCTCTGGCAAACACTTCATCCGGCCCTGGGGATTTGTTTGGTTTGAATTTTACTATTTGTTTAATTACATCCTCCCTGGTAACTGCTAAACTAGTCAACCTGTCCTCCTCCCACCCACATAGACTTGTTCGGCTGAAGGCATATTGTTAATTTCCTCTTTAGTAAATACAGAGATAAATTATTTATTAAACATACTACTCATATCTTCGTCATTATCCGTTATATGACCTGTATCAGTTTTATAATAAGCTATCCTTTCTTAATCTTAGTTTGATATAACTGAAAAAAACTTTAGGATTTGCTCTTGCATGTCCTGCTGTATGAACGTCATAGTTTTTTTATTTCTTTTTTCCTTATCTCGTTTTTTATTTCTAATCAGTTGTACGAATCTTGTTTTCTAAACAGACTTCCCCATTCTTTATCCTTTTTAACTAAACTCTCTTTCTACCTATAAGGTTCTTCAGATACTTTGTTTTCCATTTCGGGTCATTAGTATGCGATCTATTCAATTTGTATGGTTAACTACGTTCCTGTACTTTGCTTAGAATATTTTTAAATAAGTTATATTTTGAATCCACGTCAAAATCCCTTTTTACATCACCTGTCGCTGGGTACACGTCTCCCTCCAAGACCGGCCCACCCCCCATGCCCAAGACTGTCCAACATCAATTTGACCCAAACAATTCTTTGGCTATTAAATCAGCTTTTCGAAAATCTGTCACTTTAACAGAATTTTCTCTCCAACAGATCTATTCCATTCTATGCTACATCTGATTTCTTTCTGATAACTGTTCCCTAGCTTACTTTTCAATTTGATGTCATTAATTGTGTTTCCTTTAGTTAACACTAAATCTAAAATATTATTTTCTCTTGTTGGTTCCTTAATGTGTTGCATAAGATAGCAATCGTCAATAATTCTAGAAAATCTTCTGCTTCACTATTCCCTGTTCTGTATAACTAATTTATTCACTAAAATTAAAGTGACACAAATACTGTTAGACCTAGATGCTCTAGATATTTCATATCAAATGTGCTTTGCTTCCATTCTGTCTAAGTTTGGTTGCCTGTATATAACTCCTATTATAAGAGTATTAGCTTTTCGTTTAATTCTATCCAAATAGTTTCTGTGTGTGGCTCAGTTTTGATTCCCTCTTTGAGACTACATTTCAAATTTTCTTAACTTATATGGCGACTCCCCCTCCTCATCTATCTATCTGTGTGAAATAGTTTTACCCTTAAACTGCGCATGGCGTATTTATATGCCATGAGTAACATGTACCACCGTGCGCATGGCGTATTTATATGCCATGAGTAACGTGTCCCACCATGCGCATGGCGTATTATCCCAAAGGTGCCAGGCACGATTCAAATGTCCCGTGGTGTAAAGGGGTCACCCATACCGTAGCCAGGGGCGATCACAAACAGATGCCACCTTGAAAAAAATCTAGTGCAGGCCTCCTTTGTTTCCCAGGCCTTAGTTAGTGGCCAGACACCATGGCGAGCGCATCACGACCCAGTGTCCGACTTTGCTCAATGCACTGCGCTGCGCAGTCTTTGACCGAAGACGAAATAGCCAATGAATTGTTCAAAGACGTTGACGAATCTGATATTGACGACTTGGATATAGATGAGGACTATACACAGCCTGAGGAAATAGAAACCACGGATAGTGAGGGTGAACATTTTGGTGCCGACGAGGGTGAGGATGCCACGAGAGTCATCCGCTACTACTCAACACCACTTCGGGCCCAAGCTCATAGCTCATGTGTTCCATTGCAAGTTTATGATATGATAGACGAGTCTGAAACAATTGAATCATTCTCTGATTTTAGTGATGGAGAATCGGAGAATAGTGTTTACCACGCCCTGCTAGTGCCAGTACAAGTTTTGC
>WNGS01167714.1:28397-38703 GCA_020271785.1 Procambarus virginalis | reverse complement strand
TTTAACGCTGTAGTCGTAAAATTCTGATACCTCCTCACCTTCAATGAGATCAGCAAGTCTGTTCGTTTCGTGAACAAATGTTTCCATGAGGGCTCATCGAAATTATGCAGTGAAGAAGTCCATTTCACTCATTTCGTCACCTGTATCAGCGAAAAGATCTGTAATTCCCACATCTCTATTGTCAAAGTCGGGAATTTGTGGAACAAAATCTTCCCCGTCACTCCACACAAATAAACCTGCTGTCTTCCGAGAGCCATTAGCTGCACCACGGCGAGGAATCCGGGGACCAGGAGCTGAAGCAGGTCTAGCAACAGTAGGGGCAGGAAGGGTCGATGAGGGAAAAGTATTGGATAATGATGGGATTTGTTCGTCATTGTCGCCATTTTGTTCCATGCGACGGCGCTTGGCTGGGCAGGCAGCTGATGCGGCAAAACTTGTACTGGCACTAGCAGGCGTGGTAAAACTATTCTCCGATTCTACATCACTAAAATCAGAGAATGATTCAATTGTTTCAGACTCGTCGATCATATCATAAACTTGCAATGGAACACATGAACTATGAGCTTGGGCCCGAAGTGGTGTTGAGTAGTAGCGGGTGACTCTCGTGGCATCCTCACCCTCGTGGCACCAAAATGTTCACCCTCACTATCCGTGGTTTCTATTTCCTCAGGCTGTGTATAGTCCTCATCTATATCCAAGTCGTCAATATCAGATTCGTCAACGTCTTTGAACAATTCATTGGCTATTTCGTCTTCGGTCAAAGACTGCGCAGCGCAGTGCATTGAGCAAAGTCGGACACTGGGTCGTGATGCGCTCGCCATGGTGTCTGGCCACTAACTAAGGCCTGGGAAACAAAGGAGGCCTGCACTAGATTTTTTTCAAGGTGGCATCTGTTTGTAATCGCCCCTGGCTACGGTATGGGTGACCCCTTTACACCACGGGACATTTGAATCGTGCCTGGCACCCTTTGGCGTATATATACGCCATGCGCATGGTGGGACACGTTACTCATGGCATATAAATACGCCATGCGCACGGTGGTACATGTTACTCATGGCATATAAATACGCCATGCGCAGTTTAAGGGTAAAACTATTTCACACAGATAGATGAGGAGGGGGAGTCGCCATATAAGTTAAGGAAAATTTGAAATGTAGTCTCAAAGAGGGAATCAAAACTGAGCCACACACAGAAACTATTTGGATAGAATTAAACGAAAAGCTAATACTCTTATAATAGGAGTTATATACAGGCAACCAAACTTAGACAGAATGGAAGCAAAGCACATATGATATGAAATATCTAGAGCATCTAGGTCTAACAGTATTTGTGTCACTTTAATTTTAGTGGAATAAATTGGTTTAACAGAACAGGGAATAGTGAAGCAGAAGATTTTCTAGAATTATTGACGATTGCTATCTTATGCAACACATTAAGGAACCAACAAGAGAAAATAATATTTTAGATTTAGTGTTAACTAACAGGGAAACACAAATTAATGACATCAAAATTGAAAGTAAGCTAGGGAACAGTTATCAGAAAGAAATCAGATGTAGCATAGAATGGAATAGATCTGTTGGAGAAAATTCTGTTAAAGTGCCAGATTTTCGAAAAGCTGATTTTAATAGCCTAAGAAATTGTTTGGGTCAAATTGATTGGACAGTCTTGGGCATGGGGGTGGGCCGGTCTTGGAGGGAGACGTGAACCCAGCGATAGGTGATGTAAAAAGGGATTTTGATGTGGATTCAAAATATAACTTATTTAAAAATATTCTAAGCAAAGCACAGGAACGTAGTTTACCATACAAATTGAATAGATCGCATACTAATGACCCGAAATGGAAAACAAAGTATCTGAAGAACCTTATAGGTAGAAAGAGAGTTTAGTTAAAAAGGATAAAGAATGGGGAAGTCTGTTTAGAACAAGAATTCGTACAACTGATTAGAAATAAAAACGAGATAAGGAAAAAAGAAATAAAAAAACTATGACGTTCGTACAGCAGGGCATGCAAGAGCAAATCCTAAAGTTTTTTTTCAGTTATATCAAACTAAGATTAAGAAAAGGATAGCTTTATTAAAAACTGATACAGGTCATATAACGGATAATGACGAAGATATGAGTAGTATGTTTAATAAATAATTTATCTCTGTATTTACTAAAGAGGAAATTAACAATATGCCTTCAGCCGAACAAGTCTATGTGGGGTGGGGACGAGGACAGGTTGACTAGTTTAGCAGTTACCAGGGAGGATGTAATTAAACAAATAGTAAAACTCAAACCAAACAAATCCCCAGGGCCGGATGAAGTGTTTGCCAGAGAGCTTAAAGAATGCAAAGAGGAGCTTTGGGAGCCACTATCTACCATATTTAATAAATCAATAGAGTCAGGCAGAGTGCCAGAGTCATGGAAGGTTGCTAATGTGGAACCAACTTTTAAGACAGGAGATAGATCACTTGCGTCAAATTATCGCCCAATTAGCCTAAGGTCTATTGTGGGAAAGTTACTTGAATCGATAATGGCCAATACAATTCATCTTCATCTTGAAAAACATAAATAAATAAATGAGCCGCAACATGGTTTTACAAATGGCCGTTCATGTTTAACAAATTTGCTATCTTTTTATTCCAGCATAGTTGAGGCAGTTGATAGTGGTAAGGATTGTGATGTTGTGTACCTTGACTTTAGGAAAGCTTTTGATACAGTGCCACATGGAAGACTGATTAAAAAAGATAGAGGCTCATGGTATTGGGGGTGCTATATTAAGTTGGATTAGGGCATGGCTAAAAAAAAGAAATCAGAGTTATTATAAATGGGGTTAAGTCAGACCGGGAAAATGTTGTAAGTGGAGTGCCTCAAGGCTCTGTCCTGTGATGTCTGTTGTTTAAAATATATATAAATGATTTAGATCCAGGTTTGAGTAGCAACATTTGCAAATTTGACGATAATACAAAAATCGGTAGGGAAATAAACATGGAAGAAGAAGACTCACTATCACTTCAAGTCAATGTAAATAGGGTTTTGAAATAGTCAAAAGATTGGCAGATGCAGTTTAGTGCTGATAAATGAAAAATTTTGAGGCTGGGTAATGATGATTACAAGATATGAGCTAGATGGCGGAGCTAGATACAGGGAGCTTGTGGCTGAGCGGACAGAACACTGGATCCTGTGGTCCTGGATTCGCTCCCGGGCGCCGGCAAGAAACAATGGGCAGAGTTTCTTTCACTCTGATGCCCCTGTTACGTAGCAGTAAATAGGTACCTGGGAGTTAGTCAGCTGTCACGAGCTGCTTCCTGGGGGTAGAGGCCCTGGTCGAGGACCGGGCCGTGGGGACACTAAACCCCGAAATCATCTCAAGATAGATGGTGTTGTGATTGCGAAAGGGATCTGGGAGTTATGATTTGTAAGAATTTAAAAATTACGGATCAATGCATGAATGTCCGTAATAAGGCAAATAGGACACTGGGATTTATTAATCGAAGCGTTAGTAACAAGACACCTGGTGTTGCTCTTTAGCTCTATCTTGCTCTGGTTAGGCCCCATTTAGATTATGCAGTTCAGTTTTGGTCGCCGTATTATAGAACGGATATACATTCACTTGAAGGTGTCCAGTGTATGATGACAAATTTAATTCCCCAAATTACAAACCTCTCATATGAACAGAGATTAACAAAGCTTAAATTGCATTCACTAGAAAGGCAAAGAGTTAGGGGTGACATGATAGAGGTTTACAAGTGGATGAATGAACATAAAGGGGATAATAATAGGGTATTAAAAGTATCAACACAAGACAGATCACAACAATGGGTACAAATTGGATAAGTTTACATTTATGAAAGACTTGGGTAAATACTGGTTCGGTAACAGGGTTGTTGATTTGTGGAACCAATTACTGCGTAACGTGGTGGAGGTGGGGTCCCTTGATTGTTTCAAACGTGGGTTGGACATGTATGTGAGTGGGATTGGGTGTTCATAAATAGGTGCTGCCTCGTATGGGCCAATAGGCCTTCTGCAGTTACTTTTGTACTTATGTTCCTATTTTAGAATGTATGCTTTAAGTAGAACTTCTTACTTCCAAGCGAGTATATTTCTATATAAGAAAGTAAAAGTTCCATTTCCGGCTACATCAAACACCATTAATCGGCCGGCCAACCCCTCCTCCCCCCCACTGCGTCACTTGTTTCTACCTTACCTTACACCCCCTCCCTTCCCCTTCCCCCCCCCCCCCTGCAAGACACCACCAAGCCTACCTTACCTTACAGTCGCCATATTATGTGGCCCGCCACTCCCCCCTACCCACGCTTTACCTGTCTCCGACCTTACCTCACAGTCCCTACCTCACATTCCCTCATCGTTCATTCATATTTTTGTACAGCTCATTATATTTCATTTTTAGACATTGTATGTTTAGACATTTTTTTGCACCGACACATATCAAACTATTCATCAGACGTGTTAATGCAGGTGCAGACCAACCGAGACTTCGTTATCAATATGACCTTCAACACCTGAGTCATTAAGTTGCCTGAGGCTACATGCCCCGAGGCCCTCAACACCTGACCTGACGGACTGGTGGCTACCTGCCACCAGTCCGTCAGTCACTGTCACAGGCCCCTTGTTTTTTGGTGCCGGAAAATAGAAGTTCCAGCAGTCCCCGCCTTTTGTTTTTAGGCAGTTACTCATAAGGTGTCACGTTTACTTATAAATTTCCGATTTGGAGTTAAAAAATTCTTATGAGGAAAATAATTTCAGAGTTCATAGAAGTTTGTTATAGGAAAGTCAGGGCATAGTCTGCTCCCTTCTTATTGAGAATAAACTCTACGGTCATATGCGGATATTTTAGACTGTATTCTTTTAAGTAAAATGCTTACTTACAAACGAGTATATTTCTATATAAGTAACTAAAAGTTCCATTACCCGGCTACATCAGACGTCATTAATAGCCCTTCATACTGAGAATAAACTCTACGGTCAATATTTGTTTTCTTGGAAAATCACTCATAAGTTCTTAAAGGATTCTTATGGAGGAAATTCAAAATTTTTCAGAGTTTAGTTTTATGAAAATATTTCAGAGTTCATGTAATCAATGAAGTTTATTTACAAGTTTAAGACCGGAATTATTCAGAGACCATTTTCAGTCCAAAAATAGTCAGAATCCAGTTTGTGCCCAAAATTATTCATAGACCAGTTGAAAAAAACAACAAAAATTAATCAGAGACCATTTAAGACCAGTTTGGGCCTGAAAATATTCAGAGTCCAGTAAAAGTCCAGAAATATGACAGCGATCAGAAAAATTTCAAAATTAGTCAGAGACTATGCCCGAAAATATTCAGAGTCCATTTTCAGACCAATTTTCATCAGAGTCTAGTTTGAGACCTAAATTTCACAGAGTCCAGCTGTAAGATCGAAAATTAGTCAGAGTCCAGTCGAGACCAAAAAATCGACAGAGACCATTTTAAGACCAAAATTTGTCAGCGACTGCATTTATAAGTCCATTTTTGCTACTAATAGCCCAATTTTAAACAGTCATATTTCAGACATAGTAAGTCAAATCAAGTCAGTAAGCAAGTTCTTGTTCCCGTTCCCCGCCTTAGTCCACTGTTGGAGATTCAATACTAACAATACAATATCCCTAAAATTTAAACCCATTTTATTTTAGACTTAATAAATCAGACCGAGCCAGTAAGCAAGTTCTAGCTCCTGTTCCCCGCCATAGTTCCCTCATGTGTCTTCTTTAGAATTTAACCAACTCCCCTGAAATTTAAAATGTAATTATTTCAGATGCAGCAAATTAGACCAAAACAGTTACCAAGTTTCAGCTCTTGTCCCCGCCTTAACGCCCTCTCGCATCTTCGTTAATACTTAGTCAATTTCCTGAAATTTAACACGGCTGTATTTCAGACATAGTAAAATAAATCCAAACAATTACCGAGCTCCGGCTCTTGTCCCCTACCTTAGTTTCCTCTCATATCTTCGTTAATACCTAAACAATTTTATCGAAATTTAAAGCAGATATACTTCTATCTGAGTAAATAAAGAAAAACAATGTTACCAAACTCTAGCTCTTGTCCCCTACTTAGTTCGCTCTTGTAAATTCCCTACTTTCAGTCAAAATCCCCTGAGATTTAAAACCCTAACTACCTTTTAGACACCTGTAAAATAAATCAAAAGCAAATTACCAAGCTCCAACTTATGTCCTCGGCTTTAGTTCAGTATTCGTCAAAATTAAATCAGGTCAAGATGCTCTTCAGTCTATCACCTTTATCAAAAGTAAACATCCTGTTCTTTTATATCCTTTTTTACTCAGCCACGTAAATAATAACTAACGAGCTAATATTCACACCGTGATACAAATCTCCCGGTCATATCACACCTTACCTTCCATACCCTTTGTTTACTCAGCTATGTAATAATCACACGGTCAAATCACACCTTACCTTTTCCCCTCCCTTACCTCCACCAACCCTTGCCTTTCTTTCCTTCCCCAACTCTCTTTCGTCTTTATCACCCCGCACCTTTTACCTTCCGCCCTTACCTCCTCATCCCTTACCTTCCAGGCCACAGTACATTCCCCCTCTCTTACCTTCCCCAACTCCCTTTTGCCCTTATGTCCCCCACATCCTTTACCTTCCTCCCTTACCTTCTCATCCTTTACCTTCCCCTTCATCTCGCCCATTGCCCAACTTATCCAAACCTTCAATAATTCTAACTGTATTTGTAATTTTTATCAATATTCACTGTGTTCTGCGCATTCTCTTCCATGTTTTCTGTGTTCACTCCATGTTCTGTAAATGTTCACATCATGTTCAGTTCATATTTTCATTAGTTTCTCCATTTTTTCTGCGATCTTTGTCATATTCTCATAATATTCTCTGCACATTGTAATCATATTTTCTATGTTCGTTTACTTGTTCTCATAATGTTCTTAGCATGTTCTTCACAAGTTTATCACATGTTCTCTGTACAACGTTTATACTCAATATTAATGTTCTCAATGTACTTAAAATGTTCAAGTTCAACGTTCATGTTCAATATGTTCTTTGTCATGTTTCATGTTCATCTCATGTTCTTCCTCATATTTTCACCTTCTCTTACATGTTCTGCAAAATGTTCACATCATGTTTCCCGCATGATGACTGTGTTCATCAGCTTTTCTTGCATGTTTTCTATGTTCTCAATGTTCTTCACAAGTTTATCACCTTCTTTTACATGTTCTTCAAAATGTTCACAGCATGTTCAGTTCATGTTTCCCGCATGATGACTGTGTTCATCACATCAACTAACATGTTTTCTATGTTCTATGTCATATTCTCCATGTTTTCAGAATGTTCTTCACAACACTGTTCTTAAAAAAAATACGCTTTAGAAAGTATCAAATTTGCATAAGAATTCTTTTCTTGTTGTTATAACTAAATTACTCGTATGTCAACCTAAAATAGTCAGGATTAACCTCGTTCAATACTGTTCTAAACTAAATAACCTTTTCTCTTAGCTAAAATAGTGAAAGGAAATTTTCCAATATTGTTCATAATGTTATGATCTCAGCTTGCTGGAGAAACGAGTCTCCCCCTTGAGAGTTATTCAGCAAGCCTGACCTAACTGGAAGGTCCAGGAATTATAGAGGCGATAACACAGATGTAAGATGGTGTGTTGGATTTAAATAAAAATTTGAGAATATGGGCAATGAATTAGAAAACAGATAAATGACTGGTTAGAAGATGTGGACAAGTTGCTGGAGGTGTGAGGCTCGCTTTGGGAGAGCCTTGACCTCACTTGAGGCCAGACTTCGCAGGGGGAAAGCCGCGCTTCGTCGAGCTCCCGCCAGAAGGGACCCCTAGCGATATTATCTCCAAGAGAAGAGAAGGTGCAGACGTTCCAGCTGTTGAATCGAGCTGAAGACGTTGTGGTCTCAAGTCCTGGACGGCGAGGAGAGAGTATTAAGCCGCCCAGTGACAGTTTTGTGGGCTGTGACAAGCGCCCTGGTCAGACGTTGTCAGAGGGAGAAGCGCCCTCGACCAGATAATCTGTGGTAAGCCCGATTTAAACCAGTTCATAGTGATTAGTTGTAATTGGTCGTGTGCCCAGCGACAGTAGCAATGTTGATTTACAAGTTAAACATGTTTTGGTAAGGCAGAGAGCCTAAAATAAGAGAGTGAAGTGGGAGGAGCGCGGAGCGACATCCATCTTCTCTGAGCGCTGGCGGGCAACTGAAGGAGCCCGGCTCCTGAGGGAGGAGGCCCCTCCCAGCGTGAGTGAGGCTCGCCAAGCGAGGTGGCGCATGGACCCACCCACGGGGGAGTCCACTCTCGCTAAATGTTGAGGACAGATAGGGAGTGGAGGCAAAGATATTGTGTGATTAATTTTGTTTATGAGTTAAAGGGGAAACATTTTATTGGAGTGCAAATGGGTTGCAGGTTTGTCCTTTGGGGAAGAAGTTGCTGAGGACTTCGAAGCCAGCACAGAGGGAGTGGTTGATGAGACTCCAAGGCAGGGAAGGAGAGGACCTCGAGCTGTGAGGAGAAGCAGTGAGGAGGAGTGTCACGTGCTTCTGCAGAGGTGGTGAAGTGCCACAGTTATTCGAGGAAACTTTATGGTGCAGCAGCCAGGAGAGCTGTGGATGATCCTAATAGGAGTAGGGAAGCACCATAGTTGTTCAAGGAATCTTCATGGTAGCAGCCTGGAGGAGCTGCAGAGGATCCTGGTGTTTAAGCCCTGAGGAACCTGAAGTTGTCAGGGTAGTGAAATAGTTCTAAATGATCACTTGTATGGAGGTGAGAGTATTTGTCATTAGCGTGAACGACGCAGTGAGAGGTGAGTGATCGTTTGCCATTTATGTGCCAAGAAGTGTATATTGAAGTTTAGAGTTACAGACGTAGGCAGGAGTACCTACAGATATATATGTATTCTAAGACTGATAGAATGGTCGATTGATTCGTTGTGTGGCACGGATCATTTATACTGATATATATATATGTATGTTATTGCATTCAAATGCTGATTTGCCTTATATGTGTTTATAGGTATATATATTGTATACATTCTCTTGATGGTAGTGTAACATTATATTGTAAGACTTAATCTACTTGAGGAGGTTAATAATATTAGGTAATACCAAGAGATAGGATACCACTTAGCAAGCTGAGGATAGAGTTCTGATGGTGTTGGAGTGCAACCTGATTATAATAGTACAGAGTATAGGATTCATCATTATTATTATATGTATGCGTGTATTGTATATGTACTTCGTCCAGTAAATGTATCCAAATTTGCTGGTGTTTGCACTTGTCCCAGTGAGGCTTCCCAGGAAATAGTAAAGAAGGAGAGAGAGAGCAAGAAACAGGAACCACTGCTGTGGACAGGGTAAGACAGAAGTCTAGTAAGACAAAGGGGATTGAGGAGGTCATATTCCATAAGGAGAGAGTGGGGAGTCACAGCGGCTCGAGTGGGTGTGTGCACGTGACAACAAGGCTGCGTGTTGGAGCCGCATCCCCTAAACGTGTGACGTTGAGCCCCTCTCCAAGAGCCAGAAGTGCCTAGTGTGATCTCCTAGTGAAATATGAGCATTTGTCGAGTTGTGGGTTGGGTGGTCCGTCAGCGGTAACACCACCCAAACCACCACCGCAACAATAACTAACTTTATCCAGCATCTTTCGACCAAAAATAGTCAAGATTAACGTTTCTTAACCAAAATCACTCACCAATAAACTAAAATAATCACTTTCATCATTTTTACCTAAAATAAAACTTCTCTCAACTAAAAATAGCCATGTCCATCATTTTTTAAATAACGTATTCGTCAATCGATTGAAAATAGTCAAGTGGAGCTTCTTTCCTTGTTGCTTTTAACTAAAATTATTCGTCAATCAACTAAAAATAGTCAAATGTAACATCTTTCAGCACTTTCGTAACTAACAGTATTCTTCGCGGAGTAAGAAAAATATTCAAAAACACTCTCCGAGACATCAAAGTTACTCTTCAAGACAACAAAGTTACTCTTAGAGACATCAAGGTCACACTCAAGGACATCAAAGACACTCTTCGAGACATCATTAAAACACTCAAAGAAGTAAAAAATACTACTCATGTCCACAAAAGTTATTCTGCAAGTCATCCAAAGTTATTCTTACAGCCATCAAAAGTTATTCACTAAGTCATCAAACGTTATTCTCAGAGCCATCAAAAAGTTAATATCAGAGTCATCAATGTTATTATCAGAGACATCAAAAGTTAATTTTAGTCATCGAAAGTTATCCTAACTCATCAAAGAAACTTTCTAACTCACCTTCGTTCATCAAAGAAAACTCTCCTT
>WNGS01167713.1:48412-64537 GCA_020271785.1 Procambarus virginalis | reverse complement strand
CAGTGAAACGCTTGTTCCGGAAGTGTTCGAACGTCATCAGTTGTACAGCCTGTCCTTCAAACAAAGGCAAAAGTCCATTCCATGCACCCCCAAACCCCCAGCTGTTATGAATGAAAAATTGTTTACACACGATTCTCAACTGATGACGTTCGAAACACTTCCGAACAAGTGCTTCACTGATGACGAGTGTTCGAACCACAACGCTGTAAATGCCTTCACCCACGTACTACAAATAATCGCCAACAGAACCTAAACACCTCACCTAACCTATGCCTATATACACACAATATACTAATATATTATAATATTTATTTATATTGAGAAAATTCCTGTTTTGAATGAACAATATTTTAAAATTGATGAATGCGTCTGTGGGGTCGACCGCTGGATGGAACGGACTTGAGTCGAGGACGGGTTGTGAGTTCAAGATGAGACGAAATATAAGACTAAAAGAGTGGAGGTCGTTGTGACAAGGGCGGTCGTTTATACTTGCTGTGGTCGCTAACAGCAGAGGAAGCATAGTGCCAAAGAGGCAGACCAGTACGGTAAGACTCTCATATATTCACAAATATGTCATTTAAAGATACATGAGACATTCCCCACATATCGAACGTTGCAGTACGAATATTTAACGAGATAAACAACACCAAATTTGAGTTCACAGAGTAATGGATCTCTTAAATAGCTTCCGGTGTCATTGCTAGCAAACACTAGTCGAAAACTAATTTGTGGATAAGAATGTCTTAAGAATTTTACGAAGTTCCTTTCTAGCCTAACAGCTCACAGTACCTAGGTATGGAAGATTGACGTATTGTGTGTCATTAGAGACTGTGGTAACCTCGACACAAGGTTAAAATTGGGTATTTAAGAATCTCCAAGCAATTCTATATAATATTTAACAAGGAAATCCACTTCTAAACAAAAACTAACACAAAAACTTCAATATCAAATAATTTATAATTCGAACAGAGATTAAAGGCTCTGTTTATTATAGTTTTGAAAGTATTCAGTTTATATAGCTTTTTGGGACAAAAAGATAATGTTAACACAATGCTGTTAATGTGAGTTTATGTTGAACTGACTCACAAAACGGACCTCCAGTATTAGTAACTACTGAGGCAAGGGAAGAGATTGGACATTTATCCTCAATGTCATAAATAAATGACAAGTTTGATTTTTTAAAATTCAAATACAAAAGAAACCTTTCAATGACTCCAAAACGCTTCTCATGTTAAATAAATTGAAGATGTATATCTCTTTCACACACACTATATTATATATATATATATATATATATATATATATATATATATATATATATATATATATATATATATTATATATATAATATATATACTGGCACCAAGCCAGTATGGGTTAGACCAAGAGGCACCAAGCCAGCGTGGGTTAGACCAAGAGGCACCAAGCCAGCGTGGGTTAGACCAGAGGAACCAGCCAGCGTGGGTTAGACCAAGAGTCAC
The DNA here is from genome assembly GCA_020271785.1 of Procambarus virginalis. NCBI lineage: Eukaryota > Metazoa > Arthropoda > Malacostraca > Decapoda > Cambaridae > Procambarus > Procambarus virginalis. Next base: position 63,056 of record WNGS01167713.1, on the reverse strand, counting down.
CAAGCCAGCGTGGGTTAGACCAAGAGTCACAAGCCAGCGTGGGTTAGACCAAGAGTCACCAAGCCAGCGTGGGTTAGACCAAGAGTCACCAAGCCAGCGTGGGTTAGACCAGGAGGCACCAAGCCAGCGTGGGTTAGACCAGGAGGCACCAAGCCAGCGTGGGTTAGACCAAGAGTCACCAAGCCAGCGTGGGTTAGACCAAGAGGCACCAAGCCAGCGGGGTTAGACAAGAGTCACCAAGCCAGCGTGGGTTAGACCAAGAGTCACCAAGCCAGCGGGTTAGACCAGGATGCACCAAGCCAGCGTGGGTTAGACCAGGAGGCACCAAGCCAGCGTGGGTTTAGACCAAGAGGCACCAAGCCAGCGTGGGTTAGACCAAGAGGGCACCAAGAGAGGCACTGGCGTAGATACATACCTGAGGACTAAGCTAGTTTGTCAGATGAATCAACACGGTGCCATAAGATAGACAAGCTGAATAGTCCTGATTGACCCAGAACGCGCGACATAGCACACATGTGACTGCGACACATATGTGACTGCGACACACATGTGTCACGCTCCAGCACCATCATTAAATATGGTTTTATAACTTTTTATGTTAGAGGAAGTAGGGAAAATAAACATCTGTTATGGCTTCAGGTAAAAATGTGGATTTTTTTTGTGTGTTAGATTCTTTAATGTTTAAGTTATTGTGTTAGAGAATGGAAGCCGCAGTGTTCCTTTGGTAATATTGTATATGTCTCTGTCCTCGGTCAATCGAAGTGCAAGCAAAGGTTCCTCCTTTGCTTTCTGTGATACATGTGTATATTTTATACTAACCAGTCAAAATTCTCATTAGGTATTAAAGAGAATAATGTCAGTTTATCTACAGGTGAAGTGGTCCAGTCATCTTCAGGAATAGAATAAATTTATGTCAAACTGACGCTCTTGTGTTTTATTGAATTGAATTTATTTATTGAAATACTTGTTTTAACTGGATGGGTTCCACGGCACTGTCTGTCTGCTTATGTCTATGATTGTCTGTCTGTCTGTAACTGCCACTGTCAGTATTGGACCTATTCGTACAAGTGAAGGTTCATACACGGAGGATGACAAAGAAATTAGTGAAATCCTAAAAAAGCAGCATGGGGACATGTTTAGCACTCCAATAAACAACATGAAAGTAGAAGATCCAGATAATTTCTTTATGCAGGATATTCAAACCCTGTAAATATAACTGATATCAACACGAGCGCACTAAATTTTGAAAGAGAAATTGAAAACATGCCCATGCACTCGGCCCCAGGTCCTGACTCATGGAATTCAATATTTATAAAGAAATGCAAAGTGCCGGTAGCACAGGCACTCAGTATAGTGTGGAGGAAGACACAGGGGGAGATACCAGATGCACTTAAAGTAGCAGACATAGCCCCTCTACACAAGGGAGGGAGCAAAGCATTGGCAAAGAATTATAGACCAGTTGCACTAACGCACATAATAAAAGTATTTGAGAGAGTGATTAGGAGTCAGGTCACCAATTTCATGGAGACCAATGACCTTCACAACCCAGGCCAACATGGATTTCGAGCGGGAAGATCGTGCCTCTCACAGCTACTTGAGCACTACGATAAAGTCACTGAGGCATTAGAAGAAAAACAGAATGCTGATGTGATATACACGGACTTCGCAAAGGCTTTCGATAAATGTGACCATGGCGTGATAGCACACAAAATGAAGTCAATGGGAATAACCGGTAAAGTGGACGCTGGATACTCAGTTTTCTGTCAAACAGGACTCAGCGAGTAACGGTCAACCATATAAAATCTAGTCCAAGTGCAGTTAAAAGCTCTGTACCTCAGGGTACAGTCCTTGCACCGCTGCTTTTCCTTATTCTCATATCAGATATAGACAAAAATACAAGTCACAGCTTCGTATCATCCTTTGCAGATGACACAAAAATCAGTATGAAAATTACCTCGGCTGAAGACATTGAAAAACTTCAAGCTGATATTAATAAAGTTTTCGACTGGGCATCAGAAAATAACATGATGTTTAACAGTGATAAATTCCAGGTACTCAGGTACGGTAAAAATGAGGACCTTAAACATAATACAGGGTACAAAACACAATCAAATGTACCCATAGTAGGAAAACAGCATGTAAAGGATTTGGGAATAATGATGTCTGACGACCTAACGTTTAGGGAGCATAACCAAGCAAATATTGCGACAGCCAGAAAAATGATAGGATGGATTACGAGAACTTTCAAATCCAGGGATCCCATCACAATGGTTGTACTCTTCAAGTCACTTGTGTTGTCCCGTCTTGAGTACTGCTCAGTACTCACTTCCCCCTTCAGAGCAGGAGAGATTGCTGAAATAGAGGGAATACAGAGAACATATACGGCACGCATAGACGCGATAAAGCACCTAAATTATTGGGATCGTCTCAAAGCTCTCCAAATGTACTCACTAGAAAGAAGACGAGAGAGATATCAAATAATATACACCTGGAAGATACTGGAGGGCCAAGTACCAAATCTACACAGTAAAATAACAACGTACTGGAGTGAACGATATGGAAGAAAATGCAGAATAGAACCAGTGAAGAGCAGGGGTGCCATAGGCACAATCAGAGAACACTGTAAAAACATCAGAGGTCCAGTGAAGAGCAGGGGTGCCATAGGTACAATCAGAGAACACTGTATAAACATCACAGGTCCAGTGAAGAGCAGAGGTCCATAGGCACAATCAGAGAACACTGTATAAACATCAGAGGTCCGCGGTTGTTCAACGTCCTCCCAGCAAGCATAAGAAATATTGCCGAAACAACCGTGGACATCTTCAAGAGGAAACTAGATTTATTCCTCCAAGGAGTGCCGGACCAACCAGGCTGTGGTGGGTATGTGGCCTGCGGGCCGCTCCAACCAACAGCCTAGTGGACCAAACTCTCACAAGTCAAGCCTGGCCTCGGGCCGGGCTTGGGGAGTAGAAGAACTCCCAGAACCCCATCAACCAGGTATATGTGGGCCTGCGGGCCGCTCCAAGCAACAGCCTGGTGGACCAAACTCTCACAAGTCAAGCCTGGCCTCGGCCGGGCTTGGGGAGTAGAAGAACTCCCAGAACCCCATCAACCAGGTATATGTGGGCCTGCGGGCCGCTCCAAGCAACAGCCTGGTGGACCAAACTCTCACAAGTCAAGCCTGGCCTCGGGCCGGGCTTGGGGAGTAGAAGAACTCCCAGAACCCCATCAACCAGGATCAACCAGGTTAAACCACCACCACCACCAACCACCACCACCCCCCTCCACCACCAGCACCACCACCACCACCAACACCAACCAACACCCCACCACCACCACACCCCACCACCACCACCAACCACCACCACCAACCACCACCAACCACCACCCCCACCACCACCACCCACACCACCACCAACCACCACCAACCACCACCAACCACCACCACCACCACCACCACCAACCACCACCAACCACCACCCCCACCACCACCACCCCACCACCACCAACCACCAACCACCACCACCAACCACCAACCACCACCAACACCACACCACCAACCACACAACCACCACCCCCACCACCACCACCAACCACCACCCCACCACCACAACCACCCCACCACCCCCACCACCACCAACCACCACCACCAACCACCACACCACCAACCACCACCCCCACCACCACCACCCCACCACCACCAACCACCACCACCAACCACCCACCACCACCAACCACCACCACCACCCAACCACCACCACCACAGAGATAGTGAAACACGGCGTGCAGAGCCCGCAGACATTCGCGACCCCAGCATCCGCCCGGAGATGAAACAGCAGAGTCCGGAGCCACAAAATTCTTCCAGGCAGAATTAAGGAGTGGGAGAGACGAGGCAAATACGGAGACGGGAGCTGGAGAGGCAGAGGAAAAGATGAGAGACAGAGAGACACATAAAGACAGAAGCAGCGGATGATATGAAAGAGAGGTTGAAACAAGGAGAAATAAGAGAATAGAGGAAGAGACAGGAGGGGATGTAGAAGAGAGAGAGAGAGAGAGAGAGAGAGAGAGAGAGAGAGAGAGAGAGAGAGAGAGACAGGGAATGGGTAAATTAAAAGAGAACAGCGGGAAATTGATGAGGAAGAGAGAAGGGAAAGAGGGGGGGAGGGTATTAGGAGGAGTTGCATTCTGCAATATTGAAGAAAAACGCTTGCAACTGCAGGCTTGGAGACCATGCTGCTAGTGAAGCTGTCAGCTAGTTCTTGGAGACCATGCTGCTAGTGAAGCTGGCAGCTAGTGCTTGGAGACCATGCTGCTAGTGAAGCTGTGAGCTAGTGCTTGGAGACCATGCTGCTAGTGAAGCTGTCAGCTAGTTCTTGGAGACCATGCTGCTAGTGAAGCTGTCAGCTAGGCTTGGAGACCATGCTGCTAGTGAAGCTGTCAGCTAGTTCTTGGAGATCATGCTGCTAGTGAAGCTGTCAGCTAGTTCTTGGAGATCATGCTGCTAGTGAAGCTGTCAGCTAGTGCTTGGAGACCATGCTGCTAGTGAAGCTGTGAGCTAGTTCTTGGAGATCATGCTGCTAGTGAAGCTGTGAGCTAGTGCTTGGAGATCATGCTGCTAGTGAAGCTGTGAGCTAGTGCTTGAGATCATGCTGCTAGTGAAGCTGTGAGCTAGTTCTTGGAGATCATGCTGCTAGTGAAGCTGTCAGCTAGTGCTTGGAGACCATGCTGCTAGTGAAGCTGTGAGCTAGTTCTTGGAGATCATGCTGCTAGTGAAGCTGTGAGCTAGTTCTTGGAGATCATGCTGCTAGTGAAGCTGTCAACTAGTGCTTGGAAGCCATGCTCCTAGTGAAGCTGTCAACTAGTGCTTGGAAGCCATGCTCCTAGTGAAGCTGTCAACTAGTGCTTGGAAGCCATGCTCCTAGTGAAGCTGTCAACTAGTTCTTGGAGGCCATGCTGCTAGTGAAGCTGTCAGCTAGTTCTTGGAAGCCATGCTGCTAGTGAAGCTGTCAGCTAGTTCTTGGAAGCCATGCTGCTAGTGAAGCTGTCAGCTAGTTCTTGGAAGCCATGCTGCTAGTGAAGCTGTCAGCTAGTTCTTGGAGATCATGCTGCTAGTGAAGCTGTCAGCTAGTGCTTGGAGGCCATGCTGCTAGTGAAGCTGTCAGCTAGTGCTTGGAGACCATGCTGCTAGTGAAGCTGTCAGCTAGTTCTTGGAAGCCATGCTGCTAGTGAAGCTGTCAGCTAGTTCTTGGAAGCCATGCTGCTAGTGAAGCTGTCAGCTAGTTCTTGGAAGCCATGCTGCTAGTGAAGCTGTCAGCTAGTTCTTGGAAGCCATGCTGCTAGTGAAGCTGTCAGCTAGTTCTTGGAAGCCATGCTGCTAGTGAAGCTGTCAGCTAGTTCTTGGAGATCATGCTGCTAGTGAAGCTGTCAGCTAGTGCTTGGAGGCCATGCTGCTAGTGAAGCTGTCAGCTAGTGCTTGGAGGCCATGCTGCTAGTGAAGCTGTCAGCTAGTGCTTGGAGGCCATGCTGCTAGTGAAGCTGTCAGCTAGTGCTTGGAGGCCATGCTGCTAGTGAAGCTGGCAGCTAGTGCTTGGAGGCCATGCTGCTAGTGAAGCTGTCAGCTAGTGCTTGGAGGCCATGCTGCTAGTGAAGCTGTCAGCTAGTGCTTGGAGGCCATGCTGCTAGTGAAGCTGTCAGCTAGTGCTTGGAGACCATGCTGCTAGTGAAGCTGTCAGCTAGTGCTTGGAGGCCATGCTGCTAGTGAAGCTGGCAGCTAGTGCTTGGAGACCATGCTGCTAGTGAAGCTGTGAGCTAGTTCTTGGAGATCATGCTGCTAGTGAAGCTGTGAGCTAGTTCTTGGAGATCATGCTGCTAGTGAAGCTGTCAACTAGTGCTTGGAAGCCATGCTCCTAGTGAAGCTGTCAACTAGTGCTTGGAAGCCATGCTCCTAGTGAAGCTGTCAACTAGTGCTTGGAAGCCATGCTCCTAGTGAAGCTGTCAACTAGTTCTTGGAGGCCATGCTGCTAGTGAAGCTGTCAGCTAGTTCTTGGAAGCCATGCTGCTAGTGAAGCTGTCAGCTAGTTCTTGGAAGCCATGCTGCTAGTGAAGCTGTCAGCTAGTTCTTGGAAGCCATGCTGCTAGTGAAGCTGTCAGCTAGTTCTTGGAGATCATGCTGCTAGTGAAGCTGTCAGCTAGTGCTTGGAGGCCATGCTGCTAGTGAAGCTGTCAGCTAGTGCTTGGAGACCATGCTGCTAGTGAAGCTGTCAGCTAGTTCTTGGAAGCCATGCTGCTAGTGAAGCTGTCAGCTAGTTCTTGGAAGCCATGCTGCTAGTGAAGCTGTCAGCTAGTTCTTGGAAGCCATGCTGCTAGTGAAGCTGTCAGCTAGTTCTTGGAAGCCATGCTGCTAGTGAAGCTGTCAGCTAGTTCTTGGAAGCCATGCTGCTAGTGAAGCTGTCAGCTAGTTCTTGGAGATCATGCTGCTAGTGAAGCTGTCAGCTAGTGCTTGGAGGCCATGCTGCTAGTGAAGCTGTCAGCTAGTGCTTGGAGGCCATGCTGCTAGTGAAGCTGTCAGCTAGTGCTTGGAGGCCATGCTGCTAGTGAAGCTGTCAGCTAGTGCTTGGAGGCCATGCTGCTAGTGAAGCTGGCAGCTAGTGCTTGGAGGCCATGCTGCTAGTGAAGCTGTCAGCTAGTGCTTGGAGGCCATGCTGCTAGTGAAGCTGTCAGCTAGTGCTTGGAGGCCATGCTGCTAGTGAAGCTGTCAGCTAGTGCTTGGAGACCATGCTGCTAGTGAAGCTGTCAGCTAGTGCTTGGAGGCCATGCTGCTAGTGAAGCTGGCAGCTAGTGCTTGGAGACCATGCTGCTAGTGAAGCTGTCAGCTAGTGCTTGGAGGCCATGCTGCTAGTGAAGCTGTCAGCTAGTGCTTGGAGGCCATGCTGCTAGTGAAGCTGTCAGCTAGTGCTTGGAGACCATGCTGCTAGTGAAGCTGTCAGCTAGTGCTTGGAGGCCATGCTGCTAGTGAAGCTGTCAGCTAGTCCTTGGAGACCATGCTGCTAGTGAAGCTGTCAGCTAGTGCTTGGAGATCATGCTGCTAGTGAAGCTGTCAGCTAGTGCTTGGAGACCATGCTGCTAGTGAAGCTGTCAGCTGGTGCTTGGAGGCCATGCTGCTAGTGAAGCTGTCAGCTGGTGCTTGGAGGCCATGCTGCTAGTGAAGCTGTCAGCTAGTGCTTGGAGGCCATGCTGCTAGTGAAGCTGTCAGCTGGTGCTTGGAGGCCATGCTGCTAGTGAAGCTGTCAGCTAGTGCTTGGAGGCCATGCTGCTAGTGAAGCTGTCAGCTAGTGCTTGGAGACCATGCTGCTAGTGAAGCTGTCAGCTAGTGCTTGGAGACCATGCTGCTAGTGAAGCTGTCAGCTAGTGCTTGGAGACCATGCTGCTAGTGAAGCTGTCAGCTAGTGCTTGGAGACCATGCTGCTAGTGAAGCTGTCAGCTGGTGCTTGGAGACCATGCTGCTAGTGAAGCTGTCAGCTAGTGCTTGGAGACCATGCTGCTAGTGAAGCTGTCAGCTGGTGCTTGGAGGCCATGCTGCTAGTGAAGCTGTCAGCTGGTGCTTGGAGGCCATGCTGCTAGTGAAGCTGTCAGCTGGTGCTTGGAGGCCATGCTGCTAGTGAAGCTGTCAGCTAGTGCTTGGAGGCCATGCTGCTAGTGAAGCTGTCAGCTGGTGCTTAGAGGCCATGCTGCTAGTGAAGCTGTCAGCTGGTGCTTGGAGGCCATGCTGCTAGTGAAGCTGTCAGCTGGTGCTTGGAGGCCATGCTGCTAGTGAAGCTGTCAGCTAGTGCTTGGAGGCCATACTGCTAGTGAAGCTGTCAACTGGTGCTTAGAGGCCATACTGCTAGTGAAGCTGTCAGCTGGTGCTTGGAGACCATGCTGCTAGTGAAGCTGTCAGCTAGTGCTTGGAGGCCATGCTGTTAGTGAAGCTGTCAGCTAGCCTCCCGGTGATCTGTGTCTCAATTTCAAATCAATATTAAGCATCCTGTCTATTTCGTGGAGGCTCCGAGGATCAACGTGCCCGCGGCCCGGTCTCTGGCCAGGCCTCTTGGAAGGTGGTGTGATCAGCCAGGCTGTTGGAGGCAGTCTGGCGCATATTGCTCACGCAATTGCAGAGCGTGCAAAGGCCTCTAGCGGCCTGAGTCCACTTTATAAGACATTGGAACTATTGAGACCAGCTAAAAAAAATGAATTTGTATTGTGTAGAGCGCAGAGGTGCGCAGAGGTGCGCGGAGGGGCGCAGAGGTGCGCAGAGGAGCGCAGACGAGCGCAGAGGTGCGCAGAGGGGCGCAGAGGAGCGCAGAGGTGCGCAGAGATGCGCAGAGATGCGCAGAGGTGTGCAAAGGAGCGCAGAGGAGCGCAGAGATGCGCAGAGGAGCGCAGAGGTGCGCAGAGGAGCGCAGAGGTGCGCAGAGGAGCGCAGAGATGCGCAGAGGTGCGCAGAGATGCGCAGAGGAGCGCAGAGGAGCGACCTAACCTAACCTAACCTAACCTAACCTAACCAAAACATCAACACAGCGAATCACGAAACAAAAGAGAGACGGCAATAAATAATGTTAAATAAACGAAGCAACGAAGAGGGAAGCAGAAGATAGGAGAAAACTTTGCCACAGGGATTACTACATAAGTCCTTCACTCTGTTTAATGGAAATGGGGGAGAAGGAAGCCAAGGAAGAGAGGAAATGAGAGCAACGAATGAGAAGGTGAAGGGAGGAGGGAGTGCCAGAGGCTTAGAGGGAGTGCCAGAGGCTTGGAGGGAGTGCCAGAGGCTTAGAGGGAGTGCCAGAGGCTTGGAGGGAGTGCCAGAGGCTTGGAGGGAGTGCCAGAGGCTTGGAGGGAGTGCCAGAGGCTTAGAGGGAGTGCCAGAGGCTTGGAGGGAGTGCCAGAGGCTTGGAGGGAGTGCCAGAGGCTTGGAGGGAGTGCCAGAGGCTTGGAGGTAGTGCCAGAGGCTTGGAGGGAGTGCCAGAGGCTTGGAGGGAGTGTCAGAGGCTTGGAGGGAGTGCCAGAGGCTTGGCGGGAGTGCCAGAGGCTTGGAGGTAGTGCCAGAGGCTTGGAGGGAGTGTCAGAGGCTTGGAGGGAGTGGCAGAGGCTTGGAGGGAGTGCCAGAGGCTTGGAGGGAGTGTCAGAGGCTTGGAGGGAGTGCCAGAGGCTTGGAGGGAGTGGCAGAGGCTTGGAGGGAGTGCCAGAGGCTTGGAGGGAGTGCTAGAGACTTGGAGGGAGTGTCAGAGGCTTGGAGGGAGTGTCAGAGGCTTGGAGGGAGTGCCAGAGGCTTGGAGGGAGTGCCAGAGGCTTGGAGGGAGTGTCAGAGGCTTGGAGGGAGTGCCAGAGGCTTGGAGGGAGTGGCAGAGGCTTGGAGGGAGTGCCAGAGGCTTGGAGGGAGTGCTAGAGGCTTGGAGGGAGTGTCAGAGGCTTGGAGGGAGTGTCAGAGGCTTGAAGGGAGTGCCAGAGGCTTGGAGGGAGTGTCAGAGGCTTGGAGGGAGTACCAGAGGCTTGGAGGGAGTGTCAGAGGCTTGGAGGGAGTGTCAGAGGCTTGGAGGGAGTACCAGAGGCTTGGAGGGAGTGCTAGAGGCTTGGAGGGAGTGCCAGAGGCTTGGAGGGAGTGTCAGAGGCTTGGAGGGAGTGCCAGAGGCTTGGAGGGAGTGCTAGAGGCTTGGATGGAGTGCCAGAGGCTTGGAGGGAGTGCCAGAGGCTTGGAGGGAGTGCCAGAGGCTTGGAGGGAGTGCCAGAGGCTTGGAGGGAGTGCCAGAGGCTTGGAGGGAGTGCCAGAGGCTTGGAGTGAGTGACAGAGACTTGGAGGGAGTGCCAGAGGCTTGGAGGGAGTGCCAGAGGCTTGGAGGGAGTGCCAGAGGCTTGGAGGGAGTGACAGAGACTTGGAGGGAGTGCCAGAGGCTTGGAGGGAGTGCCAGAGGCTTGGAGGGAGTGACAGAGACTTGGAGGGAGTGCCAGAGGCTTGGAGTGAGTGACAGAGACTTGGAGGGAGTGCCAGAGGCTTGGAGGGAGTGCCAGAGGCTTGGAGGGAGTGACAGAGACTTGGAGGGAGTGCCAGAGGCTTGGAGGGAGTGCCAGAGGCTTGGAGGGAGTGCCAGAGGCTTGGAGGAAGTGCATCGTCAGTGTATCTGGCTGTGTCGTCAGTGTATTTGGCTGCCACAGTTAATGAGACAATCAGCAAAATTAGATGAATCCGTAAGAATGCGGATTTGTCTCGCGAACGATCGCTCCACTTTGTTGACAAACATATTTTAAACCCAAAGACCTTGGGCACTATTCCCCCCCCCCCCCCGACCCATTCATCCCGAATATCCCATACCCATCCCAGGATATCCCACCCCCCCCCATTACCCATCCCAGGATATCCCAGCCCCGTCCCAGTCCAAACATACATCTGGCAGCCTCTCCTATGGCTTGCAAGGCGGATATTGCAGGGTGCATTATGCAAGTGCTTGAAAATAAAGAGGTTTTTTTTATTTCAATTTGAAAAAAAATAAAATATCCATTAATATTGATCCTTGGGAGAGAAAATCAAATATTGGAGTATTATTATTTTGTGAAGACGATAAAATGCGTTCAAGAACGGGGTTGGGGTTGGTGATGACGTCACGCCTCGGGCTTCTGGTCCAGCATGTGTCGCCCTGAGGGCTGACAAGGCACGCCCACCAGCGTGCCGTGGGCGTGCTATGCAAGGCTGTGGGCGTGTGAGGAGGGGGGGAATGGCGCCCTAAGGTGTCGTCGTCATGGCGACTGCAACTCAATTTCTGCCGTGATGGAACCAATTGGAGCGACGCCTCCAGCTAGGCAGCCCCGCCCGCCAGCTACGGTGTCCGTATTCCTTCACGCGGCCCCGGCATCGTCTTCCCTCCGCCATATGTACTCATCTATGTGGCCGCCACATGCACACATAAACACATATTTACATCAGTATGTTATACAGATTAACGTGGCACAAGATAAATGATATTGGATAAGTTTCATGGTAGAGATTTGAGTTTGTGGAATATAGAGGATGGGACGACGGAGAGTCGAGGCACTCTGCCTGGCGGGCATTTACTTGTTCATCCCCCGTGCTGATGCCGCTGGCACTACCACTACTACCACCACTACCACCACTACACCACCACCACCACCCACTGATGCCGCTGGCACTACCACTACTACCACCACTACTACCACTACTACCACCACTACCACCCACTGACGCCGCTGGCACTACCACTACTACCACCACTACTACCACTACTACCACCACCACCCACTGACGCCGCTGGCACTACCACTACTACCACCACTACTACCACCACTACTACTACTACCACTACTACCACTACCACCACCCACTGATGCCGCTGGCACTACCACTACTACCACTACTACCACCACTACTACCACCACTACTACCACCACCGTGCTGATGCCGCTGGCACTACCACTACTACCACCACTACTACCACTACCACCACCCACTGATGCCGCTGGCACCACCACTACTACCACCACTACTACCACCACCACCACCCACTGACGCCGCTGGCACTACCACTACTACCACCACTACCACCACTACCACCACCCACTGACGCCGCTGGCACTACCACTACTACTACCACTACTACCACCACTACCACCACCCACTGACGCCGCTGGCACTACCACTACTACCACCACTACTACACCACCACCACCCACTGACGCCGCTGGCACTACCACCACTACCACCACTACCACCACCCACTGACGCCGCTGGCACTACCACTACTACCAACCACCACCCACTGACGCCGCTGGCACTACCACTACTACCACCACTACCACCACCCACTGACGCCGCTGGCACTACCACTACTACCATACTACCACCACTACCACCACCCAGCAGACACTGTCAGCAGACACAGCCAGCAGACTCTGCCAGCAGACACTGCCAGCAGACACTGCCAGCAGACACAGCCAGCAGACACTGCCTGCAGACACTGCCAGCAGACACAGTCAGCAGGCACTGTCAGCAGACATTGGCAGCAGACACTGCCAGCAAACACAGCCAGCAGACGCTGCCAGCAGACGCTGCCAGCAGACACTGCCAGCAGACACTGCCAGCAGACACTGCCAGCAGACACTGCCAGCAGACACAGCCAGCAGACACTGCCAGCAGACACTGCCAGCAGACACAGCCAGCAGACACTGCCAGCAGACACTGCCAGCAGGCACTGCCAGCAGACACAGCCAGCAGACACTGCCAGCAGGCACTGCCAGCAGACACTACCAGCAGACCTGGTCTCATTCACTCAAGAAACTTATCCTCATATATCCTGAGCCTCTCCGGGATGAATCTTGTACACGAGTCTAAACATTGTAGCCATCTCACACTAAAACATTGTAGCCAACACACACTAAAACATTGTAGCCAACACACACTAAAACATTGTAGCCAACACACACTAAAACATTGTAGCCAACACACACTAAAACATTGTAGCCAACACACTAACCCATTGTAGCCATCACACACTAAAACATTGTAGCCAACATACATTTGAACGTTCAAATTTAGAGAGACTACAAAGGTTTCCCACAAACACTTCACAAAATAGAATCATGAGCCACTAAACGAGAGCCCTCACACTCACAAACTATTGACATATCTTCTAGGTGATGTTCTGGATACAATAGACATTATCCCACATCCCAGAAATTGTATAAAATTATCCAAAAAGGGCTACTCAACATTTAAATCATTATTCCACAACTTCCTACAACACACACACACACACCAAACAATCCACAGTCTGCTAGAGCATGTCTGCTCACTACAAGATTTTGTCAGCACACTACAAGCAGACATCTTGATGTTGTTAAAGCCTTCGTGATAATTTAAGCGTAATTTCTCAAGACATTTTCCTCTTAAAGACCTTTAATCATTGCCAAGGAGGAGTAAGTGCTAGTGAGTGAGTCTGCAGGGGCGTTGAAGTGTCGTCTGGCCCGGCAGTGTTCTGCCAAGTGAATCAGGATAACAGCATAATTTTAGGGTATATTGTAAAGAAATGATTTTTAGCTTAGAGTTTTGGGTGGGTGGAGGAGAAGTTGTGCTGGGCTGGAGAGAAGAGTGTTCCTCGTAGGGCATTGCTTGCCTTGTGTACTGAGACAACACAATACTTCAATATTTAAGAAACATTCGCCATATAAGATGAAGGCGGCGCAGCGTTGCTGGCTGCTTGGTGCTTGCAAGATGTAGATAGTTGCACTATTTTCTAGATTTTTTACTCAGAATTTTCTATTGTTGTCAGCTTAATTTTTTCAATGTGATGATAGTCGTAACTTCACATTTTTAACTTGCAAAATTTAAGATGTAAATTGCATGTTTTTTGTGCCAGTGGCGAAGCTCGTTAGGGGAAGAGCCGGGTGCCACCCATCCACTGGCTGTCCCACCCTCAGCTTACTATCTCCTGCCACTCACCCTTCAGAGTGTTATTGTGCCATACTTAACAGGTGTCTGACCACTTGGGGGCAGGGTCAACCACCTTCCTAATCACCCTCGCGTCCAACGTCATCCACTTGTGTTCTAACGTTGAACTCTCGTGTGTCTAAGATGCAGCATCGGGAGTAGTGCCCTCTGAGGTGTGTGTATGTGTTCCAGAGCACATTACTCCCAGATGTACATTTTTACATTCCTGGTGACAATTGTCACGAATTGCATAGTTTTATAATTGTTTTCTGTCTCATCCCTCCTTCTGGCTTGACCCAGCCCTCTCACCTGTCGCCAGTGACCCCGTAACCCTTGTCCCTCCAAGGTCAGGTCAGGGCGCAGTACAAAACAGAGGTCGAGGCAGGTCACAGACACCCCCCTTCAACTAATGTACATATGAAAGGTGGAGTCATTTTTCTATCCGAAACATGCTGGTAATGCCGAAGAGAATCACCGGAGAGGCCCACAACAGCTTCGCCAAATACAAGGTTTACATGGATCCAGTTTCTTATTTGGTCGAGTTTGAGGCACAGTGACGCAATGACGCAATTTCCAGCATGTTTCCCACATGTCTATTAACCACCACAGAGTGTCTCCCAAGATGCTACGTGTAGAAATGAGTCCATTAAGTCCACATCCCCCTTACTCTCTCTCTCAACCGATGGGTCTAAATGATAACTTTCTCTAAGTCACTAAACTAAACATTCACTAAATGAGAAATAAACCTCTATATTTACAAGACATATTATCATTACTCAATGTCAACTACGCCTTCCAATATATATATATATATATATATATATATATATATATATATATATATATAATATATATATAATATATATATATATATATATATATATATATATATATATATATATGCGGAAAAAACCACAAAGAATTGGAGAAAGGGGGGTGAACGTTTCGGCTTATTAAGGCCGTTGTCAACACATATGTGTTGTAATAAGCCGAAACGTTCACCCCCCTTTCTCCAATTCTTTATGGTTTTTCCGCATACAAATGATCAGTGTTTAGTGATCGATCGTCAATTGCATATATATATATATATATATATATATATATATATATATATATATATATATATATATATATATATATATATATATTATATATAATTTGTCATATAGTCGA
>WNGS01167713.1:9242-19767 GCA_020271785.1 Procambarus virginalis | reverse complement strand
GAACATTTTGCCCATTGTCTCCGCCTCCACCGGGGATCGAACCCGGAACCTCAGGACTACGAATCCGAAGCCTGTCCCCTCAGCTGTCAGGCGGGAAGGGAGGGAGAGGGTGAGAGGAGAGAGTGAGAGAGAGAGTGTAGTGTAGAGGAGGTAGAGACCTCAACGCCGTCGAGTAGTGGCCAAAGATGGGTACCCCGGGCACCTGGGTTATTGGTACAGTACCCAGGGCAGCTGACATGGGGGGGTACGGTACCCTTGGCAGGTGGCATAGGGATCTTAGTTCTCCCTTTCAAATCGTTGCACTTCTTGGGTTGAAGTAGTAACCATTTCTCGCCTACTTCTGGAGGGTCACATCTGTCAGCCCAAAACAATTCCGTCTATTAACTTCATTATTTTACACTCATAGTTAATTAATTGAATGTTATAGACACCAGAGGTGTGTGAGGCAGGTGTGTGTGTGTGTGTGTGAGGCAGGTGTGCGTGGGTGTGCGGTGTGGTGTGTGAGGCTTGAGTGTGTGAGGAGTGTGTGAGGCAGGGGTGAGTGTGTGAGGCAGGGTGTGTGTGTGTGGTGTGAGGCGGATGTGTGTGTGTGGTGTGTGAGGCAGGTGTGTGTGTGTGTGGAGGAGGTGTGGGTGGTGGTTGTGGGGTGGGTGTGGGCAGGTGTGGTGTGTGTGAGGCATGATGTGTGTGTGTGGGCAGGTGGGTGAGTTGTGTGAGGCAGATGTGTGTGTGTGTGAGGCAGGTGTGAGTGTGTGTGAGGCAGGTGTGAGTGTGTGTGAGGCGATGTGGTGTGTGGCAGGTGTGAGTGTGTGAGGCAGGTGTGGTGTGTGAGGCAGGTGTGATTGTGTGTGAGGCAGGGTGTGTGTGTGTGAGACAGGTGTGAGTGTGTGTGGGTGTGAGGCAGGTGTGAGTGTGTGAGAGCAGGTGTGAGGTGTGTGAGGCAGGTGTGGGTGAGGGTGTGAGGCAGGTGTGAGTGTGTGGAGGCAGGTGTGAGTGTGTGTGAGGCGATGTGGGTGGCGGTGTGATGTGTGTGAGGCAGGTGGAGTGTGTTGAGGCAGGTGTGTGTGTGGCAGTGAGGTGTGAGACACGTGTTGTGAGGCAGGCATGAGTGTGTGAGGAGGTCGGTGAGTGTGAGCTGTGATGGAGAAGGTGTGCAGTGTGATGAATGAGTGGTAGGTACCCAGTGAGGTGTGTGAGGACAGGCGAGATGTTGAGCAGTGTGATTGTTGAGGCAGGTGTGTGTGTGTGAGGCGGGTGTGTGTTGTTGAGCAGATTGTGGCTAGTGATGTTGAGGCAGTGTGTGAGGCAGTTGTGAGTGTGTGATGGCACGGGAGTGTGTGTGTGTGCGTGGAGGGTGTGTGTGTGAGGCACAGGGAGGCATGAGTGTGTGAGGCAGGCATGAGTGTGTGAGGCATGTGTCTGTGTGAGGGCGTTGTGTGGGCTGGTACCAGCGGGAGTGAGGAGTCTCAGACTGACCCCAGAGCAGTGTGGGTCGAGGAATGATGACCCCACGAGCCACAGGTCACAGTGTTGACCCCGGCCTGTGGGGGGAGAGGGGGGGACCCGTGGCTGGCCGCAGGCGGGCCCGTGCTTCTATGTTAGTCCCGCTTGCGGCCCGCCCCCCCGCCTCCCCTATGCCCCAGCCCCACCCCCCCCCCCCACCCACCAAGGTGGCCGGAGGCGCGCGCTGTTAGGGGCGAAGTGTCTGCGTGTCACGGCGCTGCCCGTGGGCGCCCTGGCCAGACTCCCGCCCGTGTGGCCAAGCCGGCAGCACTTACCACACCCGGAGGCCACACTCACTCTCATTCTACACCCACCCTCCTCCTCCTGCCTACGCACCCCTCCTACACATCACGTCACCCCTCCCTCACGCCATCCCTCACCTCTTCCTCACCCTCCTAGTGGGCGTGGGTGCGGGCGTGATGGAAAGTGGGCTGGAGCTTGGTAGACAGCGGTTGTGGGCGCCTTGGGGTAAACCTGGATAAGCTTAACTAGGCGGGGACGGACCGCCCACGTCCCCCCCCCCCAACGCCCAGGTCTAATACCCAACCCAGCCGCACCTCACATCCCACCAACGCCCGCCCGTCCACACATAAATTGTCCGGAGGGATCTAGGTTGGCGCAGTGGTAAAGCACTCGCCCTGAGCTGCGCGCCGTACCCTGGGTTCGTATCCTGGCCGGGAGAGGATTGACGGGGCCAACCTTTAACAGTACGCCTCTGTTCACTCAGCCGTAAACGATCTCGCCTCATGCAGGTCAGCTGTTCAATCCCCGCACCGTCAACATATCGTGGTTGGGTACCATTCCCTCCCACCGTCCCTCCCAAATCCTGTATCCTGACCCTTTCCAAGTGCTATATGTCGTGATGGCTTGACGCTTTCTCCCTGATAGAATCCTTCCCGGCGACCCACGGAGTGGCTGACCTTTGACCCTCTAAACCTTCCCGTGCCGCCCACACCTGTCTGGCAGACTGTACACACCTGTCACAAAAAACCCACCTAGTTGTCTGCAGGATCGAGCATTGACTCTTAGATCCAGCCTTTCGAGCATCAGTTTTTTCAGCAATGTACTCCTGTCCCATTTCCCTATCATACTGGTTTAAAATTATGAATAGTTTTGCTATCCCACAACCTGTTCCTTAAGTGCATTCATTTTCCACTATTCTCACGCTAAAAGAAAACTTCCTAACATCTCTGTGACTCATCTGAGATCTCTAACTTCCATCCATGTCATCAACTGCTCGTTCTGTTACTATTCCGTGTGAACATATTCGTCTATTGTACAACACTTCTGTTCACTCCCTTAGAGTATTTTATACTTCCTATCATGTCCCCATCCCCTCTCGCCTTCTCTTTCTAGCGTCCAGTAAGGCATAAGTTATCCCCAGGCGCTACCTCAATATAACCCATCCCTCGTACTCGTGGAGGACGAGTCTCGTTGAGACAGAAGCCTGTAACTGGTGTGTGCGGTGTATGTGGTGGTGTGTGCTGTGTGTGTGTGTGTGTGTGTCTGGTGTGTGTGCTGTGTATACTCATCACTAGTTGTACTCACTCTAGTTGTGAGTTAGTGCGGTTGGGGTATGAGCTCTGGCTCTTGGTCCCTCGACTCAATCAACCGTCAATCAACTGGAATGTACAGGGTTCCGTGAGCCTATCTTGGTTCTATCAAAGTTACAACTTGATTAATGTGTATGGAGTCAGCCTCTTCCACCACATCACTGCCGTAACGTGCATTACCATCTGTTAGTACTAGCTCTGACACTGAAAAGTTTCCTTCTAACGTCTCTCTGGTTCATCTGGGTACTTAATTTCCACCTGTGTCCCCTTGTTCGCGTCCCACCAGTGTTGACAGCGTCAACCCCTGTGTGTGTGTGTGTGTGTGTGTGTGTGTGTGTGTGTGTGTGTGTGTGTGTGTGTGTGTGTCCACACACATATTGTGCCTGCAGGATCGAACATTACCTGGGGAGTAAGAAGAACTCCCAGAAACCCCATCAACCAGGTACAGTGATCTAAATACCTCCTTATTTAGGTTCTTTGATGGGGTTCCAAGGGAGGTACTTTCCCTTCACTGTGTACTGCCCCAGTTGTACCCCCCCCCACCATCAGCTATGGTACTACCCGGTACTATCCCGGTATCATGATACCGGAAGTCTTATTCCGGTTTGCTGATAGTACAATAGCAATATACTGATATTCTAACACGTGTGTGCTGATATTCTAACACGAGTGTGCTGATGTTCTAACACATGTGTTGCTGATATTCTAACACATGTGTGCTGATATTCTAACACGTGTGTGCTGATATTCTAACACGTGTGTGCTGATGTTCTAACACCTGTGTGCTGATATTCTAACACGTGTGTGCTGATATTCTAACACCTGTGTGCTGATATTCTAACACCTGTGTGCTGATATTCTAACACCTGTGTGCTGATATTCTAAAACTCGTGTGCTGATATTCTAACACCTGTGTGCTGATATTCTAACACCTGTGTGCTGATATTCTAACACCTGTGTGCTGATATTCTAACACGTGTGTGCTGATATTCTAACACGTGTGTGCTTATATTCTAACACTTGTGTGCTGATATTCTAACACGTGTGTGCTGATGTTCTAACACGTGTGTGCTGATATTCTAACACGTGTGTGCTGATATTCTAACACGTGTGTGCTGATGTTCTAACACCTGTGTGCTGATATTCCTAACACTTGTGTGCTGATATTCTAACACCTGTGTGCTGATATTCTAACACCTGTGTGCTGATATTCTAACACTTGTGTGCTGATATTCTAACACCTGTGTGCTGATATTCTAACACCTGTGTGCTGATATTCTAACACCTGTGTGCTGACATTCTAACACCTGTGTGCTGATATTCTAACACTTGTGTGCTGATATTCTAACACCTGTGTGCTGAACTTCTAACACCTGTGTGCTGATATTCTAACACATGTGTGCTGATGTTCTACCACATGTGTGCTGATATTCTAACACCTGTGTGCTGATATTCTAACACTCGTGTGCTGATATTCTAACACCTGTGTGCTGATATTCTAAAACTCGTGTGCTGATATTCTAACACCTGTGTGCTGATATTCTAACACCTGTGTGCTGATATTCTAACACCTGTGTGCTGATATTCAAACACCTGTGTGCTAATATTCTACACATGTGTGCTGATATTCTAACACATGTGTGCTTATATTCTAACCATGTGTGCTGATATTCTAACACTTATGTGCTGATATTCTAACACGTGTGTGCTGATGTTCTAACACATGTGTGCTGATATTCTAACACCTGTGTGCTGATATTCTAACACATGTGTGCTGATGTTCTAACACTTTCCATATTCTCCCATAATACCAAACCAAATGAGACACATGTGTCCTACACACCTGTAATACGTGTCTCCAGGCTTGTCGGGTGTGTGTTGGCGGGTTCAGCACTGCCATTAGAGGTCAGTATCCTCTGCTCCCGACTGATTCTAGTGTCCCTGACTTTACCTAATAGAGGATCTTGTCGATCTCGGTATTTGGGATGTTGTTGTCATGTCCGTTTGTGTGGTGGATGAGGGAGGATGAGAGCAGGGTGAGAAGGGTTGTGAGAGAGAGAGGGGGGGTGTGGGGGTGAGAGAGAGAGGGCCGTGGGGGGGAGGACCCGAGTACATAGCCTGAGGGTTCTGATGGGACTCAGATTACCTCAGCGCCCAGAGCCCAGCTCGGCCAGGCAGGGCGGGCCAAGCTGGCTTGGCCAAGGGGTCAAGACGGACAGCCCCCCCTCCTTCCCCCTGCCTCCCCCTGCCTCCCCCTGCCTCTCCCTGCCTCCCCTGCCCTTCCTTTGGGAACTGGAAGCGATGTGAGGCCCGGGGCGGCTCCCCACCTGCCTCCTCTTGCCTTTGTGTCAGTTATTGCAAGGGAAATATGGCACGGAAGACCTCCCTTACTGGTCGCTGTGGCGCTGGCAACACTGCGCTGGCAACACTACACTGGCAACACTGCCCTGGCAACACTACACTGGCAACACTGCTCTGGCAACACTGCACTGGCAACACTGCTCTGGCAACACTGCAATGGCACCACAACACTACAACACTGGCACCACTTGAGGTAGCCAGAGTGCCAGTAGGGACCGTAAGAGTGCTTGTAGGTGACCAGATTCTTGGGCGCACCTCAGGCCAGCAGCAACAACCAGGTGGAACAGACCCAGGTGGAATGGGAGGACGAAAGAGGAGAGAAGCGAACACCGAATGATGGGTACAGGGACGGAAGATAACTTTTTTTGTTATCTTTTGTATATAAATTATTGCGTAATTCCTACATATTTTTGAAAGGTTTAACAGTAGTTCAGGACCTGCTCTAACGACAAGTATTCTCTGTAACTCTTTCTGGGGGGGAATACAGTTCTACGGGGGGAGGGGTGGGCGGGGGTACACCCGCTCAAGACAGCACATATATGACTTATTACTTATAGTCCACTATTTCGCTTATAAATAAGTACGTATGTTGACATATTCCAAGCCACAATTTTTTTTCAAGGCATTAACTTTTCCTCTCAGTTTTATTAAACTATAGAGATTTTATACAACATTTTAATCTATCCTGAGTTACTTTACAATTTATTTAAAAATTTTAGTTTTGTTATATTATTTTTATAAAACTGTAATATCATTATAGTTATAGGTTCAGTACTAATTGTTATATCTTAACATACTAAGAAGGTTAGGTTAGGTTTGTGGTTTCCTATTCAGCTTTTCAAGGTAAACTCAAATATTCACAATTAATTAGTATGTCACATATGCATTTATTCATAAGCAAGATATTGACTATAAGCAGGTGTGAGAACAGGTTGGGGGGTGAGGGGATAAGTGAGGGGTGAGGCACACATGACACCCCCCCCACACACACACATACACTCGCCCTATGACAAAACCTGGGATGGATTGACTGGGAACCTGCCCCATACAATCCCTGACACCCCTGTTCACCCAGGGGTGAATAGGGGAGATTTAAGAGATTTGATGCGTTCATTCTTGTCAACATTATATCAATTATCTCAGAAAGAAATCCAACGTAGAAAGAGGGAACGCAGACGACACTATAAACGCAGGAAAAAAATAACGGAACTCCTTATGCAGACACGAATTTCCCGTCAAAGAAGAATTAATTTAAATAGGGAGATTGAAGAAATCGAGCGGAAATTGAAACACTCATATGAAACTGAAGAAAGGCAGTTAGAACAGAACGTAATTCAGGAATAAAGAAAAATCCAAAATACTTCTTCACATATGCGAAATGATAGCAAAAGCCACTGTCAGTATTGGACCTATTCGTACAAGTGAAGGATCATACACGAGGAGGACAAAGAAATTAGTGAAATCCTAAAAAGCAGTACGAGGACATGTTTAGCACTCCAATAAACAACATGAAGTGGATGATCCGGACAACTTCTTTATGCGGGAATTCAAACCACTGTAAATATAACTGATATCACCAGTTGCACTAACATCGCACTAATAAAAGTATTTGAGAGAGTGATCAGAGTCAGGTCACCAATTTCATGGAGACCAATGACCTTCACAACCCAGACCAACATGGATTTCGAGCGGGAAGATCGTGCCTCTCACAGCTAACTTGACACTACGACAAAGTCACTGAGGCATTAGAAGAAAAAACAGAATGCTGATGTACTATTCACGGACTTCGCAAAGACATTTGGTAAATGTGATCATGGCGTGATAGCACACAAAATATGAAGTCAATGGGAATAACCGGTAAAGTAGGACGCTGGATACCAGTTTCTGTCAAACAGGACTCAGCGAGTAACAGTCAACAATAAACATCTAGTCCAAGTGCAGTTAAAAGCTCTGTACCTCAGGGTACAGTCCTTGCACGCTGCTTTTCCTTATTCTCATATCAGATTATAGACAAAAATACAAGTCACAGCTTGTATTCATCCTTTGCAGATGACACAAAAATCAGTACAGTATGAAAATTACCTCGGCTGAAGGAACATTGAAAAACTTCAAGCTGATATTAATAAGTTTTCGACTGGCATCAGAAAATAACATGATGTTTAACAGTGATAAATTCCAGGTACTCGTGTACGGTAAAAATGAGGACCTTAAAAAATGTTTTCTTTCACCCTGATGCCGTCTGTTACCTAGCAGTAAATAGGTACCTGGGAGATAGTCAGCTGTCACGGGCTGCTTCCTGGGGGGGTGGAGGCCTGGTCGAGGACCGGGCCGCGGGGACGCTAAAGCCCGAAATCATCTCAGATAACCTCAAGATATGGTGGATTTTAAGAGTCCCTGTTCGTGTAGTTTGGGGAACTGGGTAATACAGGATGCTAGCTGTATCGTGCATAGCTTTTGGTAATTGATCGACAAGTTCACTACATTCCACAGTGTGATGGGACCTCTTGGGTGGATACGACACATACCTTTGAAAAGTGTCCGTGGAGACACTGAGGGCAGCGACGGCCACGCTATTCCCATGATCTGGGGCCAGATTCACGAAGCACTTACGCAAGCACTTACGAACCTGAACATCTTTTCTCAATCTTTGGCGGCTTTGTTTACAATTATTAAACAGTTAATGAGCTCTGAAGCACCAGGAGGCTGTTTATAACAATAACAACAGTTGATTGGCAAGTTTTCATGCTTGTAAACTGTTTAATAAATGTAACCAAAGCCGTCAAAGATTGAGGAAAGATGTACACGTTCGTAAGTACTTGCGTAACTGCTTTCGTAAATCTGGCCGCTGGTGAAGTGTGAAATTGCTTGAAAACGCACTTTGAGATTCAGTATATATTATATATTTCCCAACTGGTGGGAGCGGAGTTATCACGTGAAGATCTTGGAACAAAGCTCACACTCCGGCTGTGAATATTGATAACTAGTTGGATCTTCTTGAGATTATCTTGAGATGATTTCGGGGCTTTAGTGTCCCCGCGGCCCGGTCCTCGACCAGGCCTCCACCCCCAGGAAGCAGCCCGTGACAGCTGACTAACACCCAGGTACCTATTTTACTGCTAGGTAACAGGGGTAACATAGGGTGACAGAAACTCTGCCCATTGTTTCTCGCCGGCACCCGGGATCGAACCCAGGACCACAGGATCACAAGTCCAGCGTGCTGTCCGCTCGGCCGACCGGCACCCCAAGAGCCGGATAGTTGCAATCACTGCTTGAAATAGTAATTGCAGGATACACAACACTGGAGACACAGTTCATTGTTCCACACACAAACCACAATAGCGTGATGTATCAAATGAACAAATCCACAAGGGGGTGGGGGGAATTGACCATGTCGTAGCTCAGTCGATTAACGCAGCATCTGGGATGCTCTCGGACGTAGGTTCGAATCCTCGTCACGGCCCTTGCGGATTTGTTCATATAGTTCACTGTTGTTTGGGAGACGAGGATAGATAAGACTTACTGTGAAGGGAGATAAGACTTACTGTGAAGGGAGATAAGACTTACTGTGAAGGGAGATAAGACTTACTGTGAAGGGAGATAAGACTTACTGTGAAGGGAGATAAGACTTACTGTGAAGGGAGATAAGACTTACTGTGAAGGGAGATAAGACTTACTGTGAAGGGAGATAAGACTTACTGTGAAGGGAGATAAGACTTGGAGATAAATAGATAGAACGAGAGGAGCGCCATTAAGATCCAGAGACATGTATCCAGAGACACATATCAGTGTCCCATGTATCCAGAGACACATATCAGTGTCCCATGTATCCAGAGACACATATCAGTGTCCCATGTATCCAGAGACACATATCAGTGTCCCATGTATCCAGAGACACATATCAGTGTCCCATGTATCCAGAGACACATATCAGTGTCCCATGTATCCAGAGACACATATCAGTGGCCCATGTATCCAGAGACACATATCAGTGTCCCATGTATCCAGAGACACATATCAGTGTCCCATGTATCCAGAGACACATATCAGTGTCCCATGTATCCAGAGACACATATCAGTGTACCATGTATCCAGAGACACATCAGTGTCTCTGGACGATAGCAAACTGATGAGGATAGATATCCCAAATCAAGGCTGTTCAGAGGCACAGGATAAACTTGGATAAATTCTAGATCTGGACTGAGCAGTGGATACTTGACTTTGACCAGACAAATGCAATATAATGAAATTAGGACAAGGAGCAAGCAAGCCATCAAGAAACATATTATGGGGAGTCGAACCCCCTGAAGCAAAGACCTGAATAGAAAGTTGACATGTTCTTCTCCTTAGGACGGACGACATATGAAAATAACACAAGTAATAATATACACAAAGATATCGAATATATGATATAGAATATATGATATAGAATATAATAGAATATATAAGATGATATACAGTTATATATCGAAGAGAATAACGGCGTTCAGGGACAAGAAGACAGAGAGTATGGTGGACAAGCACCGCGAGACCCAACACAGAGTATACAGGCATGGCGTGGAACCCCCGCCCCCTCCCCCCTTTTGCTACTGAGGCAAAAATCAGTCTAAGAGACGTGCAACGAGGTTCGAACCGAAGCTGCAATGACCCAGTTTGGGAGAGACTGGGCCCCGATGAGTCAATATGTCTAGGAATGAACAAGTGAACAGGAAAAAAGAGTACCTTTGTTAGCAGGAGGTCTGGAAGCAAGGGCCAAGAGGGTGAGTGGTCAAAGAGACTTAGAAACGACTCATTTAGTGTGAGGGTGATTGGTAAATGAGGGTAATTAAAAGCAAATACTTCAAGCGGCAGATACCAGGAGGAGGAGGAAGGGAAGGGATCTATCAGGGAGAAAGCGCCAAGCCATCACGACTATATAGCACTGGGAAGGGTCAGGATAAGGACTTGGGATGGGACGGAGGGAAGGGAATGGTGTCCAACCACTTGTGGACGGTCGCGGGGGATTGAACGCCGACCGTATGAAGCGAGACCGTCGCTATTACCGTCCAGCCCAAGTGGTTGGGCAGAGAAGGAGGAGAATTATTGCACTTACTGCAGGTAAGGCGGAGCCC
>WNGS01167711.1:6413-26056 GCA_020271785.1 Procambarus virginalis | reverse complement strand
TTACCTACAAAAATCAAACTATACATGTAAAAAGATATGCAACAAGGCATGTTCCTGAACTGAGGGGACAGAGTTATGAGTAAAGAATAAGGAGTGTTCCTCAGATGAGGGGAAAGAGCAATGAGGTAGAACTACATCAAGTGTGTTATTCAAGCTGAGAGAACATATCGACGAGGAAAGACTACTAGGCTTGTTTCCTGACCTGAGGGAACAGAACTATGAGGAATGACTTGGAGAACAGCAGCTCACAACTCCAGTGGTGATAAGGATCAATGATACACGAACTCTCATATAATATGATGTTCAGAATGAGAGATCAAATATTAAAAATAATGACACACTAGTTACAGAAGTGTCAGAAAGTGTTTGTTCACAAGCAGAGTTGTGAACAGTAGAGAAAGTGACATTAAGTAGTAGAAGCAAATTCACTGCGTAAAGTAGTAGGCATCCAACAGTCTCGGAGACTACGGTGTTGCACTCTGGTTGTCGGTCTGGTGTGTCCTCAACAGGGCGCAAAGCCGGGGTAGGTTGATATGGAGGAGAAGCTGTACCCAAGCAGCAGGTCCCCTCCACCCTCTCCATGGCGCCGATAGTCTTCAATGGAAAGGCAAACGCCAATACGATTGGTGCCAGCGCCATCGCAGGAACTGAGAGTTCCGGGGTAGACGGAACTCACAGTTCCGGTAATAAATACCCGGAAGGTATATATATGACTATACCCTAAAGTATAGTCTAATTAATACCCTCCAAACACATTGAGGTGCGAGCATAAAACGCACACGCGCGCACACCTTCACGTCTGGCCTCTCTCCTCCTGCCAGCAGCACACATAATGTCCCAGCCACTAAGTAACCACTTTACCTCTGCCTCTGTCGACGTTGACGAGAGCTTCAACGAAACCTGTTCTTCAGTGACACACATTTAACAACGAGTAAACTAAAAAAATGACTGAATTTCGAGGAGTAAATTTTTCAACTTCATTCCCAAGTGATAAAAAAACATAAAAATATAGAGCAAACTCATGCTAGAGACTTCGCTCTAACCCTTTCTGTCATATTAAATAACTTATAGAAGGAAAATAGTATATATTACAAAACTTTGCAGGGTATTTTGTATACATCAAACATTTACAAGATAGGAAATCTTGAATTTTGCATCATAAATATTCTGTAAGAAGTGGTCATTTAACTAACGATTTATTTATTTGTCAGAAAATTCTTACAAGTTGACTATAGAAGTCTTCTTCAATAACAAATTGTAAAAATCATTTTCAACAGACATATTATTATATCGGCATTAATACAAATTACAATACCATACAACTTTAATATTAGTAATGCTTTGTAAAATTTTATTTAGATGATTAATAGACGTGTATCCCATTAGGGAGAGGGTCTCTTAGGTACTCATGTGTATCGGTCATTAGACCTTCTGTATTTTCCTATTATTCTTATGTAATGGTCATTAGACCTCCAGTAGTTTCCTCCTCGTCCTTGTGAAGTTGAACCCCGTTAACAATGACACTGTCATGTCACACATCACCTTCCTGTCTACACATTCATCCATCTATCCACATATTTACCCACCTATCCATCCATCCATCTGTTCACATATTTACCCACCTATCCATCCATTCATCCATCCATCTATCCACATATATACCTATCTAGTCATCCATCCATTCATCTATATGTGCTTCCATCTTTCCATTCAGCTATAAAATTTTCTTTCTATTCATCAACCTGTGTATATATCTGTCCATCCATCTATCTTTTTTATCCATCCCTCTATCAATCTTTTTAATCCATCCCTCTATCAATCTTTCCATCCACCTATCTTCTCATCTGTCAATATATATATCAATCCATCAATCTATCCATCCATCTAACCAACTATCAGCCATCTATCTGTCCATCAATCTATCCACTTATCTATCCATATATCTATCCATCTACTGAGCTACGCATCCAAATATCTACTGTCTCTATCTCTGCCTCTCTCAATGTTGTGTGGCTGTCTCTGTTTCTCCTAACATGTATCGATCTCTATCACTCTCTTATAGAAATTATAATTGTCTATTATATAGGTGGTCGCTGATGAGAGGAGCTCAGTGGTGCAAAATATATAAAAGTACAATAATTTCTTCTTACCCTGAGAAACCTTGGGAGCTGGAGGAACATGTCTCCTTTATGGGACTATGGGCAAATTATGGATATCAGGAAATTTCTGTTAATTTTCTCAAGATCAGTGAAAAATGGGGGATTATTACGTTGAGAAAAATAAGTTAATTTTTAAAGGTTGTTTTTAAAATATTTAGCTCCGTAGTCAGTAATCAATGTCAAAATTCTACGTGGTCTGAATGTGACCCTTGCCATGCTGTTCCCTTTTAAATTTTGGTGACCAAGAGTAGCCTACGTTCATCCCGGGCCTCATACCATTCCCTCTGCCAATTTGGTGAAGCTTACCCCGAGTGATTGGCCTCCTACTTTGAATAAACAATCACATTCTCTCTTATAGAATAGATATCTATACGCTGTAGATCTATATACATATCTATACAATATACATTTCTAGTATAGTATAGATATCTATACTTTAAGAATGTCTGTGTAAAATTGGAAGCGGTATGAGGTCATGTTTAGCACTCAATAAACAGCATGAAATTGGAAGATCAGGACAGCTTCTTTATGCATGATATCCAAA
This sequence comes from Procambarus virginalis, assembly GCA_020271785.1. Lineage (NCBI taxonomy): Eukaryota > Metazoa > Arthropoda > Malacostraca > Decapoda > Cambaridae > Procambarus > Procambarus virginalis. Next base: position 23,353 of record WNGS01167711.1, on the reverse strand, counting down.
CCCCTGAAAATATAGCTAATATCATCACGAACTCTGCAGATTTTGAAAAAAAATTGACATGCCCATGCACTCAATCCCGGGTCCAGACTCATTGAATTCACTATTTATAAAGAAATGCAAAGTGCCAGTAGCACAGGCACTCAGTATAGTGTGGAGGAAGAGCTTGAACATGGGGGAGGTACCAGATATGCTTAAAGCAGCAGACATAGCCCCTCTTCACAAGGGAGGGAGCAAAGCATTGGCAAAGAATTATAGACTAGTTGCACTAACGTCCCACATAATAAATGTATTTGAGAGAGTGATCAGGAGTCAGGTCACCAGATTCATGGAGACCAATGACCTTCACAATCCAGGCCAACATGGATTAGAACGGGAAGATCATTCCTCCTGTAATACTTGACCACTACCACAAAAATCACTGAGGCATTAGAAGAAAAACAGAATGCAGATGTGGTATACACGGACTTTACAGTGATATTTGATATAAGTGACCATGGAGTAATAGCCCACAAACTGAGGTCAATATGAATAATGGTAAAGTAAGACGATGTCAATTTTCAATTTTCTGACAAACAGAACGCAAAGAGTAACAGTTAATGAAATAAAATAGTCCAAGTGCAGTGAAAATCTTTGTTCCTCAGGGCACAGTCCTTGCACCGCTGCTTTTCCTTATTCTCATATCAGATATAGACAAAAATACAAGTCTCGGCTTCATATCATCTTTTGCAAATGACACCGAAATCAGCCGAAAATTACTTCTGTTGAGGACATTGAAAAATGACTAGCAGATATTAATAAAATTTTCGAATGCGCATCAGAAAATAACATGAAATTTATCACTGTTAAACATTAGGTACGGTAAAAATGAGGACCTTAAACATAATACAGGGTACAAAACACGGTCAAATGTGCCTATAGTAGAAAAGCAGCATGTAAAGGATTTGGTAATAATGATGTCTGAAGACCTAACGTTTAGGAAGGAGCATAACCAAGCAAATATTGCGTCAGCCAGAAAATTGAAAGGAGGGATTACGAGAACTTTCAAATTTAGGGATCCCATCACAATGGTTGTACTCGTCAAATCACTTGTGCTGTCCTGTCTTGAGTACTGCTCAACACTCACTTATATTTCAGAGCAGGAGAGATTAGAAAAATTTAGGGAATACAGAGAACATATACGGCATACATAGACACGATAAAGCACCTAAATCATTGGGATCGTCTCAAAGCCTCCAAATGTACTCCCTAGAAAAGAGACGAGAGAGGTATCAAATAATATATACAAGGAAATACTGGAGGGCCAGGTCCCAAATTTACACAGGAAAATAACGTACTGGAGTGAATAATATGAAATGAAATGTAGAGTAGAGTCTAAGGTCCATGATTGTTCAACATCCTTTCAGCGAGTTTAAGAAATATTGCTGGAACAGAAGTCGACGTCTTAAAGAAAAACTGGACAGTTTTCAACAAGGGCCGGACCAACCGGGCTGTGGTGAATATGTGGGCCTGCGGGCTGCTCCAAGCAACAGCATAGAGGACCAAACTCTCACAAGTTCAGCCTGGCCCTGGGACGGGCTTCGGGAGTAGAAGGACTCCCAGAATCATCATCAAGGTACATGTAAAAGGCACAAGACTAACTTGACAGAGGGAACGGTCTGGGGTCTGGGATGAACATCGGCTGGTAGGGGGTCGCCAGAATTCAAAGGGGAAAGCATGCCAGGGTCAGATTCTGACCCCCAAGACGACTTTCAGTACTGTCCGCCAGTACACCTTTAAAATATATTAAAAACATAATTTAAAAACAGATTTGTTCATATAGATATACACACCATTATTCGTTGCTCTGTTTGTCCACAGTTGGAGACGACAGTAGTGGGCATGACACCGCAGTGGTAACGTTCTGTTGTGGAGAACGTTACTGCTAAGCGGATACCATTTAAACGTAAAATCGTGGTAATATAGTTTCAATTTCCGGGAGACGAAATACCCTGAAATAATTAGGAGTGTGATGAAGTTAGTAGTATCAAGACTATAGTTCTCGGTGCCACCTCTTAATGGTTATAACTGTATTTTTAGATACTATTAACTCAATTTTTTGAGATTTAAAACAGACGTAGCAAACAAGATAAAGTAAGCGTCAAACTCTAGCTCCTCTCCCACGCCTTAATTTTCTCTAGTATTTTCGCTGTCATTAACCCAGTTTTTAAGAGATTTAAAACAGACGTATTTTAGATGTAGTCAAATTGGCAAAGGTAGTTCTTGAGCTCCAGCTCTCGTCCTCTGCTTTAGGCCACTTTGTAGCTTTGCTACAAATAGTCCAATTTACACAAAATTTTAAATAGTTATTTCAGACTTAGTAAGAAAAGAGAATGGAGTTGTCATGCTATAGCTCCTGCCACTCGCCTTCATTTGCTCCTGTAATTTCATTATTAACCGTAAAATTTTCATGAGATTTAAAATAGTTATTTCAGACACGTTAAGAACAAATGAGATAGTGACCATGTTTCAGTTCGTGTTCACTGCCTCGCCTTTCAAGTCGTAGTTCGTCTTTATTGTTTTGGACAATTAAGCATAGATTTTTGTATTTACTTTATGCATTTAAAGCAAGTAAGCAGGCCAATATTCAAACAACACACTCCTCCCTTCCCCCTCTCCACCCTTCCCCCTCTCCTCCCTTCCCCTCTCTCTTCCCTCCACTCACCCTATCTACTGCAGAGCTCCATCTCAAAGAGACGACCCGCAACACACCACCACTCGTCCACTCTTAGTCCTCCTTCCACTCTACTTGACTGCTCCACTTGTACGCCAGAGTTCGTGCACCACAAGCCACTCAACTTATGTTCCAGTCACTCCCCTCCACGTCTTTCCTCCTCCCCCACTCTCACTACCTCCCTCCTCACTTGTTTCCACCACACGTGTGTGTGTGTGTGTGGTGTGTGTGTGTGTGTGTGTGTGTGGTGTGTGTGTGTGTGTGCACATATGTATTATTCCACAAACGTATGTGCAATGGTACATATATGCATAAGTGCATATATGTACCATTATTAACCGTAAACATCTTGTTACATGTTCTTTGCATGTTCTCTTTGTTCTTTGCATACTGTTTATGTTCTTTACTGTTCGCTATATTTCTTAGAACAAATGTACAAATGTTTCTGTTACATCTCAGTGCAGTAACTAGTTCAATATCATATCAATCAAAAATAGGGTAACCTTTTATAACGTAGCTTGTTTGTGTAAACGTAACTAACCTGTTTTTTGTCATCAAACAAACACTAAGGATACCTTATGTATTGTAGTTGTTTACTCTATAACAAAAGAATGATAATACCTTTCTCTTTATCAACTTAATATTTCTTACTAACTAATGTCTTCGGCATCAAAGGATACTCCACTGTAACGTTCTTCTTTATTCATTAAGAAACTAGTCAAGGGCATGTAAGACTACTCTTCATTCACTGACAAACTAAACCAAGATGTCGTCTTTGTGACATGTTAACTAACAGTGCACTTAAATAGACAAGGGTATCTTTTCATATCATATTTAACAGTACTGTATACTGTCATAACCCCATGTAGCTCCGGTGGAACGAGTCTACCAGTGAGAGTTATTCTGCTTTACAGACTTGAAATTAAGAGGTCAGAGGAAGAATATATATAATAAACGTCATTGAGTAATTTAAGAATACAAGCAGAGGATGAGCGTCTGATAAAAGTGACATGGAATGAGATGTCGACTTTTTGTGACGTGACGGACGCTGGCGGACATGGGTATCGTCACTTGAGTTACAGCTGTCGTTAGGGATGGTTGAACTTTGTTGATCTCCTGGAAGAAAGGAAGAATATAGTGCCCTGTGTTAGCAGTGAGGTGAAGGCTATTTGTTGTCACGTGTGAGGAAGCTGGGGACATCGAACACCGTTTCTGTGATTTGAATATGTTAGAGGAGATCCGGAAGTGGATGGTTGGTCGCTCATGTAGTCTGCATGTGTATTTGTTCTCTTATACATACTTGATCGCCGTCCCATTGCATTAAGCATCATGTATTTAGAAGTATATGTCTAATAATAAGGTTAAAGAAAGGGCATTCAAAGAAAAGATCAAGTATATTTATACAATGTTGTACTGAGTATTAAAGTTTTCAGGATACAATTATACTGAGTGTTAAATCATAGTACTAAAACATAAGGTTATTTGAAAGACAAATGTTCTGAGTATGAAGACATACCATACTATGAGGTTGAATTCAACACTAGAATTTATATACAAATTAAATTATAACATGTATTTGAATTCACACAATGAAAATCTTCATCTAATAAGTTAAGAGGCATCCCATGCCCATCATCCTCCTTTCACATTTCCAAAATAGATTAGTTTTCATCCTTGAATTCTTATAAAACATAAAAATCATCACTATGTTCATTATTAACTCTCTTTAGTTCCAGCCAGGACATGAGAAGTACTTGTCATTACAACATGTCCTATTGTAATGACAATACAATAGTAACGACGTTTGAAAGTGAACTAAAGTGAATGACAGGAGCTGGAGCTAAAAAAAGTACCTTTGCCCATTTTACTATGACTAAACTACGTCTGTTTTAAATATCATGCAAACTGGGATATAGTAGTGAAGATACAATAGAATCCTATGGTGGTGACAAGAGCTAGAGCTTGACAGTTTATCTCGTTCACTACATCTGAAATGCGTCTGTTTAAAGTCTCGTAAAAATTGGGTTAATATGAAAATATAACCGTAAACGTCAAGAGGCAGGTTAGTCTCTAAATAAAGTTAACTAGTAATGTCAGAACTAAACTCTGTCACTACTAGTTACATCTCACACTCCTAATTAACATACCCCCCCCCTTAAAATGGACTCGATATGACTTGATTTTGCTCTTAAACGATGGCCGCTTACAAATATTTTTTTCTAGTCCGACCCCGGAACTAAACTAAACATTTAAAACAATGATCACTTAGCAGTAACTTTTCCAAAACAAAAAGTTTCTGCAGCGTGGTCATCCATCCTACTGGAGGCCACACGGTTGGGGCTAGCCTCACCCAAATTGGCAGAGGGAATGGTATGGGGTACGGCATTACCTAGCATTGATTTCGGGGGTCAAAGTCCTACCAGGAATGGACATAGACTGGTCAGGGGTCGCCAGAATTCAAGAGGGAACAGCGTGCCTGGTTCACATTCAGACCCTCACGACGATTTTTCGCACTGTCTGCCAGCTACACAGCTAAATATTTCATATAAACAAAAGTGTTTTCTTATAGTAATATGCACCATTATTCACTGATCTCTGGAAAGTTACCAGAAATCCTGCTGTTAATAATTTCCTTATACTTATATAAGGACAATGGTGTCTTATATAAGTATAAGTGATGTGCCCTGGAGAGGCCACTCCAGACGACAACCAGAGCGCAACTCTATAGTCTCCTGGAGACTGATGGATGACTACTATACTACTACTACTTATATAAACCGATGATTCTTCTACAGATTCAAAGGTTTCTCAAGCCACGACCCTTCATCAGAGTAAGGGGTAACTATTGCATTTTTAGTATTTCACACCACTAAGCTCCTCTCACTAGTGACCACCCACACTATAGACAATTGTAATTTTTTATAGAGACAAAATAGAGAGAGTGATAAAAACACACAGACAAGGATGGAGAGACAGACAAATAAAGCTACAGTGACACAAAGAAAGCTACAGAGAGAAACATAGAAAGATAGAGACAGACACAAAGATAGAGGCAGAGACAGTAGATGGATGGATAGACAAATGGATAGATAGATGGTTAGATGGATACATGATAGTGATGTATAGATATATGGATAGAAAGAAGAGTAGGTGGATGAATAGATGAATGGACAGAATAAGATAGAAAAAATATGGATGATTCAAATTTGGATTGAGCCGGGCCCTAAGTATTGGTGTTGCCCTGCGCCTTGCCGCCCCTATCTCCACCGAGCACCGGTGTATTTGCGGCCATGCATGGGCAGACCAATACGGCAGCCATGGTCTCATCTGTCGTAAGACACAGGGAAAGATTGCCAGACATGAAGCAGTCAATGACATCATCAAGAGAAGTTTGGCTACAGCTGGGTGTCCAGCACAAAGGGAACCCCAGTTGTGCAGACCTGACATTGGCAAATGCCCAGATGGAGTCACCCTGCAGCCATGGAGGGAAGGTAAACAGGTCGTGTGGGACTACACGTGTGCGTCTATATTGGCTGATACCTATCTACCATACAGTACAGCAAAGGGAAGCGGGGATAAGGTCTTCGAACAGTGATATTCATGTGTGTGTGTTTTCTGTAAACTGTAACACAACATAATATATATATATATATATATATATATATATATATATATATATATATATATATATATTTATTTATATATATAAATAAATAATGTGTAATATGTGCTGTGGCAGGAGGTGCCCAGATGGAGGTGCCGTGGCGGGCGGACACGTGGAGGAGGATCTGTTGTTTACTGAGCCAAACCTAGTGACATCCTGGTGTCACCGAGCCTAGCCTTCACAAGGTGCTGTGTGAATATCCTAGGAAGATGCAAGAGTAGATGGGAAGTGCCTCGAGTGGACCATCTCAACAAAAACGGATCAAACAGGTAAATTTACAGTGTGGAATATAGGAACAGTGAGGGCCAGGCCAGCGCCCAGGAGGCCTCACACAGTGAAGGTGTGGGGGGAGGGGGTTGTTGTGCGGTCAGGCAGGGGGGGGGGGTCACCCAGTGACCAGAGGTCACTAGGGCAATAAATAATTTCCCCAGAGCTGACAACTTGATCCCCATCCCTCCTCAACGCAAAAACCATCATGGCAGACCGAAGAGTTCCGATGACAATTTTAAGCTTGGAACACAAGTGACCAAAACAATTGAAGAGGGAAACACAGTAGGGGCAATTAGGTTACTTACCAGTGAAGAAACAATCGCTCCTAGAAATACTGCAACTGCCGACTCACTGAGAGAGAAGCACCCTCCCAGAGCACTATAGGCACCCACTGCTCGGGACACAAATGCCCCAGACATGGGACCTCTTCCTACAAGCGTCAGAGGTATACAAAGCCATCATGTCATTTCCGCCAGGCTCAGCAGGGGGATACACTGGAGTAAGACCTCAGCACCTCAAGGAGAGATGACACACCCAGTTCTTGGCGAAGTTGCAGACACACTATTGTCAGAGGTCACGAAGTTTGTCAACGACTGCCTCTCTGGGCTGTTCCCTGATACAATTAAACCCTTCTTCGGAGCATCCCTTTGTGGCCTTAAGAAGAAGGATGGTGGAGTCGGACCCATTGCCGTGGGTAACGCACTTCGGCGTCTTGTTGCTAGGGCAGCTGTCAGAAAAATTAGCATAGACGCTGCAACGATGCTTCGATCCCATCAACTATGTTTTGGTGTCCCCCCATGGCTGTGAAGCAGCAGCTCATGCAGCGCGAGCCTATATTAAGCACCTTCCAGAAAATAAGGCATTAATTAAATTAGACTTTAAAAATGCCTTCAACCAGGTAAAAAGGGATGTGGTACTGGAAGCAGTTCGAACAAGCATTTCTTGTCTACTTCCCTTCGTTTCAGCAGGGTACAGTAGGGAATCGACACTGTTGTTTGGGGAACATGAAGTTATTTCTGCAGAAGGTGTCCAGCAGGGAGACTCACTTGCCCCTTTCCTTTTCTGCATGACAGCTAAGGAGGTCACAAACAGGTTGTCCAGCGAATTCAACATCTGATTCCTGGACGATGGCACCCTGACAGGGACCCAGGAATCCCTGCTAGGAGGTCTACAGCTAGTGAAATCTAAAGGAGAGGAGTTAGGCCTTACACTAAACCCATCAAAGTGTGAAATCATCTCATCCAGCCAACCAATCATAGATGCAGTACGAATCTTATTGCCAGGAGCCCCATATTGCTCCCACCAGCAGTATGCTGCTAGGGGCACCTCTGGGCTCGAGCGCCATTGAGGTAGTCCTCGAAGAAAAGCTTAACAACCTGAGGAGGATGGAGGGAAGAATAGGGGCTTTGGATGCTCACGATGCTTTGTACCTTCTTGTAAGGTGCCTGGCTTTAACCAGACTTACCTATTTCCTCAGGTGTGCTCCCTCCTTCGACAGGCCAAAATTGACGGCATACGACTCACTCCAAAAGTCAATAACTATGAAAGTTTCAAACCTCTCCCTGCAAGATGACCAATGGAACCAAGCAACGCTCCCAGTTAGACTCGGGGGTATAGGTATTCGCAAGGCGACAAGGTTAGCATTGCCGGCATTCTTATCCTCGACCAGTGCTACAAGTGAATTAGTGAATGAAATACTACCAGAATACCTAAGGAACTCCATTGAGATTCGTGTTCCCAAATTTGTGGAAGGAGCTGGTCAGTGGGACACTCTTGCCAATTCACACCCTCGATCAACTTTTCCAAACGACGACAAACAGGACAAACGGGATAGCTTCATAGTGGAGAACATTGCCAAAGCATTGCTGGAGGCAGCTTCGGAGGAGGACAGAGCGTGTCTCCTAGCTGAGCAAGCCCCCCCCCCCCTATGCCGGGGACTTCCTGTTGGCAGTCCCTAATTCCGCCTTGGGCACCCGCCTGGACCATCGGACCCTAAGTATTGGTGTTGCCCTGCGCCTTGCCGCCCCTATCTCCACTGAACACTGGAGTATTTGTGGCCATGCACGGGCAGACCAATACGGCAGCCATGGTCTCATCTGTCGTAAGACACAGGGGAAGATTGCCAGACACGAAGCAGTCAATGAGAGAGAAGTTAAGGCTACAGCTGGGTGTCCAGCACAAAGGGAACCCCAGCTGTGCAGACCTGACAACAGCCAAAAACGCCAAGATGGAGTTACCCTGCAGCCATGGAGGGAAGGTAAACAGGTCGTATGGGATTACACGTGTGCATCTACATTGGCTGATACCTATGTACGTTACAGTTCAGCGGAGGGAGGTGGGGCAGCCACCTTCAGGGAGACCCAGAAAATCAACAAGTATAGACCTAGAACTTTGTTACAGGTTCGTGCCGATAGGCTCTGAGAGACTGAGCGCCTGGGGTAAATGTGCACTTAAGGTTTTAAAGGAGGTGGGCGAGGAACTCATTGGGAAAACCAGAGACCCACGAGCGGGCAGTTTCCTGTTCCAGCGCCTCTGTGTCGCAGTTCAGAGGGGAAATGCGTTCTGTATCCTGGGTAAGCACCCAACCTCCGAGGAGCTGGACAAGGTCTTCGAATGCTGATTGTTTAATTGTTATATATATGTGTGTGTGTTCTCTGTAAACTGTAGCATTGCAATAAAATATAATAAAACAAAACATACAAAAAAAATAATAGGGGTGGTAGGAGAAGAAAAAATTAAAGTGTTCAAAGAGAATCCACAAGGTCTTCACTGAATGCTCTTTGTTTTCTTCTTCGAGGATGTGGGTTCCTGCAATTGCACCAGAGGTGGTACCCCTATTTATATAATGTTGAATATGACCGAAAGGTTAAGATTAATTATTCTAACACGAATCTTCTCAATATTTCTTATGTTCTTTTTCACTGTCGAGGGTAATTGATAAATTTACACTACAAAATTCATTCTTTATTTCTAGTCTGATGCTTGAACGCGTTTCGTAATGCTTGTTACATTTTCAAAGACTTAGTTTACACAAATACATTCATATTTATACTCGTTTTGTGTGAGGTGATATGAAACAAATGTTTTGGGTGAGGCGACAGAGCTATGCTAGAACACGAATCAATGGGTATAAATTGGGTTTGCAAACATAAGAATGGAAGTAACTGCAGCAGGCTTATTGGCCTATACTTCCTCTTGCTGCTTGTACAACACTTGTATTCCCTATTAGACTGTTTTACAGGAACTTCTTTTCGACGGCTCATAAAACGGAGGAGAGGGTCCTGAAAGACATTATTGATAAGAACGTTATCTCTACAGACAAAAATCAGAAAATACAATTAACAATTTACTACAAAAAAAAACGGCCAAACTGCTCATGAAAAATTCCCCAGACACCAAGCAGAATGCTCTGAAGGAAACAAACGTCATCTATGCCTTCACATGCCCACTTGGGGACTGTAAGCCCCCAAAGAACTCGGTACATAGGCAAGACAACAACGTCTCTTTCTAGGCGATTAACAATGCACAAACAACAGGGCTCCATCAAGGATATAACATATAATCTCTACTCACAACCAGACCATCACCAGAGAAATCTTTATAAGCAACACAGAAATCATCGATAAATACAGCGATAGAAGGAGACTCGACATCAGCGAGGCACTACACATCAAAAAGTCAACACCAGCAATCAACAGGCAATTAATGCACAGCTATATTCTACCCACTTCAAGACCCCGAACTAGCATAGAAGCAGCAAGAGGAAGTATGGGCCAATAAGCCTTCTGCAGGTACTTCCATTCTAATGTTTTCATTCCCAATTTATACCCTTTGATTCGTGTTCTAGCATAGCTCTGTCACCTCATCCAAAACATTTGTGCCATATCACCTCACCCAAAACGAGTATAAGTATGAATGTATTTTATGTGTAAACTAAGTCTTTGAAAATGTAATAAGCATTACGAAACGCGTTCAGGCGTCAGACCAGAAATAAAGAATGAATTTTGGAGAGTTATTTTATCAGTTACCTTCGACAGTGAAGATGAACGTAAGAAATATTGAGAAGATTCGTGTTAGAATTATTAATCTTAACCTTTCGGTCAGTCATATTCAACATCATATGTTTACACTAAGGACTGCTACCAAAATATACGTATATATATATATAATATATGTCCTCTGAATTGCTGTGGCTCTCCGCCTCGCTGCCCCAATCCACACCGAATACAGGTGTATTTGCGGCGAGGCAGAGGCCGACAGGTATGGACGGCATGGCCTTCTCTGCCAAAGGACAGGAGGATGGCATGCAAGACACGGCGAGGTTAACGACATCAAGAGAAGCCTTACCACGGCCGCTTGTCCAGCAGAGAGAGAGAACCTCGTTACCTAATGCCCCACAATTCTGATGAGCCTGTCGGTCGCCCAGACGGGATCACGGTGAGCCCCTGGAAGAACGGTAGACAGTTGGTGTGGGACTACACTTGCGTTTCAACTTTAGCCAACACCTATGTTGACTTCAGTGCTGCACAGGCAGGAGGTGCTGCCAATCACCGGGAAGCACCCAAGTCAAATAAATACAGAGACCTTGTGTCGGAAAATCCGACACCATTTAATAATATTACATGCAATTGCAGATAATATTGCTGTGTTGTATCCACAAGTTAACCCATAGAAAATGTAACTTTAGTGGAATTTTCCGTCAATAGAAAACGGGATATCATTGCCACATACTATTATAATTCACCAGCTATTGTGTTGGAATTATTCTTAAATACATTAGTCTTTGGACTTTTACATCATAAAACATCTCATTTTAAATAAATTAATTATCAGTATCAAAATAGAGTAAATGTGACCATTCTATCAGTTACTGATATCTGGACAAAGTAAGCCAGGAGCGTCAGTAGTAGGGAGTGGTCAACCATTGTTGTTAAGACCACAGAGGCGCAGGGAGCAAATTCGGCTCCTATCAGTTCTCTTGGACGAAGTGTTATGGAAGATCAGAGTAGTGATCTGCCATCATCAACACGCTGTCATCAATCTCAAGGGAAGTGTTTTTCCGAAACCCGTTTATCTAATCATTTTTGGCCATTAATGTCAGGTAGATATTGGGTGAGCCGGTGAGAGCACAAAAATGATCGACTCAAAAAAGGTAATTAAGCCTTGGTCCTTATCATATATAATATACAGTGTTTTCTCTGATATAGCTGTCATATATTAGGATTCTGGCTTTACAGCTAGCACCTTTGACAGGTACAAGAAGAGGAAGCAAGACTTGGTGTATCATGTACTATGGGTGATGGAAGCTGCCTCAAAATAGGATATTTTGGTGTCTACATCCTAGTTATACCTGGGTGAACTAAGCCTGCTGTGTAATAAGATAAGGAACCTCCTCAATGTATACTAATATATGTAGTTTAATGCTGTAGTTTGATTGGCTGCATATATATAAATTCATTGTAAACCCTCCCCTAATGTGCAAGAATCGATTTGTGAGATTATTGCAGTAATACAGTCCACTTAACATTATACAAATTGCTATCGAAATATATAAATTAACGTTAATATAATTGAAACAAATCTAGAGAACCTAGAGCCGCCAGTTTTCTCTTTCGACGCCTTAGTGTGGCGATCCAGAGAGGAAATGCTCACTGCATCCATGTTTCCTGCCCGCCATCTGAGGAGCTGGAGGAGCTCTACAATTTGTGACAGGTAGCCTTGTACCCTGCATGTAACCAATGTTGTATCCCTTTTTGGGGGTAATGAAATTTTAAAATAAAGATATATAAAAAAATGAAATATATATACATAAACGTATTCAGCATGCAATATTTACCTTTTTCAGCCTCGTGTTTGCGGTTTACTATTGAATTTTCTTTCCATATTTCTTTCCCCTTTACACCGGTGGGAACATTCCTGCGAGCAAAAACAATGCATTGGCAGCGTATTATGCATTCTCTGGTATCGAAAAACAATACAACAGTGATGGGAAAAANGAAAGTAAATATAGAAAATATTATTGGAGTATTTGTGAGAAATTCATTGATGGAGGGTAGGGTACACTGTGGCAACCATTGATGGAGGGTAGGGTACACTGTGGCAACCATTGATGGAGGGTAGGGTACACTGTGGCAACCATTGATGGAGGGTAGGGTACACTGTGGCAACCATTGATGGAGGGTAGGGTACACTGTGGCAACCATTGATGGAGGGTAGGGTACACTGTGGCAACCATTGAGGGAGGGTAGGGTACACTGTGGCAACCATTGATGGAGGGTAGGGTACACTGTGGCACCATTGATGGAGGGTAGGGTACACTGAGACAACCATTGAGGGAGGGTAGGGTACACTGTGGCAACCATTGATGGAGGGTAGGGTACACTGTGGCAAACCATTGAGGGAGGGTAGGGTACACTGAGACAACCATTGATGGAGGGTAGGGTACACTGTGGCAACCATTGAGGGAGGGTAGGGTACACTGTGGCACCCATTGATGGAGGGTAGGGTACACTGTGGCAACCATTGATGGAGGGTAGGGTACACTGAGACAACCATTGAGGGAGGGTAGGGTACACTGTGGCAACCATTGAGGGAGGGTAGGGTACACTGAGACAACCATTGAGGGAGGGTAGGGTACACTGTGGCAACCATTGATGGAGGGTAGGGTACACTGAGACAACCATTGAGGGAGGGTAGGGTACACTGTGGCAACCATTGAGGGAGGGTAGGGTACACTGTGGCAACCATTGATGGAGGGTAGGGTACACTGTGGCAACCATTGAGGGAGGGTAGGGTACACTGTGGCAACCATTGAGGGAGGGTAGGGTACACTGTGGCAACCATTGAGGGAGGGTAGGGTACACTGTGGCAACCATTGAGGGAGGGTAGGGTACACTGTGGCAACCATTGAGGGAGGGTAGGGTACACTGTGGCAACCATTGATGGAGGGTAGGGTACACTGTGGCAACCATTGAGGGAGGGTAGGGTACACTGTGGCAACCATTGATGGAGGGTAGGGTACACTGTGGCAACCATTGATGGAGGGTAGGGTACACTGTGGCAACCATTGATGGAGGGTAGGGTACACTGTGGCAACCATTGATGGAGGGTAGGGTACACTGTGGCAACCATTGATGGAGGGTAGGGTACACTGTGGCAACCATTGAGGGAGGGTAGGGAACACTGAGACAACCATTGATGGAGGGTAGGGTACACTGTGGCAACCATTGAGGGAGGGTAGGGTACACTGTGGCAACCATTGAGGGAGGGTAGGGTACACTGTGGCAACCATTGAGGGAGGGTAGGGTACACTGTGGCAACCATTGAGGGAGGGTAGGGTACACTGTGGCAACCATTGATGGAGGGTAGGGTACACTGAGGCAACCATTGATGGAGGGTAGGGAACACTGAGACAGTAACAAGAACCCTACACAATACTGAGTGTGAAGCCCTCGTCCTCCTTAGGTTCCCAACGTCATGAAACTGTCGTATTAAAGTGCCCTTGTCCTAACCTACCAGAGGACCCAGAACAGAAAACGGGACAGTATGAAAATCTTGCGATCCGCTACCATTTTCTTGTACGACAAATATTAGCGTGTGGCTAAGTATATGTCAAAATGCGACTGTCTATTACGAGGCCGGGATGTATGCCATTCGTGAAGTCATTCGTGAATGAATCCTTAGTCCAGTTCGTCCTCTCGAACGTTCACGACGCACCTAAACTAATGTACTAAATGGCCCGCCCGTCCTCATAAACAAAGGCCAAAGTCCATTCCATGCACCTGTCAACCCTCCCCCCCCCTTGTTTATGAATGAAAAAGGTTTACACACGACTCACAACTTATGACATCCGAACACTTCCGGAACAAGTGCTTCACTGACGACTTTTGTTCGAACCACAACACTGTAAACAGCCCGTCCTCCAAACAAAGATCCAAAGTGATTCCATGCACCCGCCAAACCCCTGTTTATGAATGAAAAGCGGTTTACACACGACTCACAACTGCTGACGTTCGAACATTTCCGGAACAAGTGCTTCACTGACGAATTTTGTTCGAACCACAACGCTGTAAATGCTTCACCCACGTACTACAAATACAAATAATCGCCAACAGAACCTAAACACCTAACCTAATCAATGCCTAAATATGAACAGTATGTTAAATATATTTCAGAAAATTCCTATTTTCAATGAATAGCATGGTAAAATTGATGAATCTTTGCGGTCGCCCGCTGGACGGAATGGACTTGCTCTGAGGACGGGTTGAATTGCCTGAACCTAACCTTAACTAACCTAATTTATCTAATCTAGTCTAATCTAATCTAGGGCCAACGAATAGAAAACGGAACATCGTGTCAATTTTGCCGCCGCAGTGGGTTTTAGTGCGTGAGTTCTTGGCATTAGGGTTAAAATCAACCGCTCAAAGAAGGCAATTATATGCAAATTACATAATGTTCAACTCTCTTTCTTGCTAATAAAGAAGCTTGTATTTAAAAATACCCAAGCTCTGAAGAGCTCGCCCAAGCTCTGAAGAGCTCGCCCAAGCTCTGAAGAGCTCGAACAAAGCTCTGAAGAGCTCACCCAAGCTCTGAAGAGCTCGCCCAAGCTCTGAAGAGCTCGCCCAAGCTCTGAAGAGCTCACCCAAGCTCTGAAGAGCTCGCCCAAGCTCTGGAGAGCTCGCCCAAGCTCTGAAGAGCTCACCCAGCTCTGAAGAGCTCGCCCAAGCTCTGAAGAGCTCGCCCAAGCTCTGAAGAGCTCGCCCAAGCTCTGAAGAGCTCACCAAAGCTCTGAAGAGCTCGCCCAAGCTCTGAAGAGCTCGCCCAAGCTCTGAAGAGCTCGCCCAAGCTCTGAAGAGCTCGCCCAAGCTCTAAAGAGCTCGCCAAAGGCTCCCTGGAGCTCCACGAGTCTGGTTCTTCTGTCAAGAGTTATATACATGGAGAGAAGTACTCCACTCACTGATGTATACAAACTCGGGGAAGACTTTACTCCTTGACAACATGCAGGTCTAAAGTGTACTTGTTGGGTGGTGAGTACGCTAGTGCCTCAGTCTTATTAACCGTCCAGCGGTTGACAGGTCTTGACCGTCCCGCGGTTGACAGGTCTTAACCGTCCCGCGGTTGACAGGTCTTGACCGTCCTGCGGTTGACAGGTCTTAACCGTCCCGCGGTTGACAGGTCTTGATCATCCCGCGGTTGACAGGTCTTGATCATCCCGCGGTTGACAGGTCTTGATCATACCGCGGTTGACAGGTCTTGATCATACCGCGGTTGACAGTCTTGGATCATCATCCCGCGGTTGACAGGTCTTAACCATATAGGTTATCTTGAGATGATTTCGGGGCTTTTTAGTGTCCCCGCGGCCCGGTCCTCGACCAGGCCACCACCCCCAGGAAGCAGCCCGTGACAGCTGACTAACTCCCAGGTACCTGTTTACTGCTAGGTAACAGGGCATCAGGGTGAAAGAAACTCTGCCCATCGTTTCTCCGGCGGCGCCCGGGATCGAACCCGAGACCACTGGATCACGCGTCCAGTGTTCTGTCCGCTCAGCCACCGGCCACCATCCCCCAAAAGATCGAATTACTGACTCCGCCCAGGACGTAGCCCCCACAACAAGCTAACTACCGAATACCTACCAACTTCTAGGTGAACAGATTCATTAGGTGAAAAGAAATGTACACCACTATTCTGTCACGCCCGGGATTCGAACCCAGAATTCTTGATTGTGCGTCGAGAATGAACCCGACTGTACTACCTGGTCCCCAAAGATGAATAGTTATTTCTCGTAACGTGTACTCGTTCTTACCCTTGGGACTCCAGCGAAATAAAAAATTAATATTAAAAATATTCTAAGTGAATTAAATAAAATTAATAGACAATCCAAGCTGAATACTTTCCTGTCGACTTACATCTTAGCATTCCAGGACTTCTACGACAATAAATCCCCGACCGTCAAATGGTTGGGTACCATCCTTACCCTCCTTCCATCCCAGATCCTTATCTGATCCCTTCCAAGTGTTTCAATATATATATATATATATATATATATATATATATATATATATATAGTATATATATATATATATATATATATAATGGCTTGGCACTTTCTCCTGATAACGCCCTTACCTCCCCCTAGACGTGACTGATCACAGAGAGGACGTGTGGTATATTATTATGTTAGCAGCTTTCCATTTATAGGTAGTGTGGTTAAAATTGATAAATAAGGTCCCGGATGCATGGGAACTTCACACTGAAGACGATACATATATGCCACCGGTACTGGAGTTCACCATCATA
>WNGS01167708.1:0-16534 GCA_020271785.1 Procambarus virginalis | reverse complement strand
AACACTGGCACGCGCTCCTCCAACACTGGCACGCGCCCCTCCAACACTGGCACCCGCCCCTCCAACACTGGCACCCGCTCCTCCAACACTGGCACGCGCCCCTCCAACACTGGCACCCGCCCTCCAACACTGGCACGCGCTCCTCCAACACTGGCACGCGCCCCTCCAACACTGGCACCCGCCCCTCCAACACTGGCACGCGCTCCTCCAACACTGGCACCCGCCCCTCCAACACTGGCACGCGCTCCTCCAACACTGGCACCCGCCCCTCCAACACTGGCACGCGCTCCTCCAACACTGGCACGCGCCCCTCCAACACTGGCACCCGCCCCTCCAACACTGGCACCCGCCCCTCCAACACTGGCACGCGCCCCTCCAACACTGGCACCCGCCCCTCCAACACTGGCACGCGCTCCTCCAACACTGGCACGCGCTCCTCCAACACTGGCACGCGCCCCTCCAACACTGGCACGCGCCCCTCCAACACTGGCACCCGCCCCTCCAACACTGGCACCCGCTCCTCCAACACTGGCACGCGCCCCTCCAACACTGGCACCCGCCCCTCCAACACTGGCACGCGCTCCTCCAACACTGGCACGCGCCCCTCCAACACTGGCACGCGCTCCTCCAACACTGGCACGCGCTCCTCCAACACTGGCACGCGCCCCTCCAACACTGGCACGCGCTCCTCCAACACTGGCACGCGCCCCTCCAACACTGGCACCCGCCCCTCCAACACTGGCACCCGCTCCTCCAACACTGGCACGCGCCCCTCCAACACTGGCACCCGCCCCTCCAACACTGGCACGCGCTCCTCCAACACTGGCACGCGCCCCTCCAACACTGGCACCCGCCCCTCCAACACTGGCACGCGCCCCTCCAACACTGGCACCCGCCCCTCCAACACTGGCACGCGCTCCTCCAACACTGGCACCCGCTCCTCCAACACTGGCACCCGCTCCTCCAACACTGGCACCCGCTCCTCCAACACTGGCACGCGTTCCTCCAACACTGGCACCCGCTCCTCCAACACTGGCACCCGCTCCTCCAACACTGGCACGCGTTCCTCCAACACTGGCACCCGCTACTCCAACACTGGCACGCGCTTCTCCAACACTGGCACCCGCTCCTCCAACACTGGCACGCGCCCCTCCAACACTGGCACCCGCTCCTCCAACACTGGCACGCGCCCCTCCAACACTGGCACCCGCTCCTCCAACAATAATATAACACTCTCCAACACCATCACACTAAGACTGTAACCCCCGTCATCTCCACTAGCTTGACCTCTAATGACCTTGTTAACCTCACGCGACACCCACATTAACTACTGTCTCAGGTGAAGGCCCCATTGGCTCCGTGGATCAGTGACTTGTCCGCCGCGGTCCAATCTCTGACCAGAGCTCCTGATTGGTGATCAGGCCAATCAGGTTATACTCAAGTGCCTCTTCCCACAATTCTGTCTCTTATCATTCCGACCTTGTCATTCTGACCCTGTCATTCTGACCTTGTCATTCCGACCCCTGTCATTCTGACCTTGTCATTCCGACCCTTGTCATTCTGACCTTGTCATTCCGACCCTTGTCATTCTGACCTTGTCATTCCGACCCTTGTCATTCTGACCTTGTCATTCCGACCCTTGTCATTCTGACCTTGTCATTCCGACCCTTGTCATTCTGACCTTGTCATTGCTTTCAACAAAGTTCCCTAATGGCTCTAACCTGTCATTAGCATTTCAGACCATCTCCAACAGTGGTTCCATGTGTAATATTCTCGCACACTATATCAGCACGACTCTTTAGAGCAGTTGCTCTATTTCGATTTGCCACTCCGTATATAATAGAACTGTTTTGCCTAATCGGAAAAGCTTGAACTCCAGCAACCCATTCCCAATCGAGACAGGTGTACAGAAAACGTAAAAATTACGACGATTTAGTTTTTTAACTAATACATTGTCTTTTTACCGGATTGGTTGACTGAATGAGCAGTTTGGGACATAAATACCATGTTGTTCCGGGTATATTAATGGATTAGTAACAATGCACAATAGGTGTCAATGAATCATTGTAAATTCCCTATTTATATTCCATGAAATATGCACAGAATATGCTGAGAAAAATATTGGATTATAAATAAGTATTTTAATGGTATTTATGTAGTAAACATTATGTGTTGTTGTGTATGGTTGTAAATGACGTCATACTATGAATACTAGCAAATGTTTCAAACATTTTCATTGGTCAAAAAGTTGCTACGTTCTAATGAACAAATGCACAAAGGCCGTGACGAGGATTCGAACCTGCGTCCGAGAGCATCCCAGACACTGCCTTAATCGACTGAGCTACGACAGGGTTAGCTCAGTCGATTAAGGCAGTGTCTGGGATGCTCTCGGACGCAGGTTCGAATCCTCGTCACGGCCCCTTGTAGATTTGTTCATTTGATGCATCACGTTAGTGTGATCTCTGTGTGCTACCTTCTATTTTCTGTGTCATTCATTTTTGTTTCCTTATACATTTATAGAGATGCTTATTCACACAAGCTATTACACTAGTAAATTACATATTTAAATATCAAATAGATTGACGTTAAAGATCTGAATGATTTGGCATATCCAAAGTTTATGATATGAAGGGAATTTTTTAAATTATACGGAGAGTGAGTTTCAGTTCAGAAAACACAAACATAAATTATCGTATTATTTGTATGTAAAATGCGTTTGGGTTTCCATGTGATCAATGATTTGCGCTACAAAAATCTACTTATATCTTGTATGGCAGTTTCATTCTATTGAAGTTAGTCTTTTCAATATGCAAATTAATCTGGTTTTCTGTCTTAAGTTAGTCGCATTTCTCTCATTACAAAATCATTTATATTTCGTCCTAAGATGTTGAATCATATAACAAATATTTTACACTTAAAATCTAAATTTATGATATCGCTTCCTTCCGTTAATCACACCATTGCATGTAGCCCACTAGTACACGGGTTCTAGCCGTGGGGGGGGGGGGGGGGGGCTAAAGAGTATTGCAGTATCTCGTTTTCTGTCAATATTATTAGTGTTTTTATATGGAAAAAGCTAAAGTCTTTCATATATTGTGAGGCATAAGTAGGCTTTGCTGCTTTATGTAAAGTATGTCCATAGGCTGGCTTTAATTTGCCTTGTTTTGGCTTGTAATTAAGTATTCAAATAGTTGTAAGCAAGGAAACCTATTATGCTTGATAGTTAATATACCCTGGTCAGTATATTATATATATATATATATATATATATATATATATATATATATATATATATATATATATATATACAAATATATGCCACAAATTGCCACAAATTTCCACTTCAGCAGCATTGACACCACAAGAGACCCTAGAGCGGCAAGTTTTCTCTTTCAGCGCCTCAGTGTCGCGATCCAGAGGGGGAATGCTCGCTGCATCCTCGGTTCCTGCCCAACGTCGGAGGAGTTCGAGGAAATCTACAGCCTCTAGGAAGCGAACTATTTTTGTGTCCTCTTAATGTTCATTTTTTGTATACAATCAGATATGTAACTGTATAACCATGCTTAATAAAGTGTATACCATAAAAAAGGGGGGTGGTAGGAGAAGCGAACACCATTATGTATTCAGAGTTAAATGACAAGTTTTTCCCTGAATGCTCTGTGTTCCCTTCTCTGAGGCTGTGGGTCCCTATAATTGCACCAGAGGTGGTACCCCCCTATATATATATATATATATATATATATATATATATATATATATATATATATATATATATATATATATATATATATATATATAATTCCCCCTCTCATGACTGTATATCCAGCCACAAGCTCCACCATCTCTGGCACCTCGAACCGCTGCCACAAATTTCCACTTCAGCAGCCGTCAGAGCAGCGACAGACGCAGGCAGCTTACGAGGGAATCCCTCCCCTGCCCAATTACCCTGGCGGGCAATCCACTCAATGCCCAACTACCCTGATGGTAATTCCGGGACAGTTAACGATGTGGTGTGGGGGTTTAGGGATTAAATGGGAAAATAGGTGTTGATGCGGCTGCGGGATTGACCTATTAGTACTTAGCTACCGGGAAGCGGGATCCAGTTCTTATATGCTCTGCCTACTAGCCGTGTTGCTAGGTATAATTATGCTATTCTGATTCAATTCTTCGTCAATTCTGGTGCTAAAGATACGGATGGAGGTGGCTTCCACAATTTCTTTTCGTGTATTCCTCTTTTTCACCACCCGGACGAGTATTTCCTTACAAGTCTTCTACTTCGCTAACGTTCTATAAGTGGCTACTTGAATTTAACACCTGCAAGTGTAAGATGATGACAACGTGTAGAGGAGGCCAGAAGGACGGTACAGAACGAAGGGAAACTGCCTCCGTAACTACTAGAGAGACCTGGGAGTAGTTATGATGGTGTTAAACTCGAAGGCAGGAGTCCATAGTATTCCATCAGCAGCATAAACACGGGTCACAGTCAGGGCATCATTCAGAAACCTAAGTAAACGAGGCATTCGAATCACTGTATACCATTTACGTGAGACCCATTTCAGAATTGTTTTTCCCTTGCTTGAATCCTCCCCTCCCCCTCCTCTCCGTTTCAAAAAGTGAAAAGGCATATATATATATATATATATATATATATATATATATATATATATATATATATATATATATATATATATATATATATATATATGAGTTTCTGCAATGCTTACCACAGAAGGCATTTATATTGCAAATTCATTATGCACGCCATTTGAGCAACACGACCTTAAAGGTGCCGTGTGTGCACCAGGACCTTGCCACCTGTATAATAAAAGCAGAGGCCACCAGGCCTCTCACCCTTGGCTTCCTGGAAGGGCTGACTTCTCACCGCTGCCTCTCCCTGTCTTGTATTCGTCATGGCTGCCCTACATATACGCAGGCTTCCGCTTTGAGAAGCCTGCACCTGTCTGTCTCTGCCTGTCAGTCTGTCTGTCTGTCGCGCGCGTGCTTGAGAGTCGTAATACTTGACCTGCTTGATGTAACTGACATGATTCTTGCGGCCTCGGAATCTTCACTTATTGTTTAATATCTGACGTTAGTTTGTTTTTTGTTATTGTAATGTTGTATACGTTGACAGGTTGATGACAGCTTTGTGCTGGTGTTGTATTCTGGGAGATGGGGGCTACTGAGCGCTGGTGTTGTATTCTGGGAGATGGGGGCTACTGAGCGCTGGTGTTGTATTCTGGGAGATAGTAGTGATTATGAGGAGAAAAACGTTGTTGTTGTTGTTTCAGATTTAGCTACTCAGAAGGAAGTGTCCATGTAGCACGGTCTATGGTGAGCCCGTAACTCAGAAAAGTGCTATACCAGTATAACTGTATCCCGTGGGATAGGACAGGACAGATGGGATAGAGGGGAGATGACGTGAAGGAAAAATGCCCAACCGTTAGCCCCATCGAGGGGAGGGGGGTCGAACCCACAACAAAAGCGAGGCTATCGCTGTTCCGACCAGTCTTAAGTGTCTAGGACAAACATATGAAGAAGATAAAAAGTTTGTCTTTCGTTCAATTTTCACCTTGTTGCAAGATTTATGCAGTTGCAATATACGTCTTGATGAGCGTCTTCCAAGAGGCGGACTTTGCAAACGATGCTTGACCGTGAACGGTGTTTTTCTTAAGTTTAGATTGTTATGTATAAAGTGAGAGAGAAATGGAAAAGGAGGAGGAGCATATGGAGGCTGGAAGGAACAGGAAGAGCTGGAAGGGACAGGAAGAGCTGGAAGGGACAGGAAGAGCTGGAAGGGACAGGAAGAGCTGGAAGGGACAGGAAGAGCTGGAAGGGACAGGAAGAGCTGGAAGGAGGGATAGACGAGGGAGAGTTAAAGTGGAAGGGAACTATCAGCAGAGAACGCCAAGACATTACGACTATATAGCACTGGGAAGAGGTCAGGATAAGGATTGGGATGGGACGGAGGAAGGAATGGTGCCCAACCACTTGTGGACGGTCGGTGGACTGAACGCCGACCTGCATGAAGCGAGACCGTCGCTCTACCGTCCAACCCAAGTGGATAGATGAGGGAGAGTTGAGACACTTTAAAAAGAAAGGGAAAAGAGATTCTTGAGATTTAGAAGATGAGAAACAATGGAAAGGGGTGAGATAAGGAGAGGCATTTGTACAGGAAGCTTTTAAGAAGGGTGACAAGATCTGCGTCCTCCCTCCCACCTGGGAAAGGGGTGGGAGGGAGAAAATAAAGCCGGGTTGTTGTTGTTGTTTAAGATTCGCTACCTGGAACACAAAGTTCCAAGTAGCACGGGCTATGGTGAGCCCGCAGTTAAAATAGAAAAAGAAAAAAAAGCCTGGTCTGGCGAGCTGATTATATAACGGTTTAATAATATGCAAATTGAGTGATTCTGCTCTTTGCATCTAGGAACTTGAGGTGAAAATATTCCTTTTTTTTCTGTTTACACACGTACAACTTTCTGTAAACTTTCCTTATATTTCCAACCACTTGGGCTGGACGGTAGAGCGACGGTCTCGTTCATGCAGGTCGGCGTTCAATCCCCGACCGTCCACAAGTGGTTGGGGCACCATTCCTTCCCCCGTCCCATCCCAGACCCTGGCCCCTTCCCAGTGCTATATGGTCCTAAGGGCTTGGTGCTTTCCCGTGATAGCTCCCTTCCCTTCCTTATTAAGGCCACTCAATAGCTAGGGCGATTGAGCTTCGGGCTCACACCTTTGGGGTCCCAGGTTCGAGTCTCTCAGAGCTCAGGTAAATGGGATTACACCGGTAAGAACAGGAGTGGACGACTTCTGACTCTTGTTAGTAGGGTTATCTTAGGTGATTTCGGGGCTTAGTGTCCCCGCGGCCCGGTCTTCGACCAGGCCTTCTTTTTGTTACATATCCCCCAGGAAGCAGCAGCCCGTAGCAGCTGTCTAACTCCCAGGTACCTATTTACTGCTAAGTGAACAGAGAGCATCAGGGGTGAAAGAAACTCTACCCATTTGTTTCCGCCTCCACCGGGGATCGAACCCGGAACCTTAGGACTACGAATCCCGAGCGCTGTCCACTCGGCCGTCATTACGACTCGTCAATTGCCTAAAACCTCAATTACAGCTGCGGGAATAGGCATTACACCCTGTTCAGGGTTTGTTACCCGGCCTTAATGGCTCTCGAGGCGTGAGTCGCATGTTCTACCACTTCGCCACGGAGACCCTTGCTAATCCTTGTTTACAACATATACGTCTCGCTGCTTGGAGAAGAGAAAAAGCAGCACTGGAAGCAGGATTTGAGAGAGTATTCCAGCAGCCATCTTGCGTGTCGGAGAAAGGGACTTTGGAAGTCTTTTTGTAGTCTCATTACGGGTCTTAAGTCCAGCCTCCCTACCTGGAACACTCCAGTCTTACGCTGTCTTCCATTATCAAGATTGTTGTCGTATGTGTTCGTAATGTTTTTGATGTACTTGTTTCGTTGTTTGGTCTTTGCTATGGTATACAGTTTGCCTGGTCTTTGCTTAGGATCTTCACGGTCCTTGGGTCTTAAAAACTAAACTTAACATAACTTAAGTAAACTTAAGTATACTTGTTCGTTCGTGATGTTGCTAATTAGTTTGGGTCCGTTGAAAAGTTTTAGCTTAAGCTTACTTCGTTATCATTCGTTATTTCTGTTGCTCCTATTCGCATTCGTCTGTTCAGTAGAACATTGCTATCACCCGATCTCTCTCCCTCCATTCTAATCGTCGTCCATCCCATTCGTCCGTTCTTTACATACCTGGACATTTGTAATTACGTTCAATCATCGATCTATTATTTGATCCTTGGGATGATATTCAGGTGTCTTGTCAATCTGCGTCAATCAGGTAGCTTGTTTGGTTTGTTTGTCGTTTTCTTTGATAATTCAATAAAGGGCAATCTATGTTTTTGTTTATATATAAAAATTACAAGAATGTTCACATGTGGCAAAGGCATAGTCTTTGCAACATTGCATCTTCAAAACACAGTCGACTCATATGTATATATATATATATATATATATATATATATATTATATATATATATATATATATATATATATTTCGTAACACGAAGTCAAATTTTTTTGCTACATTTTAAANGTGCAGGTGTGTGTTGTTGTGTGTTGTGTGTGTGTGTGTGTGTGTGTGTGTGTGTGTGTGTGTGTGTGTGTGTGTGGTGTGTGTGTGTGTGTGTGTGTGTACTCACCTATATGTACTCACCTATATGTGTCTGCAGGATCGAGCATTGACTCTTGGATCCCGCCTTTCGAGCATCAGTTGTTTACAGCAATGACTCCTATCCCATTTCCCTATCATACCTGGTTTAAAATTATGAATAGTATTTGCTTCCACAACCTGTTCCTTAAGTGCATTCCATTTTCCCACTACTCTCACGCTAAAAGAAAACTCCTAACATCTCTGTGACTCATCTGAGTTTCTAACTTCCATCCATGTCCCCTCGTTCTGTTACTATTCCGTGTGAACATTTCGTCTATGTCCACTCTGTCAATCCCTCTGAGTATTTTATACGTTCCTATCATGTCCCCCCTCTCCCTTCTTCTTTCTAGTGTCGTAAGGCACAGTTCCCCAGGCGCTCCTCATACCCCATCCCTCGTAGCTCTGGGACGAGTCTCGTTGCAAACCTCTGAACCTTTCCAGTTTCATTATGTGCTTCTTTAGATGGGGACTCCATGATGAGGCGGCATACTCTAAGACTGGCCTCACGTAGGCAGTGTAAAGAGCCCTAAATGCCTCCTTACTTAGGTTTCTGAATGATGTTCTAACTTTTGCCAGTGTAGAGTACGCTGCTGTCGTTATCCTATTTATATGTGCCTCAGGAGATAGATTAGGTGTTACGTCCACACCCAGGTCTCTTTCGCGCGTCGTCACAGGTAGGCTGTTCCCCTTCATTGTGTACTGTCCCTTTGGTCTCCTATCTCCTAGTCCCATTTCCATAACTTTACATTTGCTCGTGTTGAATTCCAGTAGCCATTTCTCTGACCATCTCTGCAACCTGTTCAGGTCCTCTTGGAGGATCCTGCAATCCTCATCTGTCACAACTCTTCTCATCAACTTTGCGTCATCCGCAAACATCGACATGTAGGACTCTACACCCGTAAACATGTCGTTAACATATACAAGAAATAGAATTGGTCCCAGCACCGATCCTTGTGGTACTCCACTTGTTACTGTTCGCCAGTCCGACTTCTCGCCCCTTACCGTAACTCTTTGGCTCCTTCCTGTTAGGTAGTTCCTTATCCATGCTAGGACCTTTCCCCCTACCCCCGCCTGCCTCTCGAGTTTGAATAGCAGTCTCATGTGCGGTACTGTATCAAAGGCTTTTTGGCAGTCCAGAAATATGCAGTCTGCCCAACCATCTCTGTCCTGTCTTATCCTCGTTATTTTATCATAGAATTCCAGAAGGTTTGTTAGGCACGATTTCCCTGTCCAGAACCCATGTTGATGCTTGTTCACAAACTAATGTTCTCCAGGTGTGCAACCAGTCGTAGCCTAATTATTCTTTCCAGTATTTACAGGGGATGCTTGTCAGTGATACAGGTCTATAGTTAAGTGCCTCCTCCCTATCGCCTTTCTTGAAGATCGGCACGACATTTGCCTTCTTCCAGCAACTGGGCAATTCTCCCGACATAAGTGACTCATTAAAGATCATTGCCAGAGGCACGCTGAGGGCCTGCGCTGCTTCTCTTAGTATCCACGGTGATACTTTGTCTGGTCCTACTGCTTTAGATGCATCTAGAGTTGTCAACTGTTTCATTACCTCCTCCACTGTCACCTCTATATCTGATAGTCTTTCATCTAGGGTAACCCCTTCCAACAATGGGAGCTGCTCGGGCTCGGTAGTGAACACTCCATGGAAACTGGCATTCAGTGCCTCACAGATTTCCTTGTCACTTTCAGTATATGTTCCCTCTGCCTTCCTTAGTCTTGTCACTTGGTCGTTCACCGACATTTTTCTTCTTATATGACTGTGTAGTAGCTTAGGAGTGTGTGTGGTGTGTGTGTGTGGGTGTGTGTGTGTGTGGTGTGTGTGTGTGTGTGTGTGTGTGTGTACACTTACCTAGTTGTCCTTGCAGGGGTTGAGCTCTGGCTCTTTGGTCACCCTCTTTGTCTGTGTGTGTGTGGGTGGTGGGGGGGTGAGGGGTATTCAGGTCCCCATCTAAGCCGGGGATTCCTGGATCCCCTGAGGGGCGCAAAGCTTCGTGAGAGGGGAAGGGAGGGAGGGAAGGGAACATAGAGACTCCTGAGGGGGAAGAATCTCCATGCACCCCGGCACGAGGAGGAAGGGGGGCTCAGCCTCCACATTATATAGATGTGGTGGCTCCCTTCGGCACCACCTGCCCTCCCTCTCTAGCCTTCTATATTTCCATGTATGTTATATATGACTAATTCTCTATTCTCGTCTATGTACGTCTATGATCGTCTAGTCTACGTCTCGTCTGTCGAGACGTAGACTAGACGTGTATCTACGTCTCGATAGACGTAGATAGTCTACATCTACGTCTATCTACGAGTAGTACCCTTTTTCCTGACAAACACGAAACAGAAGGTTAGAAAACTTGTGCCAATTTCATGCGCACATTTGCGGAGACATTTCAATAAGGCGGACGTTCTCTTGAGTTGCCACAAGGGACAAAATACGGGGTACTACGAGACACACCCACCTTACCATAGACAGCGTTTGTCAGCCCGTATTTTTGACAGTACCCGTATTTTGGTGATCATTGCGTGCAAAAAATGGTGTGTTATTGGAGAGGAGAGATTGACTTATCTCCTAATCTACTTCCATATGTCTTATTGATGATAAAGACAATGTCTTCAAGTAAAGGGGAGGAGACACAAGGTGGAGAATTGACTTGGAAACATACAGGGGGGGGGGGAGGGGAGGGAGAGCAGGTAGAGGAAATAGATAAAGGGGCGCTCTATCGACCTCAATAGCTTTGTCGATAGAGCTTCGACCTCACACGCGTTGGGTCGACGGTTCGAGCCTCCTAGAGGCCAGGTGGATGGGAAGATTAAGAGGAGATTTGAATATGGAGATACACATCGGAAATAGAAGCTCAGAAGTGGGAAAAAACAAAGCAGGGTTTCACTGGTAACAGAAAATCTTGGGAGAGGAGAGAGCTCTGTTTTGGGCGCCTGGCAACACTGGCTCCTCATTAGCTCTGCTAATGCTTACATGGTAACAGTTGTTCAAGTCTGAAGTCTGTCTGTTCACTTGTTCTGGTAGAACTGATTTATGCGTGATTATCGGTGCCTTTTTGTGTTCCAGTTACTCTGATCCTATTTTGCTTTTTGCTTATCTTACAGCATTACTTGGCAAAACCTGGCCCTCAGCCTGGCCCTTCAGCCTGGCCCTTCAGCCTGGCCCTTCAGCCTGGCCCTTCAGCCTGGCCCTTTATCCTGGCCCTTTATCCTGGCCCTTCAGCCTGGGCCCTCAGCCTGGCCCTCAGCCTGGCCCTCAGGCTCACATTGTTGAGTATTATCCTCGTGAGATCTTTCAAGCATTCGTGCTAGTCACTCACTCTATCCGGCTTGAATACATAACCTACAAATATCACTTCCGTCCTCCACTCGGCCCGTATTTAACGATTTTCTTCCCTGTTAGTTCAATCCACTTGTTCGCTGCTCCTTGGTCTTAAAGGTGAGGCTAGCTCCAGACTTAGGTTCAAAGAATAGGTACAGTAAGCAGCAGCAAGAGGGTCCGGAACCATTGCATAATAGACAACCGAGCACTGAACAGCCGGGAACCAGGAGCTGTAGCTCGTGCTGCAACCACATGTAGACGAGCGCTTATCCTCTGGAAAGAGAAAAGAAAAATGTGAGTATATTGTTCTTGTTGCATATCTTGCAAGGAAGAATCGCAGAGTGCGCGCGTTTCTTGCAGGAATTCCGGGTTTCTTAGCCCAGAGGAAAAGAATTTGAGGCAAGACTCTCCGGAAAAACAGAAGAACTTCAATAAAACTCCTCCAGGAAGAGGGTGTGGAAGGAGTTAAAAGAATGCCTAACTTTGTTCATTCAAGTGGCCTGCAAGACTGAGACAGCATAGCCGTAAAGAAAGCCTTGCCAGGATAAAGCCTAAACTAGAGATTAACTAATTAAAAAGAAGATTAGCTTTATTTTTTTCCCTTGAGACGAGGATGGATTATATTTCTAGATAACTTTATTACTATAAATAAACGTGTTAATAAAGAAAGAGTCAGTAGCGATGGATAAATATATAAATCAAAATATGGGGTGACTTTATATTGTAAGATGAGGGTAATTTTGTGTTCAGGTTTAAATTAGGAAATTAAGACGAGCCAAGATGTTAAGATTAGCCAGGTGTTGATTTGGTGTTGGGCTTAAGACCTATCAACATCTGGAGGGTAACGAAGATCACCTCATTGCTTATTGACCATCCAGTATGTGTCTTTAGTCCAGAAAATAATAAAAGAGAACTAACGTAAACAGTTTACAAGAGAAGCTAGGAATACGTAGTTTGAGAGGTTACGAGGTATAAGTTTACAAGGTATAAGAGGTTTAGGTATAAGAGGTTTACGTATACGAAAGGTTTATATTGAGTCGATTAACAAATCATTGGTATTAGTCGACAAAATTTTAAATTTAAGTACCACAATTTATGTTTCATTCTAGTGTATAATTTTCCTTCTGTCTGGCATGGCATGTGGATAGTAATCCATTGTAACACAGCTCGTCCTCACAAAGCATGTCCTCTGTGTACACAGAAATCACAATAGCGTGATGCATCAAATGAACAAATCCACAAGGGCCGTGCCGAGGATTCGAACCTACGTCCGAGAACTTCTGGTTGCAATTCTTTTTACCATGTCGTAGCTCAGTCGATTAAGGCAGCGTCTGGGATGCTCTCGGACGTAGGTTCGAATCCTCGTCACGGCCCTTGTGGATTTGTTCATGTCGTTTCACTATCTTCGAAGGCATCTTAATTCAGAGTCCATTTTCGCCAGTGGTCGCAAAGGCTCTCGGGAGGTCTGCAGGTGGTGTCTTAGCTGTTCTTTGCAACCACATTGCTGAGTGTTGCTTCATGTTGCTTTTGGGAGTTTCAAGACGCTCCAGCTGGGAGGGTTATGCCATTTGGTTATTCTTGTGCGACCGCGTTTTTTATTCTCCTTTTGTTCCTCTTCCCCGTTCGCATTCCGTGCCTACCCCCCCCCCCTCCCCTTTCCTTCCGCGCCTACCCCCCTTCGCTCTCCCTCCCCCCCTGCGCCGCTCCCCCCCCCCACCACCACCACCATTCTTCTTTATGTACTCTCCACGCTGCGTCCTGTAATTTGCGTCATGTACCCTCCACGCTGTGTCCTATACTTTGCGTCATGTACCCGCCACGCTGCGTCCTGTACTTTGCGTTATGTACCCGCCACGCTGCGTCCTGTACTTTGCGTCAAGTACCCTCCACGCTGCGTCCTGGACTGAAAAGTACTACAAAGAACCTAAACTCGTCCCAGTTCCCCCAAAGACCTGAGAACAAAACCGTCGGGACTTGTAACACATTAACAAAGCGTCTGTTGCTCTGCTTTTGTCTCGCGTTTCTCTCAAGGGCGCTGCTGCTGGCTGGCTCGTTAGAGACCTGGGGCCTGATTCACGAAGCAGTTACGCAAGCACTTACGAACCTGGGGCCAGATTCACGAAGTAGTTATGCAAGCACTTACGAAACAGGGGGGCAAGATTCACAAAGCGGTTATGCAAGCACTTACGAACCTGGGGCCAGATTCACGAAGCAGTTATGTAAGCACTTACGAACCTGTCTATCTTTTCTCAATCTTTGGCGGCTTTGTTTACAATTATTAAACAGTTAATGAGCTCCGAAGCACCAGGAGGCTGTTTATAACAATAACAACAGTTGATTGGGCAAGTTTCCATGCTTGTAAACTGTTTACTAAATGTAACCAAAGCCGTCAAAGATTGAGGAAAGATGTACACGTTCGTAAGTACTTGCGTAACTGCTTCGTGAATCTGGCCCCAGGTTCGTAAGTGCTTGCGTAACTGCTTCGTGAATCTGGCCCCAGGTTCGTAAGTGCTTGCGTAACTGCTTCGTGAATCTGGCCCCCAGTTTGGCTGAAAATGTCCATTTGTGTCTCAGTCAGGAGATCCAAATCAGCTACATCGTCTTAAAGTCATGTTCGGACCATGCTAGGCAATTTGTCGCTAAAGGAGTTGGCAAAGTCTAGAGATATTGAATTTAGGAAGACAATAAATAAATTAATTTATGTAATACACATGATATAAAATGTATGTTGCAAAACACATTAATGTATTGGCGTTTGCCTTTCCATTGAAAACTTTTGACGCCGTGGATAGGGGGGTTGACCTGCTGCATGGGTAACAGCTTCTCCGTATCAACCTCCCTTGGCTTTGTGTCCTGGAGAAGCCACTCCAGACCGACAACCAGAGCCCAATTCCATAGTCTCCTGAGACTGATGAATGCCTACTACAATACGTAGTTGTATAATATACATTAGAGTCCTGTTGAAGTGTAGGAGAAAACTGATATATTGTTTTGATGCCCAGTATTTTCCCGCCAAAATTGCAGAGAAGCTTCAATATGTGCTGGTGACGCCTCAAGTCGCCATTGTTTCTAAGACAATATATCTAAGACGAGGAAGTTTATTTTGTTTTAATCGGTGTTTGGGATGTTAGAGCAGACTTGGTAAGTTGGGTTGGTAACGAGCCGTCGCGAGGGTTGTTGAAGTGATCGGAACGACCCACGCTTGTGAGGCGGCAGTTACACGTTGGAACGAGGGTGAAACGGAGGTGGGAGTAATGGGATGGGGTCCCCCTCTCCCCATTCCATCTCTACTGCTCATTCCACCTCTCCCACCCCCCGTCCATTCCCCCCCCCCCCACAACTGTCCACCTGTACATCTCCTTGCAAGTTAGGTCCGTTGTCTAGCCTCCAGAGCGAGCCAAGACGCTAGAGACGAGACTAATGTCCCCTAACCTAACCTAACCTAACCTAACCTAACCTAACCTCCTTATCATCGTTCTTCCGGATAATTCCCCTTTTTATGGTCCCTGGTGCTTTGCATGAAGTGGTACCTGGCTCTACTGGAAATTCCACCCGTCCTTCAAAGGTTTCACCAACGTCAAGAAACTGTCGTGCTAAAGTGCCCGTTTATCCTAACCTCCCAGGAGGGCCCGAAACAGAAAACGGGACAGTACGTCAATTTCGCCAGCCGCTTCCATTTTCTAGTACAACGATTTTTTGCATTAGTGTTTTACGTCAAAATGCGACGTTCTATTAGGAGGACGGGGTGGGAAATTGACAGGTGAAAATGCCTATAAGCGAATCAATTCATCAACTGCTGCTTCATTTCATCAACGGTTCTCGATAGTAATTGAAGAGTAAACAGCAAACAGGAACCAGTAAGTTCAGTAGAACTTCAGTTTCAACTCCTTTTGACCATGTCGTAGCTCAGTCGATTAAGGCAGCGTCTGGGATGCTCTCGGACGCAGGTTCGAATCCTCGTCACGGCCCTTGTGGATTTGTTTATAACAGCAAATATATATATATATATAATAATATAATATATATATTATAGATATATATATATATATATATATATATATAATAATTATATATATATTTAATATTTTAATATGACCGAAAAAGTAAGATTAATAATTCTAACACTGTTGAATTATTACTCTTACTTTTTCGGCCCCTATTTAATATATATGTCCTCAGAAAGACTGCTACCCATATATATATATATATATATACTGCCACTAATCTATAAAAATGCATACTGTGAAATGAACAACTCTGTCCGTAATAAATATAAATTGAATCTCATTCACGTTTATGTATGTTCGGAAGCGCAAAGTCAATCCCATTAGTGATCACAATTACGTAGATTAATCAAATAGATTAATTAGCTTGACAGTGGAAGATAGACACAGTAAGCTTAGGTAATATTTTTAATCAACTGTGTTTTCATTTCAATGGAAATTTGCAACAATTATTTAGTGATGTTTCAGGTAGGGAAATCAGGGAAAAATCCCCATTACAGGGGAAAATCCCCATTATCAGGGAAAATCC
Organism: Procambarus virginalis; assembly: GCA_020271785.1. Classification (NCBI taxonomy): domain Eukaryota; kingdom Metazoa; phylum Arthropoda; class Malacostraca; order Decapoda; family Cambaridae; genus Procambarus; species Procambarus virginalis. Next base: position 451 of record WNGS01167708.1, on the reverse strand, counting down.
CCATTATCAGGGGAAAGCGCCAAGCCATTAAGACAACATAGCCCTGGGTTAGGATAAGGATTTGGGACGGGACGGAGGGATAGAATAGTGCCCAACCACTTATATGGACGGTCGGGGATTGAACGCCGACCTGCATGAAGCGAGAAATTCAGGAAGTTTAGCATCTAAAAAACCATGACATCAGAGGTCGAGAGCAAGTATTATAACAAATCACTATATTATAAAATTATAAAAAATTATTATTCAAATCACTTACATATACATCACTTTCTGGTTTATTTAAGTTGATCCTTATTAAGGTGATTTCCTACCTTCATATATTGAAAATTATAACGTATATCATTGATATAATTATACAGTGTTGCATCATAATGTTGCAACATTATATCAGAGTGGTTTCTAACTTGGTTGAGACAGCGAAACTCAAAGTATTGGGAAGGGATGCTTTAAA
>WNGS01167706.1:0-18989 GCA_020271785.1 Procambarus virginalis | reverse complement strand
AACTCAAGATTGGCCATTGATATATTCTGAGATTCCTTACAGTTTCTAGGCCGTTTTCGCCCACCGGGCATATGCTGCGAGTATCCTCTGATATGAGCACTTCAGGGGACAGGTCCTGGCGTGATTATCAACCCCAGTCTTTCTCTCTCTCTGACTCTTGAAGTATTCATCTCCAAATTGATACCTTGTATCTGGGTCTCCTGCTTCCTATCCCCCTTCTATTACATTACATTTGCTTGGGATTAAAACTCTAACCGCCCATTTGTTCGCACCATCCCTGCAGCGTTGCCAGGTCTTCTTGAAGTCCAAGACATGTCCCTCTAGTCCTAATCCTTCCTCATATTTGGCGTCGTCAGGCAAACATTGAGAGGAATGAGTCTATGTCCTCTGGGAGATCATTTCGATATATCAGAAACATGGATAGGTCCAAGGTACAGAGACCTGTGGACTCCACTGGTGACTTCAAGCCCGTCGGAGGTCTCACCCCTCACTGTACTCCTCTGCTTCCTATTGCTTAGTATCTCTCCCTTATTATAGGCCACTGGAGCGCCCTACCATGTTCTCCTGCCTGTTTCTCCATCGTATGCATCAACCTTTTATGGGGGTAACTGTGTCAAAGGCTTTCCGACAGGCCAATAAAATGCAGTCCGCCCCACCCTTCAGTTTCTTGCTTAATCTTTGTACCTGATCGTAGAATTCTATCAAGCCTGTAAGGCAGATTTACCCTCCCTGAACCCAGGTTGATGTTGTCACGAAGTCTCTTCTCTCCAGAGTGTTACCAGGTTTTTCTCAACAATCTTCTCCATCAACCTTGCATTGTATACAAGTTAAGGACACTGGCCTGTAGTTCAGTGCCTCTTGTCTGTCACCCCTTTTGTATATTTACTACACTTAGCAAGTTCCATATTGCTGGTAGGTCTCCCGTTTCTAGGGACCTATCTATACACTATGGGGAGTGGTAGGCAAAGTGCTCCTGCACACATTTCAATACCCATGGCGAGATTCCATCCGGCCCAACAGCGTTTCTGACATCCAGCTCCAATAGGGCCTTTTGACCTCATCCTTGTAATTTCGAACCGATCCAAGGTCCACCTGTTGCTGCCACCTCTCCCAGCGCCGTGATAATCCTCCTGTTCATATTGTAAAACCTCCTGGAACCTTTTGTTGAGTTCTTCACACACCTTCTTTGTCATTCTCTGTGTACCGTCCTCGCCCACCCTAAGTTTAATCCCTGTTACTTCACTGTTGTCTTCCTCCTGATTTGACTGTGTAGTAGCTTTGGTTCAGTCTTGGCTTTGTTAGCTATATCATTTTCATACCTTTCTCAGCTGCTCTTCTCACACAACATACTCGTTCCTGGTTCTCTGGTATCTCTCTCTACTTTCTGGTGTTCTGTTATTACGGAAGTTCCTCCATGCCCTTTGTTCAGCTCTTTTGCTTTCATACATTCCCTATTAAACCACGGTTCTTCCTTGCTTCTCTGTTTTTCCTGTTGGGCTGGGACATACCTGCTTACAGCCTCCTGACATTTTTGGGTGACATAGTCCATCTGTCTTGTACGGGCTTGATTCCGAGTTCTGTGTCCCAATGTATATCCATAGGAATTATTCATCTCCTCATAGTTTCCCTTCTGTACGCCAGCCCTTGGTTCCCAGTTTTTTTGGGGGTGATAATTCCTAGCTCATACCAGGTACTCAAAGCTCATACACTTGATCCTCATTCCCAAGGGGGCTTCCAACTTAACTTCCCTTATATCCGACTCATTTAGGGTAAATATCAGATCAAGCAGGCTGGTTCATCCCCTCCTCTCATTCTTGTCGGTCCCTTGACGTGTTGACTTAGAAAGTTCTTGTTGCCACATCCAGCAGCTTAGCTCTCCATGTGTGTGGCCTCCGTGTGGGTCTCTGTTCCCCCAATCTTTCTTCCCATGGTTGACGTCTCCCATGATAGAAGTCTGGATCCGTTCCTGCTAGCCACAGAAGCTGCTCTCTCTATTATATTGATGGTGGCCATGTTGTTTCTATCATAATCCTGTCTGGGTCTTCTGTCATCGGTGGGGGGGGTATAATGATTACTATTATAATTTTCTGTCCTCCAGTTCTTGGTGCCTGATATGTAGTCCCTGAAACCTTCACAGTTCTGATTCCATCTCTTCGAAACTCCAACCTTCTATTAGTAGCAAAGCAGCCACACCACCTCTCCTCTTCCCTTCTCTCTCTTTCCTCACTACATAGTAGCCCTGTGGATCACCTGCATTTGTTATGATTTTCGTTAGCTTTGTGTGTGTGTGTGTGTGTGGGTGTGTGTTTGTGGTGTGTGTGTGTGTGTTGGTGTGTGTGTGTATGTGTGTATGTGTACTCACCCTAGTTGTACTCACCTAGTTGTGTTGTGCGGGGTTACTCTGCTCTTTGGTCCCGCCTCTCAACCGTCCATCAACAGTCTACAGGTTCCTGAGCCATATTGGGCTCTGTCATATTACACTTGAAACTGTGTATGGAGTCAGCCTCCACCACATCGCATTCCTGAATGCATTTCCATTTGTCAACCACTCTGACGCTAAAAAAAGTTCTTTCTAATATCTCTGTGCTCATTGGGCGCTAGTTTCCACCTGTGTCCCCTAGTGCGGTGTCCCCTTGGTGTTAACCAGCCTGTCTTTATCAACCCTGTCGATTTCCTTGAGAATCTTGTATGTTGGTGATCTGTCCCCCCCTAACTCTTCTGTCTTCCAACGAAGTGAGGTTTAATTCCTGCAGTCGCTCCTCGTAGCTCATGCCCCTCAGTTCAAGTACTAGTCTGGTGGCAAACATTAATTTTCAATTTTTTTTTTTAACTTGCGTTGGTTAATAGATATGGCCTCCAGGCTGGAGCCGCATACTCTCTGGATTGGCCTGACATATGTGGTATACAAGGGTTCTGAAATGATTTCTTTCACAAGTTTCTAAAGGCCGTTCTTCTGTTGGGTCAACCTGGCATATGCCGCTGGATATTATCCTCTTGATATGAGCTTTCAGGGGACAGGTCTGGCGTGATATCAACCCCCAAGTCTTTCTCTCTTTCTAATTCTAGAAGAATTTCATCTCCCAAATGGTACCGTCTATCTGGCCTCCTTCTCCCTACACCTATCTTCATTACATTACATTTGCTCTGTTAACTCTAACAACCATTTGTTGGTCCATTTTTCGGATAGAGGACAAGGAGCTGGGATATGAGGACAAGGAGCTGGGATATGAGGACAAGGAGCTGGGATATGAGGACAAGGAGCTGGGGTATGAGGACAAGGAGCTGGGATATGAGGACAAGGAGCTGGGATATGAGGACCAGGAGCTGGGATATGAGGACAAGGAGCTGGGATATGAGGACAAGGAGCTGGGATATGGGACAAGGAGCTGGGATATGAGGACAAGGAGCTGGGAATGAGGACAAGGAGCTGGGATATGAGGACAAGGAGCTGGGATACAAGGAAAGGTATGGAATATGAGGACAAGGAGCTGGGATATGAGGACAAGGAGTGGATATGAGGACAAGGAGCTGGGATATGAGGACAAGGAGCGGGATATGAGGAAAGAAGCTGGGATATGAGGACAAGGAGCTGGGATATGAGGACAGGAGCTGGGATACGAGGACAAGGAGCTGGGATATGAGGACAAGGAGCTGGGATATGAGGACAAGGAGCTGGGATACGAGGACAAGGAGCTGGGATATGAGGACAAGGAGCTGGGATATGAGGACAAGGAGCTGGGATATGAGGACAAGGAGCTGGGATATGAGGACAAGGAGCTGGGATATGAGGACAAGGAGCTGGGATATGAGGACAAGGAGCTGGGATATGAGGACAAGGAGCTGGGATACGAGGACAAGGAGCTGGGGTATGAGGACAAGGAGCTGGGATATGAGGACAAGGAGCTGGGATATGAGGACAAGGAGCTGGGATATGAGGACAAGGAGCTGGGGTATGAGGACAAGGAGCTGGGATATGAGGACAAGGAGCTGGGGTATGAGGACAAGGAGCTGGGTATGAGGACAAGGAGCTGGGTATGAGGACAAGGAGCTGGGATATGAGGACAAGGAGCTGGGATATGAGGACAAGGAGCTGGGATATGAGGACAAGGAGCTGGGATATGAGGACAAGGAGCTGGGATATGAGGACAAGGAGCTGGGATATGAGGACAAGGAGCTGGGATATGAGGACAAGGAGCTGGGATATGAGGACAAGGAGCTGGGATACGAGGACAAGGAGCTGGGATATAAACCAATGAGTGTAGGCACGGGGGCACAACCACTTTGACTGTCCAGGGTTCGAACGCCAACCCTGCACGAAGCATGGCTGCATCTTAAAGCTGGCTAACCAACACATATAATCATCCCAGACCAACACGTAACCCGCTGTAATCCCCGATCTGAGAGAGATTTAGAAGACGACTCGACCCGTAAGCTGTAATTACCGGATGATTAATCCGTGACTAATCACCCTACCAATGGCAATTAGCATGATAGATCTAAGATCATAGTTAATAGAAGAAAGGTCTGAATTTCGTTGCAAGTTCTGAGACTTTGAACAAATCCACAATGGCCGTGACGAGGATTCGAACCTGCGTCCGGATCATCCCAGACGCTGCCTTTATCGACTGAGCTACGACATGGTCAAAAGAGTTGAAACCGTAGTTCTACTGAACTTACTGGATCGTTACTTTTGACCATGTGGTAGCTCAGTCAATTAAGGCAGCGTCTGGGATGCTCTCTGACGTAGGTTCGAATCCTCGTCACGGCCCTGGTGGATTTGTTCATTTGATCCATCACGCTATTGTGATTTCTGCGTGTTCTGAGACGGTGTTATCTTTATCGAACCTGGCCCCAAAAGGACTCGGGGAGTAGAAGAACTCCCGAAAGCCTCCACAGGTATGATCCAGGTAGGGTTAGGTTAGGGCTCTTGTATAGTATGGCCAGAAGCAAAGTCAATATTATCACCCTAACCTAACTCCTTGGTATCTATTTACTGCTAGGAAACGATGCACAATCGTCTCTGTCCCGCATGGAAATCGAAGACGGGATCATCAGTTGCGAGTCGAGGACGTAGACCACCAAGCTATCAAACCCAGAATCACCTTACCCCCCCCCCCTTCCCCCTTCCGTGAACTGTCACGCCTCACTAGGCTTATCAGAACAATTCTAGGTCAAAGTTTAAAAGCTCTCTGAAGGCAATATTTAGACCTGATGGTCACTGATGACCTCCAGGACCCTGAGCCAACATAGAGCACATGAGACCACATAGAGCACATGTGACCACATAGAGCACATGTGACCACATAGAGCACATGTGACCACATAGAGCACATGTGACCACATAGAGCACATGTGACCACATAGAGCACATGAGACCACATAGAGCACATGTGACCACATAGAGCACATGTGACCACATAGAGCACATGTGACCACATAGAGCACATGTGACCACATAGAGCACATGAGACCACATAGAGCACATGTGACCACATAGAGCACATGAGACCACATAGAGCACATGAGACCACATAGAGCACATGTGACCACATAGAGCACATGTGACCACATAGAGCACATGTGACCACATAGAGCACATGTGACCACATAGAGCACATGTGACCACATAGAGCACATGAGACCACATAGAGCACATGTGACCACATAGAGCACATGTGACCACATAGAGCACATGTGACCACATAGAGCACATGTGACCACATAGAGCACATGTGACCACATAGAGCACATGTGACCACATAGAGCACATGTGACCACATAGAGCACATGAGACCACATAGAGCACATGTGACCACATAGAGCACATGTGACCACATAGAGCACATGAGACCACATAGAGCACATGTGACCACATAGAGCACATGTGACCACATAAAGCACATGTGACCACATAGAGCACATGTGACCACATAGAGCACATGTGACCACATAGAGCACATGAGACCACATAGAGCACATGTGACCACATAGAGCACATGTGACCACATAGAGCACATGTGACCACATAGAGCACATGTGACCTCATAGAGCACATGTGACCACATAGAGCACATGTGACCACATAGAGCACATGTGACCACATAGAGCACATGAGACCACATAGAGCACATGTGACCTCATAGAGCACATGTGACCACATAGAGCACATGAGACCACATAGAGCACATGAGACCACATAGAGCACATGTGACCTCATAGAGCACATGTGACCTCATAGAGCACATGTGACCACATAGAGCACATGAGACCACATAGAGCACATGAGACCACATAGAGCACATGTGACCACATAGAGCACATGAGACCACATAGAGCACATGTGACCACATAGAGCACATGTGACCACATAGAGCACATGTGACCACATAGAGCACATGTGACCACATAGAGCACATGTGACCACATAGAGCACATGAGACCACATAGAGCACATGTGACCACATAGAGCACATGTGACCACATAGAGCACATGTGACCACATAGAGCACATGTGACCACATAGAGCACATGTGACCACATAGAGCACATGAGACCACATAGAGCACATGAGACCACATAGAGCACATGTGACCACATAGAGCACATGTGACCACATAGAGCACATGTGACCACATAGAGCACATGTGACCACATAGAGCACATGTGACCACATAGAGCACATGAGACCACATAGAGCACATGTGACCACATAGAGCACATGAGACCACATAGAGCACATGAGACCACATAGAGCACATGTGACCACATGTGACCACATAGAGCACATGTGACCCCATAGAGCACATGTGACCACATAGAGCACATGTGACCACATGTGACCTCATAGAGCACGTGACCACATAGAGCACATGTGACCACATAGAGCACATGTGACCTCGCCTCGCGCATCTCACCTCCACAAAACTGATTGCAGCCATCGGCAGAAAGTTGTTTTGATATTTACAATCACAACCCTGCAACACGGGTTGTGAAAAACACAAGTTTTTGTGAAAACACAGAAATATTGCCACAAGATTAAACTGATTGGTGAAATTTGGTTAATTTTGCTCATTTTATTCATTTTTATTATATATTAATTTTAATTTTAATAAATAGAGATCTCTTCTTGAGGTTATCTTGAGATGATTTCGGGGCTTTAGTGTCCCCGCGGTCCGGTCCTCGACCAGGCCTCCACTCCCAGGAAGCAGCCTGTGACAGCTGACTAACACCCAGGTACCTATTTTACTGCTAGGTAACAGGGCATAGGGTGAAAGAAACTCTGCCCATTGTTTCTCTCCGGCGCCCGGGATCGAACCCGGGACCACAGGATCACGAGTCCAGCGTGCTGTCCGCTCGGCCGACCGGCTCCTATTATACTAACTTGAGCACATTCATCTTTAACATTCATTCATCATCATACTCATACATACTCATACATTTTTGGACATACAATGTCCAAAAACGTTGACAAAAAAACGCACAACCAAACCACAACGTTTTTTAACGTTCGATGAACATAGAAATAAACGTTGGGATACTTTGTGGGTGCTGGGGTCAGAGGTCAGGTCAGAGGTCAGGTCAGAGGTCAGGTCAGAGGTCAGGTCAGAGGTCAGGTCAGAGGTCAGGTCAGAGGTCAGCAGTTAACCTGAGCCAGTTTGGTCGTTTCCACCTCTCTCATTACACTCAGTCATTAAGACTCTTGGATGATCAACGAAGACGTTAAGCCCCTGGACTCTTGGATGATCAACGAAGACGTTAAGCCCCTGGACTCTTGGATGATCAACGAAGACGTTAAGCCCCTGGACTCTTGGATGATCAACGAAGACGTTAAGCATCTCTCATTACCTTTCCTATTTAAAACACAAAAGTACACCTACAAATGTATGTATTAATACACATACAAACATGTATTAATACACATACAAACATGTATTAATACACATACAAACATGTATTAATACACATACAAACATGTATTAATACACATACAAACATGTATTAATACACATACAAACATGTATTAATACACATACAAACATGTATTAATACACATACAAACATGTATTAATACACATACAAACATGTATTAATACACATACAAACATGTATTAATACACATACAAACATGTATTAATACACATACAAACATATATTAATACACATAGAAACATGTATTAATACACATACAAACATGTATTAATACAAATACACAAAAAAATACAACACATAAACAGGTGCCTTTCACCCAGGCACCTATGTGCAGCTAGGTGAACAGGTGCATGAGATGCAAGGAAAAGTGCCCAAACATACCCCCCCCCCACCCTGGCCGGGGTATCGGACCCGGGACGAATGAGCCTGGGTAGTCCTGGAATTAAGGCTGTTGTTGTTGTTAAAGATTCGCTACCTGGAACAACAAGTTCCAAGTAGCACGGGCTATGGTGAGCCCGTAGTCAATTAAGGCTATACCACCACCCCTTCAAGAAACACAGTTCCTTGCCAAAACGCTTCTGCTCGTGACAACAAACTATTCATCATCAAAGATGTTAACATTTCTTCTATACAAGCCCGTTAAGCTGTTAGCGCCACATTAACTGAATTTAAATTATCTTTAAACTCTAAATTACAGTCACTTTAAACTGTATTAAATTAGTCACTTTAAATTCTGTATAAATCTCTGAATTATGTTCAGTCTGATGACCACATGTTAGAAGATTTAGAAACGACAACGGACATGGTACCAACAGGTGAGGGAAGTGACCTGGACATGGTACAAACAGGAGAGGAAAGTGACCTGGACATGGTACAAACAGGTGAGGAAAGTGAGCTGGACATGGTACAAACAGGTGAGGAAAGTGACCTGGACATGGTACAAACAGGTGAGGAAAGTGACCTGGACATGGTACAAACAGGTGAGGAAAGTGACCTGGACATGGTACAAACAGGTGAGGAAAGTGAGCTGGACATGGTACAAACAGGTGAGGAAAGTGACCTGGACATGGTACAAACAGGTGAGGAAAGTGACCTGGACATGGTACAAACAGGAGAGGAAAGTGACCTGGACATGGTACAAACAGGAGAAGAAAGTGACCTGGGCATTGTACAAACAAGAGAAGAAAGTGACCTGAACATGGTACAAACAGGAGAAGAAAGTGACCTGGACATGGAACAAACAGGAGAAGAAAGTGACCTGGACATGGTACAAACAGGAGAAGAAAGTGACCTGGACATGGTACAAACAGGAGAAGAAAGTGACCTGGACATGGAACAAACCAGAGAAGAAAGTGACCTGGACACGGAACAAACCAGAGAAGAAAGTGACCTGGACACGGAACAAACCAGAGAAGAAAGTGACCTGGACACGGAACAAACCAGAGAAGAAAGTGACCTGAACACGGAACAAACCAGAGAAGAAAGTGACCTGAACACGGAACAAACCAGAGGATAATGGGGTCAGATCAGGTGACCACAGCAGGTCATGTACTACCCAGCCTCAGGTGACCACAGCAGGTCATGTACTACCCAGCCTCAGGTGACCACAGCTGGTCATGTACTACCCAGCCTCAGGTGACCACAGCTGGACATGTACTACCCAGCCTCAGGTGACCACAGCTGGACATGTACTACCCAGCCTCAGGGACCACAGCAGGTCATGTACTACCCAGCCTCAGGTGACCACAGCAGGTCATGTACTACCCAGCCTCAGGTGACCACAGCAGGTCATGTACTACCCAGCCTCAGGTGACCACAGCAGGTCATGTACTACCCAGCCTCAGGTGACCACAGCAGGTCATGTACTACCCAGCCTCAGGTGACCACAGCTGGTCATGTACTACCCAGCCTCAGGTGACCACAGCAGGTCATGTACTACCCAGCCTCAGGTGACCACAGCTGGTCATGTACTACCCAGCCTCAGGTGACCACAGCAGGTCATGTACTACCCTGCCTCAGGTGACCACAGCAGGTCATGTACTACCCTGCCTCAGGTGACCACAGCAGGTCATGTACTACCCAGCCTCAGGTGACCACAGCAGGTCATGTACTACCCAGCCTCAGGTGACCACAGCTGGACATGTACTACCCAGCCTCAGGTGACCACAGCAGGTCATGTACTACCCAGCCTCAGGTGACCACAGCAGGTCATGTACTACCCAGCCTCAGGTGACCACAGCAGGTCATGTACTACCCAGCCTCAGGTGACCACAGCTGGACATGTACTACCCAGCCTCAGGTGACCACAGCAGGTCATGTACTACCCAGCCTCAGGTGACCACAGCAGGTCATGTACTACCCAGCCTCAGGTGACCACAGCTGGACATGTACTACCCAGCCTCAGGTGACCACAGCAGGTCATGTACTACCCAGCCTCAGGTGACCACAGCAGGTCATGTACTACCCAGCCTCAGGTGACCCGCAGCAGGTCATGTACTACCCAGCCTCAGGTGACCACAGCAGGTCATGTACTACCCAGCCTCAGGTGACCACAGCAGGTCATGTACTACCCAGCCTCAGGTGACCACAGCTGGTCATGTACTACCCAGCCTCAGGTGACCACAGCTGGACATGTACTACCCTGCCTCAGGTGACCACAGCTGGTCATGTACTACCCAGCCTCAGGTGACCAATCGCTTCTGTGCTGTACATGGACTTAACTGGCGTGCCTTGACTGTGAACCAAGGACGCAGACCACAAGGATTCGAACTGAAGATTAATCCAACAATTACCATCTGAAGGGTAAACATCAGTTCGTATTGTTCAAGAAGTCTTCGTATTAGCACGTCGCATTCTGACGTATACTCTACCTGAGGGCCATAATTGTTGTACTGGAAAATGGCAGCGGGTCGCGAAAGTGATGTACTGTCCCGTTTTCTGTTTTGGGTCCTCTGGTAGGTTAGGATAAGGACACTTTAGTACGTCAGTTTCTTGACGTTGGGGAACCTTAGGAGAACGGGCTGATAAAATATCAAGTTGGTGGACACCATATAAAATCAAATACCCAGCATACATAAACTTAACAACATCAGCGGCATCTGCAAGTCTATTAAATATAAGAACACCATTTTGTAACCTCCATAGGAAGAAGGCGTCCAATACACACTAGATTCCGGCCGTAGCTTTTAAACCTTAATTAAATTAAATTACTCCTAAATCAAGATATATTTAGGTCATTATAGCACACCTACGCGAGACCAACACAGGGGTTATGCAGCACCAGCATGGTACCCACAGCTAGTCAAACACCCAGTCACTGACAAATATTTACGAATATTTATGAATAAGCCGTGACTGTGGGGCCTTGTAACCGGGGCGGACGAGCTGAAGAATTTTTGTCGTCGAGGAAATAAATTCTGTCGTTGGCAAGAGAAGGAGAGACTTTCTTGTGTCGTGATCTTTCCTGGCCACGGTGAATGTTGCTCCGGTGCTGTGGCGTCGGGGGGCTCTAGCACCCCCACACACACACACACACACACACACACACACACACACACACACACACACACACACACACACACACACACATATGTGTGTGTGAATCTTGTACACCACATATGGAAGACCAATCCTGGAGTATGCAGCCCCAGCATGGAGCCCGTACCTTGTCAAGCAAAAGACGAAGCTGGAAAAAGTCCAAAGGTATGCCACTAGACTAGTCCCAGAACTAAGAGGCATGAGTTACGAGGAAAGGCTGCGGGAAATGCACCTTACGACACTGGAAGACAGAAGAGTAAGGGGAGATATGATCACAACCTACAAAATCCTCAGAGGAATCGACCGGGTAGACAAAGACAAACTATTCAACACTGGGGGGACGCGAACAAGGGGACACAGGTGGAAACTGAGTACCCACATGAGCCACAGAGACGTTAGAAGGAACTTTTTCAGTGTCAGAGTAGTTAACGGATGGAATGCATTAGGCAGTGATGTGGTGGAGGCTGACTCCATACACAGTTTCAAGTGTAGATATGATAGAGCCCAATAGGCTCAGGAACCTGTACACCTGTTGATTGACAGTTCAGAGGCGGGACCAAAGAGCCAAAGCTCAACCCCCCGCAAGCACAATTAGGTGAGTACACACACACACACACACACACACACACACATTAAGAGAGAGTGACCACTGAAGGCACACTGTCCCACACAATCTTCCACTAACCATTATTAGTTAGACAAACTAGCCCGAACAGGCCAACCAGAGCATGCGTGATGAGACCAGGATTTCGAACACTGGTAGACACGAAAAAAAATCCGAACACTGGAAAATACAAAAAAACAACTTCAAACAGCGACAGCCATTAGTAATCTTCCGAACAGTGGGAAACACGAATAAGATTCGAACAGAATGAAACATGCGTGATTGCAAGGCTGTATGAAGCTGTGGTTCTTGCAACGAACACTTGCAACTTGTGCAATCAGGGTTTCAGTTCTTCCATTTCCTATTTGTATTTATTTCTATTCATGTGAATATCACCAAACAGATGTTCTTGGTGATTGGAATTTAAGGTTGTTCATGCCCCTTCAGCCCAACCACTTGGGCTGGACAGTAGAGCGACGGTCTGGGTTCATGCAGGTCGGCGTTCAATCCCCGACCGTCCACAAGTGGTTGGGCACCATTCCTTTCCCCCGTCCCATCCCAAATCCTTATCCTGACCCCTTCCCAGTGCTATATAGTCGTAATGACTTGGCTTTTTCCCTAATAATTCCATTCTCCTTGTACCCTTATTCTGGAAGGTTGAGTATTTTGTTTATAATCTTTGTACATATATTGTTATTTCCCTGGAGGAGGCTTTACCCCAAGTCAAGAGGTGCCGAAGAACAGCAAGAGAGCCTTCTGCTGTTCTACCCTGATCTCACCAATCAGGTAAGATAGAACAGATGGAATCTCACCAATCAGGTAAGATAGAACAGATGGAATCTCACCAATCAGGTAAGATAGAACAGATGGAATCTCACCAATCAGGTAAGATAGAACAGATGGAATCTCACCAATCAGGTAAGATAGAACAGATGGAATCTCACCAATCAGGTAAGATAGAACAGATGGAATCTCACCAATCAGGTAAGATAGAACAGATGGAATCTCACCAATCAGGTAAGATAGAACAGATGGAATCTCACCAATCAGGTAAGATAGAACAGATGGAATCTCACCAATCAGAAACAACATTTCAGTATTTTCAGAAAGAATTTTATTTCTACTAAAACAAGAATTTTTTCTCACTCTTTTAATGTGTAGTTTGTCCATTTCCAGCTATGTTATTATGACCCATCGTGTGTATATATTGATCAAACAGATCAACGTCTCACTCTGCTTAATATCCTTTAAGTGTCTGTCAGTCATCCCTTCTTAGTAGCGAACGTCGCAAGAAGCAACTGAGGTTTCTTGAAGACTGTCTTGTGGAACAGTTCCTCTGTTGTTGCTCCTCTCATCTTCTACAGTCATCCTGTTCTTAACCTGTTCTTGCCTGTATCTTACCTGTTCCTCACCTCTCATCTCACTCTCTCACCTGTTCCTCACCTCTCACCTCACTCTCTCACCTGTTCCTCACCTCTCACCTCACTCTCTCACCTGTTCCTCACCTCTCACCTCACTCTCTCACCTGTTCCTCACCTCTCACCTCACTCTCTCACCTGTTCCTCACCTCTCATCTCACTCTCTCACCTGTTCCTCACCTCTCACCTCACTCTCTCACCTGTTCCTCACCTCTCACCTCACTCTCTCACCTGTTCCTCACCTCTCACCTCACTCTCTCACCTGTTCCTCACCTCTCACCTCACTCTCTCACCTGTTCCTCACCTCTCACCACACTCTCTCACCTGTTCCTCACCTCTCACCTCACTCTCTCACCTGTTCCTCACCTCTCACCTCACTCTCTCACCTGTTCCTCACCTCTCACCTCACTCTCTCACCTGTTCCTCACCTCTCACCTCACTCTCTACCCAAGTCTTCAATATACATTTAATAATGACACATTACATACATTGTGGTAAATAATTTAGATAAATATTTTTCTTACATAAACAATTTACTGTAAATGTGTGTAAATAAACCGAACTATGCATGTACTAACTTTTATGAACAAAACAATTGAAATTGATGATTGATTGATTGAAGATTAAGCCAGACAAGAGGTAGCACGGGCATGAATAGCCCCGTAGTTGAAATTGATGCCTATGAACTGCCCAAGCACCTCGAGGCTGTTTACAACCATAACAACTTTTGGGTTGTGAAGTTTTCCCAGCCCGTAAGTTGTTTAATAGATGTAAAACACAGCCGCCATGATGGAGGGAAGATGTAGAGGTTTCGTACGAGCGTAAACGCTTGCAGATGCCCTGACCGTGCCTGTGTCGGCGGGATTATAGCAGGCCCGAGGCACTGGTGCCACGTGCCTCCGTGGCATTAGTGGATGGCACCGTGACGCATTTTGACGTACCGCGACGCATTTTGACGTACCGCGACGCATTTTGACGTACCATGACGCATTTTGACGTACCATGACGCATTATGACGTACCATGACGCATTTTGACGTACCATGACGCATTTTGACGTACCATGACGCATTGTGACGTACCGTGACGCATTTTGACGTACCATGACGCATTTTGACGTACCATGACGCATTATGACGTACCATGACGCATTTTGACGTACCATGACGCATTTTGACGTACCATGACGCATTGTGACGTACCGTGACGCATTTTGACGTACCATGACGCATTGTCATGACGTACCATGACGCATTTTGACGTACCATGACGCATTTTGACGTATCATGACGCATTGACGTACCATGACGCATTTGGACGTACCATGACGAATTGTCACGACGTATCATGACGTATTATGACGTACCATGACGCATTTTAACTAACCATGGCGCATATGACGTATCATGACGCATTTTGACGTACCATGACGCATTCTGACGTACCATGACGCATTATGACGTATCATGACGCATTTTGACGTACCATGACGCATTTTGACGTATCATGACGCATTATGACGTACCATGACGCATTTTGACGTACCATGACGCATTTTGACGTACTATGACGCATTTTGACGTATCATGACGCATTATGACGTATGACGCATTTTGACGTACCACGACGCATTTTGACGTACCATGACGCATTTTGACGTATCATGACGCATTTTGACGTATGACGCATTTTGACGTACCACGACGCATTTTGACGTACCATGACGCATTGTCACGACGTATCATGACGTACCATGACGCATTTTGAAGTACCATGACGTATCATGACGCATTTTGACGTACCATGACGCATTATGACGTACCATGACGCATTTTGACGTAACATGACGCATTGTCACGACGTATCAAGACGCATTATGCCGTACCATGACGCATTTTGACGTACCATGACGCATTTTGATGTACCATGACGCATTTTGACGCATTTTGACGTACCATGACGCATTTTGACGTACCATGACGCATTTTGACGTACCATGACACAATTTGACGTACGACGACGCACAGCGCACGTTACGCAGCCCTCGCCAGAACAGCAAACACAAATTCCTTCAATTTTCACGACGGCTTCACTTCATGCAGGCTCGGTGCTCAATTCCCCGATAACCTCAGCGGTTGGGCATCGATCCTTCACTCCGGCCTCCTATCCCAAGTTCCCATATCCTGTCCTCGTATCCCATAAGATGTTCAGTAACCCCTGACTTAATAAGCGCTTTCTCCTGTTAATTAACCAGGCAATTAGTCTGTCTCATATCCCTACAGTGTGCTGTAGGGTCCTGGTGGCTTAGCACTTTCTCCTCACAATTCCCTGATCCTAAGATGTATCAGGAATGTTTAGAACATGTCTAGGTCTGGTTTTCTCCATCTTTAAAAGTTGTAATCTCACGATAGCAGCATTTATAGCCACGATAACCATCTACATCACTGAGTACTAGTGGTTGAATAAATCTATGGGTACCAGTGGTTGAATAAATCTATGGGTACCAGTGGTTGAATAAATCCATGAGTACTAGTTGTTGAATAAATCTATGAGTCCTTGTGGTTGAATAAATCTATGAATACTAGTTGTTGAATAAATCCATGAGTACTAGTGGTTGAATAAATCCATGAGTACTAGTTGTTGAATAAATCCATGAGTACCAGCAGCTGAATAAACCCATAAGTACCAGCAGCTGAATACACCCATGAGTACCAGCAGCTGAATACACCCATGAGTACTAGTAGCTGAATACACCCATGAGTACCAGCAGCTGAATACACCCATGAGTACCAGCAGCTGAATACACCCATGAGTACCAGCAGCTGAATACACCCATGAGTACCAGCAGCTAAATACACCCATGAGTACCAGCAGCTGAATACACCCATGAGTACCAGCAGCTGAATACACCCATGAGTACTAGTGACTGAATGAGAACCACCACCAACCACCTTACTCACTATTCCTCCCTTCTCCTCATCACTTTCAAACCGGTTTGGTGAATATGAGGTGATAATGACACAGCCATTGACCTCCTCCCTCATAAATCCGAGGGTTCAATACGACCGCATTTTGGGCGAGCCAGAAAGATTTTTCAGCCCCGAGGAAAATGGCTCACGAAATGGGATTTTTACGAGAGCGAAATGGGTCAATATGATGCCATGATGTTATCATGCTGGGGGTTATGTTATCATGCTGGGGGTTATGTTATCATGCTGAGGTTATGTTATCATGCTGGGGTGATGTTATCATGCTGGGGGTGATGTTATCATACTGGGGTTATGTTATCATGCTGGGGGTTATGTTATCATGCTGGGGGTTGTGTTATCATGTTGGGGGTTATGTTATCATGCTGGGGTTATGTTATCATGCTGGGGTTGTGTTATCATGCTGGGGGTTATGTTATCATCCTGGGGGTTATGTTATCATGCTGGGGGTTATGTTATCATGCTGGGGGTTATGTTATCATGCTGGGGGTTGTGTTATCATGCTGGGGTTGTGTTATCATGCTGGGGGTTATGTTATCATGCTGGGGTTATGTTATCATGCTGGGGGTGATGTTATCATGCTGGGGGTGATGTTATCATGCTGGGGATTATGTTATCATACTGGGAGTTATGTTATCATGCTGGGGGTTATGTTATCATGCTGGGGGTTATGTTATCATGCTGGGGTTATGTTATCATGCTAGGGTGATGTTATCATGCTGGGGGTTATGTTATCATGCTGGGGGTTGTGTTATCATGCTGGGGGTTATGTTATCATGCTGGGGGTTATGTTATCATGCTGGGGGGTTATGTTATCATGCTGGGGTGATGTTATCATGCTGGGGGTTATGTTATCATGCTGGGGGTTATGTTATCATGCTGGGGGTTATGTTATCATGCTGGGGGAGATGTTATCATACTGCGGTTATGTTATCATGCTGGGGGTTATGTTATCATGCTGGGGGTTGTGTTATCATGCTGGGGGTTATGTTATCATGCTGGGGTGATGTAATCATGCTGGGGGTTATGTTATCATGCTGGGGGTTGTGTTATCATGCTGGGGTTATGTTATCATGCTGGGGTTATGTTATCATGCTGGGGGTTATGTTATCATGCTGGGGGTTGTGTTATCATGCTGGGGGTTGTGTTATCATGCTGGGGGTTATGTTATCATGCTGGGGAGATGTTATCATACTGGGGTTATGTTATCATGCTGGGGTTATGTTATCATGCTGGGGGTTATGTTATCATGCTGGGGTTATGTTATCATGCTGGGGGTTATGTTATCATGCTGGGGGTTATGTTATCATGCTGGGGTTGTGTTATCATGCTGGGGGTTATGTTATCATACTGGGGGTTATGTTATCATGCTGGGGGTTATGTTATCATGCTGGGGGTTATGTTATCATGCTGGGGTTGTGTTATCATGCTGGGGGTTATGTTATCATGCTAGGGGTTATGTTATCATGCTGGGGGTTGTGTTATCATGCTGGGGGTTATGTTATCATGCTGGGTTATGTTATCATGCTGGGGGTTGTGTTATCATGCTGGGGTTATGTTATCATGCTGGGGTTATGTTATCATGCTGGGGGTTATGTTATCATGCTGGGGTTTATGTTATCATGCTGGGGGTTATGTTATCATGCTGGGGTGATGTTATCATGCTGGGTGATGTTATCATGCTGGGGGGTTATGTTATCATGCTGGGGGTTATGTTATCATGCTGGGGGTTATGTTATCATGCTGGGGGTTATGTTATCATGCTGGGGTTATGTTATCATGCTGGGGGTTATGTTATCATGCTGGGGGTTATGTTATCATGCTGGGGGTTATGTTATCATGCTGGGGGTTTATGTTATCATGCTGGGGGTTATGTTATCATGCTGGGGTTATGTTATCATGCTGGGGGTTATGTTATCATGCTGGGGTTATGTTATCATGCTGGGGGTTGTGTTATCATGCTGGGTGATGTTATCATGCTGGGGGTTATGTTATCATGCTAAGGTGATGTTATCATGCTGGGGGTTATGTTATCATGCTGGGGGTTATGTTATCATGCTGGGTGATGTTTATCATGCTGGGGGTTGTGTTATCATGCTGGGGTGATGTTATCATGCTGGGGGTTATGTTATCATGCTAAGGGTGATGTTATCATGCTGGGGGTTATGTTATCATGCTGGGGGTTATGTTATCATGCTGGGGGTTATTATCATGCTGGGGGTTATGTTATGCTGGGGGTTATGTTATCATGCTGGGGGTTATGTTATCATGCTGGGGGTTATGTTATCATGCTGGGGGTTATGTTATCATGCTGGGGGTTATGTTATCATGCTGGGGGTTATGTTATCATGCTGGGGGTTATGTTATCATGCTGGGGTTATGTTTCCTGCTGGGGGTTATGTTATCATGCTGGGGGTTATCATGCTGGGGTTATGTTATCATGCTGGGGTGTTTTGTTATCATGCTGGGGTTGTTATCATGCTGGGGGTTATGTTATCATGCTGGGGGTTATTTT
>WNGS01167704.1:11361-28460 GCA_020271785.1 Procambarus virginalis | reverse complement strand
AAGAACAAACTCAAAATGTACAGAAAACACAGAACAAAAAGTAAACACAGTCAGCAAAAAATAGAAACAAAATCAGTAAGGCTCATAGCAAAACAGTACAAAACCATCGGTACAACAAACAAACCTAACACCGGCCTGAAGGACCGGGACCCAAATACACTGCAATACACAATGAAACAGAGAAGAAATAATAATTCAAGAACAGAGATCTCACCTCATAGCCAGAAGGGCACATAAATCAACAAATTAAATATACATGAACAAGAAAAGGCATAGCCAAAAGAGCACAGAAGACAACAAAATAAAGAACATAGAACATGAAAAGGCATAGCCAAAAGAACAGGACATTTAGAAAACCTCGGCCTGAAGGGCACACAATACACATCACATAACATACATCACATAACAGACGAAAACCCAAGATACACCCGATAGAACCGCAAGCACACAGACTATCAGTCCTGTGCATACTTTTCCGGCCACTCTGCAGCCGGGAAAAGAAGACAATACGCCTCCCATATCGCCATAATATATTCCGGAATAGGGGGACGAAGGGTCGTCCGAGGATCGGGCATTGAAAGCGGCACACCCTTAGCAAATACATTAAACGCCGGAACCCAGACAGTCGTGGGGCACCACGGAATAGGCTCCACTATGTCATGAAAGGTAATACCTATAGGGTTGGACTTCTCATGATACTCCGTGCCGTCGGCTAAGATGAACGGGATAGGCTTCTTCGGGATAGGCTTCTTCGTACCGGCGCAGGCAACGGGCAGCGCACTTGTAACCGCGGCAGCCTCACAGGGCTGCTCATCAACCACCGGACGGGACACTCGTGGGGGCTCCTCACCCCGAACATCCTTCCGCAGAACCAACACGAGGTCCCGACTTGCACCAGCACCCTCTTCACCAACCACTGGAGGTGCAACCACCCCCCACTGCGGGGAACTGCCGACAGAAGCCACAGGAGGCGAATCATAGACACAGCCCTCGGCATCAGCAGATATATGGACGTCAGCGGCCACTACCCCAAGTCCTGATAATCCATCAGCGCCAGAATCCACCTCATCAGCCCATGCAGTAGATGAGCGCCTGGATCTCTTGGGCACCGGGCGCACATCCTCGGAACCGGAAGTGGACCCAGACCCACGGGCATCACAAGCCGCTCGTACGCGTCTGACGACTGCAGCAGCTTCAACCGCAGGGGGAACCGGACCACACACAACCAGGGACCCCTCAGCCACTTCAGCATCCGGGATCCGAGTCGAGGAGATAGGGCCAGGCGCAGCACCGGAAGACAGGGGAGCAGGCGTAGAGGAGGGCGCAGGACCACGGGCCACTGGAGCAGCAGGGACAGGGATACGAACAGGATCAGGGGAATCCACTGATCTCATCGCAACAGCCGGAGGAGGGCCAGCGACATCCGGGGAAACGTCAGGAGACGCCGGGGGAGCCGCAGCAACGAGCCGGGCGGGCTCCACATCCCCGAGGTCCTCGTCCAGTGGAAGCGGCGGGAAATCCTCTTCCCGAAAGAGGTTGACAGGTGCAACCGGATCCGCCTCGCACCCTGCAGCCTGATGCCCCATCAAGCCACACCGGAAACAGGTCCGAGGCTGCCGGGCATAGTACACCCGGATGTAGCAACCCAGAAGCCGGACCGAAGACGGAATGTCCGACCGCAGACGCATGCCCAAGGTGCGAATATTCGTCCGCCTCCCGGCGTACTTCCCGGAGGATAACGTATTGACCCTCACACTGACGACGGGCCCAAATCGCTGGAAATAACGCCGCAGAAGCTCTTCGGGAAACTCCAAAGGCGCCCCATGCACGCTGACATAGGTCAGCGCACCACTCCGGTCTGATATGGCGACTGAGCCGGTACCTCCTGGCAAGGGCAGCGAGCGCCCCTCGTAACGACTGAGGAAGGCACGATATACCTCCTCCGTCGCCAGCTTGATGACAACGCGACGCGCAGTCACCAGCTCAATCCCGTCAATATCCAGCACGGGATATGCAGCAAGTCGCACAGTACCTCCGCTACCTCTGGATACCCAGCACGGCCAGAGAATTCCAGTCCTACCGAGTTCACACGCTTGATTGCAGGTAGGGGACCACCCATGGTGAACCCAACACCTGCCACGTCTGCACACCGCCCGGCAGGCAACAACACTGGGGGGTGGGGGGGGCAGCTACGCCCCGCCACCTGGCGATCAAACGGCAGACTACCCTAGCAGTCACGGAGGGACACGTCCGCACTCCACGGCTGCTCAGGGTCAACTCACCCAAATGATCTGATGTTCCCATCAGAAAATAGGGAACATCAAATGATCTGATGTTCCCATCACTGAAATATAAGAAAAACAATTAAAAAACGAAATGAAAAACAATGAAGAAATAAAAAAATAAACTATACTCATGAAATGAACGGTATGGTAAACAACAAAGATCAATTCCAACGAAATGTCACATAAACATTAAATCAAAATGAAAATAATTCAAATTCTATGAAAATTCAATTTATCAATGAAATTGGAAACATTGAAATCTATTTGTAACATATATAGTGAAGAGTGAGTTGTTCTTACGTGCAACAGATGGCGCTGTTTTTCAATAATTCATGTTTTTACTGTCACAGGTGTGGCATCTATACTTGTACTCACGAAATGAACGGTATGGTAAACAACACAGGTAAACTCCAACCCAATATCACACAAAATAATTAAATCAAAATGAAAATAAATCGAAATATATGAAAATTTAATTTGTCAATGCAAGCGGAAAGATTGAAATGGAATCGTAACATATTTATTATAGTGTGTATGGCTCTTACGTGCAACAGATGGCGCTGTTTATTAAATAGAGAAGAATGTTTTTACCATTTACAAATGTGGCATCTATATATATACTTACAAAATGAACGGTGAGGTAAACAACACAGCTCAATTCCAACACAATGTCACACAAAATAAATAAATCAAAATTAAAATAAATCGAAATCTATGAAAATTCCATTTATTAATGCAGTCAGAAACATTGAAGTGGAAATCATAACATATTTAGTATAACGTGTGTGTCTTGCTATTACGTTCAACAGATGGCATTGTTTTTTCTTAAAATTAAATTAAAAGTAATTTCTGATTTTTTTTAAATTACTACACCTCTCAGAGGTGTAGCATCTATATAGTAGGCATATAAAAACACGCGCATATTTGAATGGAACGTTGTGTCAGAATTTCAAAGCAATCAGTGAAGAACTTTGGGAGATAACAGCGTGTGTTGCTCTTACGTCCAACAGATGGCGCTGTTTATAAAAAAAAGCATGTTTTTTCCCCGTCACAGGTGAGGCATATATATAGTAAGTATATAAAAACATATGCCTATTCAAATGCAAACGTTGTGTCAAAATTTCAAAGCAATCGGTAAAGAGGTTTCAAAGATTTCTCTCACACGAAAAACACATGGATAATACAATTTAAAAAAAAACATGTTTTTTTTTCATCACAGACGTGATATCAATAAAATATGTATAAAAAAAAACGCTCTGATGCGAAAGGAATATTGTGTGAAAATTTCAAAGCAATCGGTGAAGAACTTTCGGAGATTAGAGATTTTTAACAAACGAACATTTACATTTTTTTTATATAGATCAACGTAATTGTAGGTACACAAGTCCCTCAAAATACACTATGTCAAATTAAATATAATTATTCCTAAGTAAATCTATTAAAACAGAAGCTTCTGATGATAGCTAGATATGACCGACAATATATGGAATCCTAAATTGCACTGCTTTTTACCATGTCGTGGCGTGGTGGTTAACGGCATGTGCTTGGGATGAGAGCGTGTTCGAATCCTCCTCACGATTCCTACTTATTTTCTTATTCGTTCATCACGTTAATGTTATTTAATCGTGTATGATCGACTTTTCATGATTTCTAAAGTAGATACAATAGACCCCATGCAGCTAGTTCTATTTACAGCTTGCTATTGGGGGACCAAGAGACCATCTTACCTCCCTAACATCCCAATTAACCGAGCACAAATAAGTATATATAAACACAACTCTCAACATTGAAACCTCTTTCTCTGAGAGAACGCGAATATTTCTCTCACTCTGTTATATACTAATCATACTCACAAGATCCCTACTATCACAATATTTTTAGACATTTCCTTTCCATGTGATATCTTTGTTATTATGGCGTATAATTTCGAGCATAGAGTAGTAATTATAGAGCGAGTATTTTGTGAAAAGCAATTCTTCCTATAGCAACAATCGCATTTTTTATTGTGTACGATATTTAACAGGCTCTCGTTCTGATATTGCGAAGTAATTGCTGTTTTCATGTTAAGTGGAAGCTGAAATGGCCGCCAATCCGAACTAATAACCTGCTGGCTGGTCCGATAGTGTTGAAATGCAGTTTGGTTAGTTGGGGTCGTCGAGGCGCAAAGCTACTTGGCATTTGTTGGCGGGATATTACCTTACCTTAAGGTAAGGATATTATCTTACCTTAAGGTAAGGGATACTACCTTACCTTAAGGTAAGGGATATTACCTTACCTTAAGGTAAGGGATATTACCTTACCTTAAGGTAAGGGATATTACCTTATCCAATACAACAAAACACTTCTCGCATTCTCTTTTTTTTAATAACCGTTTGGAGTACTTTCCTTCTACGACGGAGTGTTTGTAATGATTGTTTTTCGTAACTGCTGTAGTTGTATCCTTTTCTGCATGTTATTGTCATAAAATAAAATGTTGGTTAGTATTGTGTTTCATTTATAGGTATTCGTTGACTTTGTTTATTATGCACCCAATTGTCATTCAGTAAGTGGAAGGTGACAAGGTTAGGAACTGAACCAAAAATTGGTTTCGCTGAGCAAGTTCAATCATTGAGTGGTTGCGCCCTAGCTGCCGTAGGCAGCCCGTCCTCCAAACAAAGATCCAAAAGTGATTCCATGCACCCGCCAAACCCCCTGTTTATGAATGAAAAGCGGTTTACACACGACTCACAACTGCTGACGTTCGAACATATCCGGAACAAGTGCTTCACTGACGAATTTTGTTCGAACCACAACGCTGTAAATGCTTCACCCACGTACTACAAATACAAATAATCGCCAACAGAACCTAAACACCTAACCTAACCTATCCTATGCCTATATATACACAATATGCCAATATATTATAATATAAATTTATACTTGAGAAAATTCCCGTTTTGAATGAACAGCATGTTAAAATTTATGAATGCGTCTGTGGGGTTGACCACAATTTTTGAAGACAATTTCTACCTAATTTGCCCCAATTTATCGATATTGGGGCAAATTAGGTAGAAATTGTCTTAAATTTGGAAAAATTTGGTTAAATTTGGTCTTAGCTATGTTAGGGTTAGGTCTGGTTTTAGGTAGGATTGATCTATATAAACGCATGTGTATAATGGAAATGGCTCGTTGGACCCTGCACTATCGCTATGAAATGGTCTTGGGAATGGAGTATGACATCGGCCACTGGATACTGGAAATACATATAAAAGTTTTATGGGATGGGTGAAACTTGGGCAAACTGGGCTTTGGCTGTACGGTAAAATTTGGTGGAAATTCGATTAAATTGGGACAAATTAGGTGGAAATTGGATTAAATTAGGGCAAATTAGGTGATAATTATCTAAATTGGAAAAAATTTGGTTAAATTTGGCCTTAGCCATATTGGGTTATGTCTCCTTTGGTAGGATTGCTGATATATAAACACATCGGGAACAAGGAAATGGCTGGATGAACACTGCACGATTACTATAAAATGGTCTTGGGATTAAGCCATGACATTCGGGGTGCCTGGATATTGAGGACGAGGGAGTGGGGGATTGTGGGGATGACGAGGGGATGGATGTGAGAGATGGTGGAGAGGATGAGGAGACAAGGGGAGGGGATAATGGTGGTGAAGGACGAGGGGACGGATGACTGGAGAATGGTGGGGAGGACAAAGGGACAGAGGAGTGGGGCATGGTGGGAAGGAAGTGGGGATGGTGGAGTGGGGAATGGTTGGGAGGCCGAGGAGATGGTTGAGGAGAGAATGGTGGGGAGGACTGGGGGACAGGGAAAGTGTCTGTGGCTCAGTAACGAAGATGCGTTGCTTCGCCATAGCAAGGCGTGGCCGGGTAATGCTAGTATATAAATAAAATGGAAATGCTCGTTTGTTCAAAATCCATAATCTCTGAAATTTCTTCACCGATTGCTTTGAAATTTTCACATGATGTTCCTTTCACATCCGAGCGGGTTTTTATATGCATGCAATATTGATGTCACGTCTGTGAAGGGAAAAAACATGTTTCTTTAAAAAAAAAAAACTGTGTTTTTCATGTGTTTTTCATGTGAGGGAAATCTTTGAAACCTTTCTACCGATTTCTTTGAAATTTTGTCACAACGTTGCATTTGAATAGGCGCGTGTTTTTATATATCTACTATATATGTGCCTCACCTGAGACAGGAAAAAAATGCGTTTATTGAAAAAAACAGTGCCATCTGTTGGATGTAAGAGCAATTCACGCTGCAGTCTCCCAAAGTTCTTCACTGATTGCTCTGAAATTCTGACACAATGTTCTATTCGAATATGCGCGTGTTTTTATATACCTAATATATAGATGCTACAACTGTGACAGGTCAAAACATGTTTTTGTGTTTTAAAAGCACCATATGTTGCACGTAATAGCTGTGACAGTGTCCCACCCCTATATTTCTTCCTTCCCAGCTTGGAAGAGTCATATCTCCATTACCTGAGTATTCTCTGATGTTCAGGGAACATTTTCATGTGTGGGAAAGCGTGGAGCGTGATTAAGCTGGCTGTAAAATGGCCAGCTAAGTTTGATAAAGCAAGGGGCTTACGCCTTTTGGAGCACAAGAAGGTGTCGAGCCATCCTGTTTCACACCAAGACGTCGTGACGCCTCCTGGCACCTGATTGGCTAGGTGAGGTCACGTGCCAGAAGTGACCAATGACGAGAGCGCTCGGGCGGTATGACGTCACGAGGCGGAGGGCTCTCGGGGCGGCTGGCGCCTGGGCAGGAAGAGTACGTCACGAGCCGCCATAGAGGAGGATGCACTTTATTGAGCTCCGGATCTAGAGCCATTTCCAGTAGATTTAAGCTTCGCTTCGATTCTGCAGACAGTCTGAGAAGCCATCCAACTTCTGTGGAGTGCCCAGAAGCAAGGACGGACCGGATTAGATAGCCAAGAGCTCTATCAAGAGTCTGCAGCTGAGGGAACGTTGGACTGGTGACGTCTGGGACGCCCAGAGGACCAGTATTCCATATCAGCTGAGAAGCTACGGCCGGGTCAAATTTACTGGCAGTGAGGCGAGGGGAAGCTGTGCTGGACTGCGAAGTGTCAGCAGTGCCAGTAAGAGTGGAGGACGACGACGGTGGTACCTGTCTCCAATACTCCGGACAAGAGAAGGATTAAGGCAGTACCTGTTGTGAGTGAGCACGGCGAAGACGCGTTACGAGGAGGACGATGGAGGAACCAGTGTGTGGGACCCCCCTCCCCGCTCGGCCTGTTGATGCCGTGAGGGGGGCTCAGTGGGCAGCTGCCGGAGTGTGATGCTCCTTGGGACAGTCCTCTGTCCTTTTCTAGCCTTGTGCTCCTGCTGCCGTCCTCTCCAATTGTGCCAAGCATCTTTTCCTTTTCCTTCTGTTTCGTTTTTCTCCCCCTCTTCTCCTCTCTGCTTGTCGTTTCCTGCCGACCTTTGCTTGTTTTGGATCTTTCTTTGGACTTCTTCTATTTTGACGCCCGGGTGCTTGAGGAGGCATACTCTTGCACCCGTAGAACTGTAGTACCCAACGTCTCGAGCGAGGGGAACCTTTTATTGTCAATCCCCCTTTCGTCGCTGAACTCGATCTCGACGGACTGACGGTTCTTAAGGTGGCGTTTGTGGGGCGTATACTCACGACGCACCCCTAGGGGCCCCGGCATGATCGGCGATAGCTTCCTGTTGGGTGTCCTGCCTCTAATTGTGGCTCCATGGTGGGTATGGGGGCACATTCGTGGATGAAGTTTTTCTCCTCGTCTTTATGTCGTTGAATGTTCCTGTTATACCCTCTCAGGCTCGTGGGGTGGGCGACCAAGCCCCCGAGTCGGCCTGTATTGGAAGACCAGGCTCTGTAGCTCCCGCTGCGTTGGGCCCCGACCTTGCTCCTCCTTTGACCGTCCTGACTTCTTCCCCCAGCTCCCCTCTCTCCTCTGTGGTTGGGTCGAGCCTCCAGCCCCCAGTGGTGACCACTTCGTCCCCTGGTGCGGCTAAGTCTCTCGTTGTGACTACTGCGCCTTTTGTCCCCTCTCTCTCAGGGGGTTCTCACCGCCGTCAGCGCCACGGCCGCATTCGCTCGTTTCCTTCCTGTACTGATGCGTATCAGGCCTTGTTTGGTCCTGCTTCATGGGCCAAATACTTTGATCTCCTCCCTCTTGATTCCGCGCCTCCTGACGATTTCTCTCTCCATCGGCATCTTGTTGATTCCGTGGATGCGTCTGTCACCTTCAACCCCACTCGTCTCGGTACACGTGTCGTTGCTGCTCCTTCTCAGGATGCAGCTTCCCGCTTGGCTGCCTTGGTGAGATCCCTGTTCGGGTCTCTAAGAACACTCGGTTGAATGCCAGTGTTGGCACTATTCTCCTCCCGCCCCATGTTGCAACCGGTGTTCGGAATCTGCAGGACTGCCACGATGACATTCGGCATATCCTTGATGCCCAAGGCCATTCTGTCCTCCAGGTTGACTCGTTTACTCGTCCCCCTCGTGGTCGTCGCCGTCAACCCCTTCGAGTTGTGAAGGTCACCTTTGATGGTAGGACCCTTCCATCCTCTGTCATTCTCGCTGGTGCCAGGTGCTCTGTCCAGGAGTATATTCCTTCTCCTCGACTTTGTAACAAGTGCTGGAGGTTTGGGCATGGTGCCCTCCGCTGCTCTGGGACTGTCTCTCTCTGTCCTTTGTGTGGGGGTGAAGGTCACTCTAAGTCGGAGTGCACTTCTCCCCAAGCTCGCTGCCTCAACTGTGGTGAGGCCCATCCTACCTTCTCCCGTGCCTGTATCCATTACAAGCTTGAGGCAGCCGTCCTCAACTTGAAGCACCGGGAGCGTTTATCTTTTCCTGAGGCGAGGCGCCAGGTTCGCCGGCTCCCGCCTTATGCTAACGTCTCTTATGCTCGCGTGTTGCGCTCTTCCTCTCCTCGTCCTTCCCACCTTCCTCAGACTCACAACCGTTTCCGGGCCTTGGACCCTGATACGCCCACTGCCCCTCCTCTGTTCCTTTGAGTTCTGTCCCGAAGGGTCCCCCTCCTGGTCCTCTGTCTGGGGTTCCCCTTCTTTCTACCCGGTCTGTCATGTCTCCTGTGTCTTCTTCCTCGTCTCCCTCCGATCCTCCTTCCCATCCCCCTCCTCCATCTATTGACTCTCCCCGCCGCCTGTCGGTGCAGGCGGATGTCCATCGCTCTCCTAACGGCCGTCGTGTGTGCTCTCGTTCAGCTTCTCCTGTTGAGACACTGGAATCCGTTGCCCGGTACGTAGTTGCTGGGACACCGGTCTCTTTAAGTCAGAAGCGTAAGCCTGGCTCCTCTCCTTCCTCCTCCCCGGCGGGTAAGAAGGCTTCGCTTTCTTCCTCGACCCCTACTACTGGCTCTATTGCTCCTTCCCCTCCCATTTCAGTGGTTGCGCCCCCTGTTCCTGCTATGGAGGTTTCTTTGGCCCCTGCTTCCCTTTCGGTTGCTGCCCTTGCTGAGGTGCGCTCCCCTCTTTCTACTCCCCCTCTTCCTGCTGCTGTCCTTGACTGCTCCTCTCCGTTGTCTCCTCCTCTTCCTCCTCCGGACCCCGCCCGCCCACCTCTGGTCTGTTCTCCCGCTTCCTTCCCTCCGTCTTTGCTCAGTTTACCCATGCCCCCTAACCCTGACTTTGCTGACCCTGATATTCTTTAACGTGCTGTGTTGCTCTTTCGCCTTTGTTTCTTCTTTGTTTTCTGTTGTTGTCCTTTCTCTTCTCGTCGATGTCTATTCTTCAATGGAACGTTCGAGGTTATTACGCCAATTTCCTCGAACTCCAACTTCTGATTTCGCGGTTTTCGCCCCTTTGTGTCTGTCTCCAGGAGCCGATGCTTGGTGCTCGTCCTGGTCGTTTTCGTGGCTATTCCTTTCTCTCCCCCCCCCCCAGCCGTTGCTGGGGCTCCTAATTCTTCTGCTCTCTTGATTCGCGCTGATGTTCCCTTTGTTCCTTTACTTTTTCCTTTGCCCCTCCATTGTTCTGCTGCTCGTATCTTTGTGGGGAAATGGTACACAGTTTGTTCCATTTATCTCCCCCCAGTGTCCCGCTTTCTCTTCCTGATTTGAAACACCTCTTGGACTCCTTGCCGGAGCCTGTGCTCCTGCTGGGTGACTTCAATTGTCGTCATTCTCTTTGGGGTGACGTTCTGACGAATACCCGGGGTCGCCTTCTTGAGCCGTTTCTCCTCTCTTCTTCCCTGTCTCTTCTGAATTCTGGTGAGCCCACTCATTTGGACTCTCGGACTCGCACCCTTTCCTGTCTTGATCTTTCTCTCTGCTCTTCTTCTCTTTACTTAGATTTCACGTGGCAGGTTCTTGATGACCTCCATGGCAGTGATCATTTCCCTATCCTTGTTTCCTTTTTCTCTTTTCGCCCTTCCCTCTCTTTTCCTAGGTGGCAGTTTGCTAAAGCGGACTGGAACCTATTTACCCTCAGTGCTGCTCTCTCTGACCTCTCCCTTCTGCCTCTCCCTCGCGCTCTCCTCCTTTTTCATGACACTGTCTTCGACGCTGCCCTCCGCTCTATTCCTCGCTCTTCCTCTCGGGGTCCACGGAAGTGCGTTCCCTGGTGGAATGCGGACTGTGCTCGGGCTGTCCGCTGTAAGCGTGCAGCCTGGAAGAGGCACCGCCGTCGGCAGACGACCGATTCTTTTCTTTTCTTTCGGAAAGCGAGTGCGGTGGCCCGTAGGGCCATCCGTACGGCTAAACGTGAATGTTGGACTTCTTATGTCTCCACAATTACGTCCGAAACTCCCCTGCCACAGATCTGGAAGCGTATCCGCAAGATAGCGGGTAAGTTCGTTCCCGATGTTTCCCCGGTCCTTCACCTCCGTGGTACTCTTGTGGCGGACCCGTTGCAGGTCGCTACCGAACTGGGTTCTCACTTTTCTTCTGTTAGCTCTGGTCTTCATCTTTCCCAATCTTTCCTTCTTCGTAAACCTGTCCTTGAGTCTCGTCCTTTAGATTTCTGCACTCGTCTTCGACTTTCCTATAATGATCCCTTCTCTCTCTCTGAACTTCGTTCTGCCCTGGCCCTCTGCGGTTCTACGGCGGCGGGCTCCGATGGTATTCATTATGAGATGCTTCGCCATCTCCCTCCGTGCACGTCTCAGTATTTACTGAGTCTGTATAATCGGATCTGGGAGTCGTCGTCAGTCCCTGAGGACTGGCTCGATGCCGTTGTCCTCCCTGTTCGCAAACCAGGGTCTCTGGGTACTTCCCCTAAGGACTTTCGCCCTATTGCCCTCACAAGTTGTGTCTGCAAACTCTTTGAACGTATGGTTAACGTTCGTCTGATGTGGTTCCTGGAACACCATCACCTCCTCTCCCCTTCTCAATTTGGTTTCCGCAAGTGCCGCAGCACGACAGATGTCCTGGTGAACTTGGAGGTCTATATTCGTACTGCTTTTGCTGCGAAGACCTCCGTTGTTGCCGTCCTTTTTGACCTGGAAAAGGCTTACGACACCACTTGGCGTTATCATATTCTATCCCAGCTTCATTCTTTTGGCCTTCGTGGTCATCTCCCTCTCTTTCTCCGCAGCTTCCTCTCTCGTCGTTCCTTTCGGGTGCGCCTTGGTACCGCTCTCTCTGCCTCTTTTCAGCAATACGAAGGTGTGCCCCAGGGTAGTGTTCTGAGCACTACTCTCTTTCTGGTTGCCCTCAATGGTCTTCTTTCCTCTCTTCCTTCAGGTGTCTTCTCCGCTCTCTATGTCGATGATCTTACCCTTTGCTGTCAGGGTGATGATTCGCCTTCCTTCAGCGCCGGCTTCAACTTGCGATTGATGCCGTGTCGTCTTGGGCCACCGATCATGGCTTCAAGTTCTCTACTTCTAAGACTTGTGCCATGTCTTTTACTCGGAAACGGGTCGTTCTTCGTCCCTCTTTGTCACTTTATGGTCATCCCCTTGAGTACAAAGATTCCGCGAAGCTTTTGGGGTTATTCCTTGACACTCGTTTGTCTTGGTCTCCCCATATCTCTTACCTCCGTGTTGAGTGCTCTAAGGCCCTTACCCTCCTTCGAGTATTGTCCCATACTTCTTGGGGAGCGGATAGGCGCACTCTCCTTGCTTTGCATTCCTCTCTCGTCCTGTCTAAGCTCGATTATGGTTGCCCTGCTTACTCTTCTGCTTCTCCTTCTGCTCTTCGCCGTCTTGATGCTTTGCACCATACTGGGCTGCGCCTCAGTTCTGGTGCCTTTCGTTCGACTCCCGTCCTTAGCTTGTATGTTGACACTGGCTTCCTATCTCTCCAGGACCGCCGTGATCGCTACTGTCTTCGCTATCTTGCGCGGTCCTTGCAACATCCTTCCTCTCGCCTCTGTCGTGCTTTAACTTTTACCCCTCCTGCGGTTCCTGTTCCTCTTCACCACCTCCCTCTTTCTGTCCGGTTATCTCGCTTACAGGATTCTCTTTCCGTTCGAGTTTCTAATGTTTCTCCTCGTGTTGTTCCTTCTTTGCCCCCGTGGAGAGTCCCCCTTCCGCAGTTTTGTACGTCCTTGACCCGCGTCACTAAAGCTTTTACCCCTCCTACGGTTCTAAAACGCCTTTTCCTTGAGCACTTTTCTTCTCACTCCCGCTCCGTTTCTGTCTTCACCGATGGGTCTAAGTCTGCGGACGGTGTTGGCTACTCTGTTGTTTTTCCTGATCGCACTTATATGTGTCGCTTACCTCCGGAGACTAGCATCTTTACAGCGGAGCTTTATGCTATTCTCTATGCTCTTCGTCTCCTGCTTTCTCGTTGTCAGTCTTCTTTGTGGTTGTTGTTGACTCTCGTAGTGCCCTCATGGCTCTCGGGTCCTTTAATCCGGTTCATCCAGTAGTTGTCGAGATCCAGCATTGGCTGTTTCTTGTTCACAGTAAATTTAAGTCGGTTGAGTTTTGTTGGGTTCCCAGCCATATTGGTGTGTCTTTAAATGAGCGTGCGGATGCTGCCGCCAAGGAAGCTGTCCGCTCTTGTCCCATCTCTCGTAAAGGTATTCCTTATTCCGACTTTTACCCGGTTATCCATTCCTCCATCCTTACCCGTTGGCAGGCTTCTTGGTCGTCTGTTACTGGTAACAAACTCCGTACTCTTAAATGTTGTGTTTCCTCGTGGCCGTCCTCCTACCACCGTAACCGGCGATGGGAAACTG
Source organism: Procambarus virginalis (assembly GCA_020271785.1). Taxonomy (NCBI): domain Eukaryota; kingdom Metazoa; phylum Arthropoda; class Malacostraca; order Decapoda; family Cambaridae; genus Procambarus; species Procambarus virginalis. The sequence goes on along the minus strand of WNGS01167704.1, from coordinate 15,035 downwards.
CTCTGGCGAGGTTGCGTATTGGCCATACTCGCTTAACCCATGGTCACTTGATGGAGCGCCGCCCTGCTCCTTATTGTCCTAATTGCATTGTCCCTCTTACGGTCGTGCATGTCCTTCTTGAATGTCCTGACTTCCGGGACGAGCGTATGTCTTGCTTTCCGACCGCCCCTCGCGGTCACTTGTCCCTCAATAGAATTCTTGGTGACTCGGATACTTTTGATATCGTTCGCCTTATGCGTTTTTGTTCTCGTATTGGCATCCTTGGTGATATTTAGCGCCCTCTGATTATTCCGCACATTTGATGGTGCTACATAGCCTTCCCGGTTTGGTGCCTTCTTTTGATAATTACTTACTTATAGTGTGTGGGAACTGTTCATCAGGAGACCAGATGCTAGGACCAGGAACCTCAGCATCCCTCAACAGAGAAAGAGTCAGCTTCTAGGTTGGAATGATATAAGGTAGATAATTGTCCCTCCCTTTACCCCCTTTTGATCTAGGCGAGGTATTTTATGTGTTGTGAACATTTCTGCTCATCAGTTTATTGTCTAAGTGACAGAATATTAGGTTAGAAGCCAAGAGCTCATTTAGACATGAGTTGGTGTGTGTGTGTGTGAGCATTAAGGCGGGGATGTTAGTGATCCTGGAGGTGGTAGCTGGTGTGCAAAGAGCCAGCAACGAACTCTGAAACGCCCAGCTGATCGCATTGCTAGAGGCGTGGGAGAGTCACGACGTTTCTGACAGCTGGAGCTCTCAGCTGATCGTGCTGCCAGAGGCGCGAGGTGTGTGCCCGCGGCTCGAGGTTTAGACCCAGTCAGCTGATCGTGTTGCCAGAGGTGTGTCCAGAAGAGTGTTGCCACCAGCGGATGATTCCACTTATAATCAGTTTCTTTATTCAATTTATATGTGTATATATGTTTTTTCTTCAGTAAACTTTTAAACTAACTGATGACTTTAAGTCAGCCTCCATTCTCCAGGGCTATATCTACATTTATATGAGATCATTTTATGACACCTTGCACTGCACGCGATATTGCATCATTGATCAAGATAACCACTAAGACCTCTGGCGTGTTGCTGGGACACGAGTATAAACATCCAGCTGGTGACCTGAGTAGACCAGATATCCAAGATAGAACCTCCCAGTGTCAGGACGGGCAGGTTCAGGTGAGTTACAGGAGGCTTGAACCTTCCCACTCGCCAGAGGTGTATAAGACCAACCCCTGGCCGACTGGGGAAGCCCCGGGGCGGACAGTGGCGCCATGAACTGAGGTGCTAAGACCCGTAGGAGCAACCCTAACCACAGATTGGAAGGGGGTGAACCCTGACATAGCAAAACACACGATATACTAAATATCTTATAAATTCCATTTTAATGTTTCTGATTGCATTGACAAATTGAATTGGTTTGTTATAATTGTTTCTTGTTAACATTGCATTTTTAACTTTTAAATTATCTTTTTTACTGGGCGAGACCCAGAGGCTTCCCAGAGCTACACCAGGCCAACATGTAGTAGTAGGAGATGAGAGGAGATCTCCACATAAGTAGGAGATAGTGGAGGAGATCTCCACCATCTCCTACTCCCCCATCACCTCGTCCTCACTTCCATCCCCCTCCCCTCCCCTCCCCTGTTCCCTCGTCTTCCGCAACATCCCCCAATCTAGTGTCCCCGTTCCTTTCCCACCATTCTCCATTCCCCTGTCCCCTCGTCACCTCCATCCCCAACTCCCCCATTCCCTCGTCCTCCCCACCATTACCCCCTCCCCTAACCCATTGTCCTCAATACCATCCCCCACTCCCATCCCCTCGCCCTCCTCACTATTCCCCACTCCCTCGTCCGATGCATTCCCAAATAACCTGATGTTTCTATCAAAAAACTGTGAACATCAAATGATCTGATGTTTCCATCACTGATATATAGCAAAAACAATTAAAAAATGAAATAAAAAGACAAAATAAAAAAATAAACTATACTCACGAAATGAGTGGGTATGTATGAGTTATATTTCATAGTAATTACAATACATTTGGTAATGTAAACAACAAAGGACAATTCAAACACAATATCACAAAAAAATTAAATCAAAAGGAAAATAATTCGAAATCTATGAATATTTAATTTATCAATGTAATTGGAAACATTGAAATGGAACTGTAACATATTTAGTATAGCATGACTTGATCTTAAGTGCAACAGATGGTGCTGTTTAAAAAAAAAGACATGTTTTTTACCTGTCACAGGTGTGGCATCTATACTTATACTCACGAAATGAACGGTATGGTAAACAATACAGCTCAATTCTAACGCAATGTCACACAAAATAATTAAATAATAATGAAAATAAAACGAAATATATGAAAATTTAATTTGTCAATACAATCAGAAACATTGAGATGGAATCGTAACATCTTTAGAATAGTGTGTATGACTCTTACGTGCAACAGATGGCGCTGTTTCTTTTAAAAAAAGAATGTTTTTACCTTTCACAGATGTGGCATTTACTTATACATACGAAAAGAATGGTATGGTAAGCAACACAGCTCAATTCCAACACAATGTCACACAAAATAATGAAATCAAAATTAAACAAATTCGAAATCTATACAAACAAAATTTGTCAATGCAGTTGGAAACATTGAAATGGAATTCGTAACACATTTAGTATAGCACGAATGTTGCTATTATGGGCAACAGATGGCGTTGTTTTTCAAAAACGAGTGTTTTTACCCGTCACAGGGGTGGCATCTATATAGTAGGTATATAAAAAAAAAGGCATATTCGAATGCAACAATGTGTCAAAATTTCAAAGCAATTAGTGAAGAGCTTTCGTAGATTATAGCATGTGTTGTTCTTACGTCCAACAGATGGCGCTGTTTTAAAAAAAAAATCATTTTTTTCCTGTCACAGGTGAGCTATGTTTATAGTAGATATATAAAAAGACGCATTTATTCAAATGCAACGTTGTGTCAAAATTTAAAAGCAATCGGTAAAGAGATTTCACATGAAAAACACAGTTTTTCAGAAAAAGCATTTTTTTACCGTCACAAAGGCAACATCTATATAGTATGTATATAAAAAACCTGAACGGATGCGAATGGATCATTGTGTGAAAATTTCAAAGCGATCGGTGAAGAACTTTCGGAGATTAGCGATTATGTACAAACGAAAATTTCCTTTATATTACTAGCTGTACCCAGCCACGCCTTTCTGTGGTTCATCAACGCATGTGCGTTACTGAGTAATGGTGGGGAGGACGAGAGGACAGGGGAGTTGGGGACGAGGGACAAGGGAATGGAGAATGATGGGAAGGACAAGGAGAGAGGAGAGTGGGGGATGGTGCAGAGGACGAGGGAACAGGAGAGAGGAGAATGATAGGAAGGCGGGCGGGGTGGGGGGACGGGGGAGTGGGAGATGGAGGAGAGCACGACGGGGCGGTGGAGGGGTAATGGTGGGAGGACTAGGAAACCAGGGGAAGGCTGCTACGCTCTAACTTCATTGATAAATTGCTGTGGCCGGGTTAGCTAGATATATATATATATATTTATATATATTATACTATATATATATATATATTTTATTAAATATGACCGAAAAAGTAAGATTAATAATTCTAACACGAATTTTCTCAATTTTCCTTATGTTTGTTTTTACTGATGACGGTAAATGAAAATCAAT
>WNGS01167704.1:0-10361 GCA_020271785.1 Procambarus virginalis | reverse complement strand
TTTTTACTGGGCGAGACCCAGAGGCTCCCAGAAGCTACACCAGGCCAACATGTAGTAGTAGGAGAGATGAGAGGAGATCTCCACATAAGTAGGAGATAGTGGAGGAGATCTCCACCATCTCCTACTCCCCATCACCTCGTCCTCACTTCCATCCCCCTCCCTCCCCTCCCCTGTTCCTCGTCTTCCGCAACATCCCCAATCTAGTGTCCCCGTTCCTTTCCCACCATTCTCCATTCCCCTGTCCCCTCGTCACCTCCATCCCCAACTCCCCCATTCCCTCGTCCTCCCCACCATTACCCCCTCCCCTAACCCATTGTCCTCAATACCATCCCCCACTCCCATCCCCTCGCCCTCCTCACTATTCCCCACTCCCTCGTCCGATGCATTCCCAAATAACCTGATGTTTCTATCCAAAAACTGTGAACATCAAATGATCTGATGTTTCCATCACGATATATAGCAAAAACAATTAAAAAATGAAATAAAAGACAAAATAAAAAAATAAACTATACTCACGAAATGAGTGGGTATGTATGAGTTATATTTCATAGTAATTACAATACATTTGGTAATGTAAACAACAAAGGACAATTCAAACACAATATCACAAAAAAATTAAATCAAAAGGAAAATAATTCGAAATCTATGAATATTTAATATATCAATGAAATTGGAAACATTGAAATGGAACTGTAACATATTTAGTATAGCATGACTTGATCTTAAGTGCAACAGATGGTGCTGTTTAAAAAAAAGACATGTTTTTTACCTGTCACAGGTGTGGCATCTATACTTATACTCACGAAATGAACGGTATGGTAAACAATACAGCTCAATTCTAACGCAATGTCACACAAAATAATTAAATATAATGAAAATAAAACGAAATATATGAAAATTTAATTTGTCAATACAATCAGAAAACATTGAGATGGAATCGTAACATCTTTAGAATAGTGTGTATGACTCTTACGTGCAACAGATGGCGCTGTTTCTTTTAAAAAAAGAATGTTTTTACCTTTCACAGATGTGGCATTTACTTATACATACGAAAGAATGGTATGGTAAGCAACACAGCTCAATTCCAACACAATGTCACACAAAATAATGAATCAAAATTAAACAAATTCGAAATCTATACAAACAAAATTTGTCAATGCAGTTGGAAACATTGAAATGGAATTCGTACACATTTAGTATAGCACGAATGTTGCTATTATGGGCAACAGATGGCGTTGTTTTTCAAAAACGAGTGTTTTTACCCGTCACAGGGGTGGCATCTATATAGTAGGTATATAAAAAAAAAAGGCATATTCGAATGCAACATGTGTCAAATTTCAAAGCAATTAGTGAAGATCTTTCGTAGATTATAGCATGTGTTGTTCTTACGTCCAACAGATGGCGCTGTTTTTAAAAAAAAATCATTTTTTTCCTGTCACAGGTGAGCTATGTTTATAGTAGATATATAAAAAGACGCATTTATTCAAATGCAACGTGTGTCAAAATTTCAAGCAATCGTTAAAGAGATTTCACATGAAAAACACAGTTTTTCAGAAAAAGCATTTTTTTTACCGTCACAAATGCAACATCTATATAGTATGTATATAAAAACCTGAACGGATGCGAATGGATCATTGTGTGAAAATTTCAAAGCGATCGGTGAAGAACTTTCGGAGATTAGCGATTATGTACAAACGAAAATTTCCTTTATATTTACTAGCTGTACCCGGCCACGCCTTTCTGTGGTTCATCACGCATGTGCGTTGCTGAGTAATGGTGGGGAGGACGAGAGGACAGGGGAGTTGGGGACGAGGGGACAAGGGAATGGAGAATGATGGGAAGGACAAGGAGAGAGGAGAGTGGGGATGGTGCAGAGGACGAGGGAACAGGAGAGAGGAGAATGATAGGAAGGCCGGGGTGGGGGGACGGGGGAGTGGGAGATGGAAGGAGAGCACGACGGGGCGGTGGAGGGTAATGGTGGGGAGGACTAGGAAACCAGGGGAAGGCTGCTACGCTAACTTCATTGATATTGCTGTGGCCGGGTATAGCTAGTATATATATATATATATATATATATATATATATATATATATAATATATATATATATATATATATATATATATATATATGTCGTACCTAGTAGCCAGAACGCACTTCTCAGCCTACTATGCAAGCCCGATTTGCCTAATAGGCCAAGTTTTCATGAATTAATTGTTTTCGACTACCTAACCTACCTAACCTAACCTAACCTAACTTTTTCGGCTACCTAACCTAACCTAAGCAATAAGATAGGTTAGGTTAGGTTAGGTAGGTTGGTTAGGTTCGGTCATATATCTACGTTAATTTAACGCCAATAAAAAAAAATTGACCTCATACATAATGAAATGGATAGCTTTATCATTTCATAAGAAAAAAATTTGAGAAAATATATTAATTCAGAAAAACTTGGCTTATTAGGCAAATCGGGCCTTGCATAGTAGGCCAAAAAGTGAGTTCTGGCTACTAGGTACGACATATATATATATATGATATATATATATATATATATATGCACATACTTGCATGAACCACAAGAGAAGATTAACAATCTTTAGACAACACCCCCAGTGGGACTCGAACCAGAAAGCACAACTATCTTCCAATAGCTGCCATAACTAGTATGCCTTAACCCACTACACCAAGTCAGACCCTTAAAAGAGATAGAGACTTCGAAGTATTTACCTCAAATATCTCCACCTCCCAAGGGCGCCAGATTAGTGAGGGGTTACTCAAGCATTTTTCATCAAGCCACTGTCAATGTGGGAGAACTCGTGTCTATGCTATAAGCACATACTTGCATGAACCACAAGAGAAGATTAACAATCTTTAGACAACACCCACCAGTGGGACTCGAACCCAGAAAGCACAACTATCTTCCAATAGCTGCCATAACTAGTATGCCTTAACCCACTACACCAAGTCAGACCCTTAAAAGAGATAGAGACTTCGAAGTATTTACCTCAAATATCTCCACCTCCCAAGGGCGCCAGATTAGTGAGGGGTTACTCAAGCATTTTTCATCAAGCCACTGTCAATGTGGGAGAACTCGTGTCTATGCTATAAGCACATACTTGCATGAACCACAAGAGAAGATTAACAATCTTTAGACAACACCCACCAGTGGGACTCGAACCCAGAAAGCACAACTATCTTCCAATAGCTGCCATAACTAGTATGCCTTAACCCACTACACCAAGTCAGACCCTTAAAAGAGATAGAGACTTCGAAGTATTTACCTCAAATATCTCCACCTCCCAAGGGCGCCAGATTAGTGAGGGGTTACTCAAGCATTTTTCATCAAGCCACTGTCAATGTGGGAGAACTCGTGTCTATGCTATAAGCACATACTTGCATGAACCACAAGAGAAGATTAACAATCTTTAGACAACACCCACCAGTGGGACTCGAACCCAGAAAGCACAACTATCTTCCAATAGCTGCCATAACTAGTATGCCTTAACCCACTACACCAAGTCAGACCCTTAAAAGAGATAGAGACTTCGAAGTATTTACCTCAAATATCTCCACCTCCCAAGGGCGCCAGATTAGTGAGGGGTTACTCAAGCATTTTTCATCAAGCCACTGTCAATGTGGGAGAACTCGTGTCTATGCTATAAGCACATACTTGCATGAACCACAAGAGAAGATTAACAATCTTTAGACAACACCCACCAGTGGGACTCGAACCCAGAAAGCACAACTATCTTCCAATAGCTGCCATAACTAGTATGCCTTAACCCACTACACCAAGTCAGACCCTTAAAAGAGATAGAGACTTCGAAGTATTTACCTCAAATATCTCCACCTCCCAAGGGCGCCAGATTAGTGAGGGGTTACTCAAGCATTTTTCATCAAGCCACTGTCAATGTGGGAGAACTCGTGTCTATGCTATAAGCACATACTTGCATGAACCACAAGAGAAGATTAACAATCTTTAGACAACACCCACCAGTGGGACTCGAACCCAGAAAGCACAACTATCTTCCAATAGCTGCCATAACTAGTATGCCTTAACCCACTACACCAAGTCAGACCCTTAAAAGAGATAGAGACTTCGAAGTATTTACCTCAAATATCTCCACCTCCCAAGGGCGCCAGATTAGTGAGGGGTTACTCAAGCATTTTTCATCAAGCCACTGTCAATGTGGGAGAACTCGTGTCTATGCTATAAGCACATACTTGCATGAACCACAAGAGAAGATTAACAATCTTTAGACAACACCCACCAGTGGGACTCGAACCCAGAAAGCACAACTATCTTCCAATAGCTGCCATAACTAGTATGCCTTAACCCACTACACCAAGTCAGACCCTTAAAAGAGATAGAGACTTCGAAGTATTTACCTCAAATATCTCCACCTCCCAAGGGCGCCAGATTAGTGAGGGGTTACTCAAGCATTTTTCATCAAGCCACTGTCAATGTGGGAGAACTCGTGTCTATGCTATAAGCACATACTTGCATGAACCACAAGAGAAGATTAACAATCTTTAGACAACACCCACCAGTGGGACTCGAACCCAGAAAGCACAACTATCTTCCAATAGCTGCCATAACTAGTATGCCTTAACCCACTACACCAAGTCAGACCCTTAAAAGAGATAGAGACTTCGAAGTATTTACCTCAAATATCTCCACCTCCCAAGGGCGCCAGATTAGTGAGGGGTTACTCAAGCATTTTTCATCAAGCCACTGTCAATGTGGGAGAACTCGTGTCTATGCTATAAGCACATACTTGCATGAACCACAAGAGAAGATTAACAATCTTTAGACAACACCCACCAGTGGGACTCGAACCCAGAAAGCACAACTATCTTCCAATAGCTGCCATAACTAGTATGCCTTAACCCACTACACCAAGTCAGACCCTTAAAAGAGATAGAGACTTCGAAGTATTTACCTCAAATATCTCCACCTCCCAAGGGCGCCAGATTAGTGAGGGGTTACTCAAGCATTTTTCATCAAGCCACTGTCAATGTGGGAGAACTCGTGTCTATGCTATAAGCACATACTTGCATGAACCACAAGAGAAGATTAACAATCTTTAGACAACACCCACCAGTGGGACTCGAACCCAGAAAGCACAACTATCTTCCAATAGCTGCCATAACTAGTATGCCTTAACCCACTACACCAAGTCAGACCCTTAAAAGAGATAGAGACTTCGAAGTATTTACCTCAAATATCTCCACCTCCCAAGGGCGCCAGATTAGTGAGGGGTTACTCAAGCATTTTTCATCAAGCCACTGTCAATGTGGGAGAACTCGTGTCTATGCTATAAGCACATACTTGCATGAACCACAAGAGAAGATTAACAATCTTTAGACAACACCCACCAGTGGGACTCGAACCCAGAAAGCACAACTATCTTCCAATAGCTGCCATAACTAGTATGCCTTAACCCACTACACCAAGTCAGACCCTTAAAAGAGATAGAGACTTCGAAGTATTTACCTCAAATATCTCCACCTCCCAAGGGCGCCAGATTAGTGAGGGGTTACTCAAGCATTTTTCATCAAGCCACTGTCAATGTGGGAGAACTCGTGTCTATGCTATAAGCACATACTTGCATGAACCACAAGAGAAGATTAACAATCTTTAGACAACACCCACCAGTGGGACTCGAACCCAGAAAGCACAACTATCTTCCAATAGCTGCCATAACTAGTATGCCTTAACCCACTACACCAAGTCAGACCCTTAAAAGAGATAGAGACTTCGAAGTATTTACCTCAAATATCTCCACCTCCCAAGGGCGCCAGATTAGTGAGGGGTTACTCAAGCATTTTTCATCAAGCCACTGTCAATGTGGGAGAACTCGTGTCTATGCTATAAGCACATACTTGCATGAACCACAAGAGAAGATTAACAATCTTTAGACAACACCCACCAGTGGGACTCGAACCCAGAAAGCACAACTATCTTCCAATAGCTGCCATAACTAGTATGCCTTAACCCACTACACCAAGTCAGACCCTTAAAAGAGATAGAGACTTCGAAGTATTTACCTCAAATATCTCCACCTCCCAAGGGCGCCAGATTAGTGAGGGGTTACTCAAGCATTTTTCATCAAGCCACTGTCAATGTGGGAGAACTCGTGTCTATGCTATAAGCACATACTTGCATGAACCACAAGAGAAGATTAACAATCTTTAGACAACACCCACCAGTGGGACTCGAACCCAGAAAGCACAACTATCTTCCAATAGCTGCCATAACTAGTATGCCTTAACCCACTACACCAAGTCAGACCCTTAAAAGAGATAGAGACTTCGAAGTATTTACCTCAAATATCTCCACCTCCCAAGGGCGCCAGATTAGTGAGGGGTTACTCAAGCATTTTTCATCAAGCCACTGTCAATGTGGGAGAACTCGTGTCTATGCTATAAGCACATACTTGCATGAACCACAAGAGAAGATTAACAATCTTTAGACAACACCCACCAGTGGGACTCGAACCCAGAAAGCACAACTATCTTCCAATAGCTGCCATAACTAGTATGCCTTAACCCACTACACCAAGTCAGACCCTTAAAAGAGATAGAGACTTCGAAGTATTTACCTCAAATATCTCCACCTCCCAAGGGCGCCAGATTAGTGAGGGGTTACTCAAGCATTTTTCATCAAGCCACTGTCAATGTGGGAGAACTCGTGTCTATGCTATAAGCACATACTTGCATGAACCACAAGAGAAGATTAACAATCTTTAGACAACACCCACCAGTGGGACTCGAACCCAGAAAGCACAACTATCTTCCAATAGCTGCCATAACTAGTATGCCTTAACCCACTACACCAAGTCAGACCCTTAAAAGAGATAGAGACTTCGAAGTATTTACCTCAAATATCTCCACCTCCCAAGGGCGCCAGATTAGTGAGGGGTTACTCAAGCATTTTTCATCAAGCCACTGTCAATGTGGGAGAACTCGTGTCTATGCTATAAGCACATACTTGCATGAACCACAAGAGAAGATTAACAAANCTACACCAAGTCAGACCCTTAAAAGAGATAGAGACTTCGAAGTATTTACCTCAAATATCTCCACCTCCCAAGGGCGCCAGATTAGTGAGGGGTTACTCAAGCATTTTTCATCAAGCCACTGTCAATGTGGGAGAACTCGTGTCTATGCTATAAGCACATACTTGCATGAACCACAAGAGAAGATTAACAATCTTTAGACAACACCCACCAGTGGGACTCGAACCCAGAAAGCACAACTATCTTCCAATAGCTGCCATAACTAGTATGCCTTAACCCACTACACCAAGTCAGACCCTTAAAAGAGATAGAGACTTCGAAGTATTTACCTCAAATATCTCCACCTCCCAAGGGCGCCAGATTAGTGAGGGGTTACTCAAGCATTTTTCATCAAGCCACTGTCAATGTGGGAGAACTCGTGTCTATGCTATAAGCACATACTTGCATGAACCACAAGAGAAGATTAACAATCTTTAGACAACACCCACCAGTGGGACTCGAACCCAGAAAGCACAACTATCTTCCAATAGCTGCCATAACTAGTATGCCTTAACCCACTACACCAAGTCAGACCCTTAAAAGAGATAGAGACTTCGAAGTATTTACCTCAAATATCTCCACCTCCCAAGGGCGCCAGATTAGTGAGGGGTTACTCAAGCATTTTTCATCAAGCCACTGTCAATGTGGGAGAACTCGTGTCTATGCTATAAGCACATACTTGCATGAACCACAAGAGAAGATTAACAATCTTTAGACAACACCCACCAGTGGGACTCGAACCCAGAAAGCACAACTATCTTCCAATAGCTGCCATAACTAGTATGCCTTAACCCACTACACCAAGTCAGACCCTTAAAAGAGATAGAGACTTCGAAGTATTTACCTCAAATATCTCCACCTCCCAAGGGCGCCAGATTAGTGAGGGGTTACTCAAGCATTTTTCATCAAGCCACTGTCAATGTGGGAGAACTCGTGTCTATGCTATAAGCACATACTTGCATGAACCACAAGAGAAGATTAACAATCTTTAGACAACACCCACCAGTGGGACTCGAACCCAGAAAGCACAACTATCTTCCAATAGCTGCCATAACTAGTATGCCTTAACCCACTACACCAAGTCAGACCCTTAAAAGAGATAGAGACTTCGAAGTATTTACCTCAAATATCTCCACCTCCCAAGGGCGCCAGATTAGTGAGGGGTTACTCAAGCATTTTTCATCAAGCCACTGTCAATGTGGGAGAACTCGTGTCTATGCTATAAGCACATACTTGCATGAACCACAAGAGAAGATTAACAATCTTTAGACAACACCCACCAGTGGGACTCGAACCCAGAAAGCACAACTATCTTCCAATAGCTGCCATAACTAGTATGCCTTAACCCACTACACCAAGTCAGACCCTTAAAAGAGATAGAGACTTCGAAGTATTTACCTCAAATATCTCCACCTCCCAAGGGCGCCAGATTAGTGAGGGGTTACTCAAGCATTTTTCATCAAGCCACTGTCAATGTGGGAGAACTCGTGTCTATGCTATAAGCACATACTTGCATGAACCACAAGAGAAGATTAACAATCTTTAGACAACACCCACCAGTGGGACTCGAACCCAGAAAGCACAACTATCTTCCAATAGCTGCCATAACTAGTATGCCTTAACCCACTACACCAAGTCAGACCCTTAAAAGAGATAGAGACTTCGAAGTATTTACCTCAAATATCTCCACCTCCCAAGGGCGCCAGATTAGTGAGGGGTTACTCAAGCATTTTTCATCAAGCCACTGTCAATGTGGGAGAACTCGTGTCTATGCTATAAGCACATACTTGCATGAACCACAAGAGAAGATTAACAATCTTTAGACAACACCCACCAGTGGGACTCGAACCCAGAAAGCACAACTATCTTCCAATAGCTGCCATAACTAGTATGCCTTAACCCACTACACCAAGTCAGACCCTTAAAAGAGATAGAGACTTCGAAGTATTTACCTCAAATATCTCCACCTCCCAAGGGCGCCAGATTAGTGAGGGGTTACTCAAGCATTTTTCATCAAGCCACTGTCAATGTGGGAGAACTCGTGTCTATGCTATAAGCACATACTTGCATGAACCACAAGAGAAGATTAACAATCTTTAGACAACACCCACCAGTGGGACTCGAACCCAGAAAGCACAACTATCTTCCAATAGCTGCCATAACTAGTATGCCTTAACCCACTACACCAAGTCAGACCCTTAAAAGAGATAGAGACTTCGAAGTATTTACCTCAAATATCTCCACCTCCCAAGGGCGCCAGATTAGTGAGGGGTTACTCAAGCATTTTCATCAAGCCACTGTCAATGTGGGAGAACTCGTGTCTATGCTATAAGCACATACTTGCATGAACCACAAGAGAAGATTAACAATCTTTAGACAACACCCACCAGTGGGACTCGAACCCAGAAAGCACAACTATCTTCCAATAGCTGCCATAACTAGTATGCCTTAACCCACTACACCAAGTCAGACCCTTAAAAGAGATAGAGACTTCGAAGTATTTACCTCAAATATCTCCACCTCCCAAGGGCGCCAGATTAGTGAGGGGTTACTCAAGCATTTTTCATCAAGCCACTGTCAATGTGGGAGAACTCGTGTCTATGCTATAAGCACATACTTGCATGAACCACAAGAGAAGATTAACAATCTTTAGACAACACCCACCAGTGGGACTCGAACCCAGAAAGCACAACTATCTTCCAATAGCTGCCATAACTAGTTATGGCAGCTATTGGAAGATAGTTGTGCTTTCTGGGTTCGAGTCCCACTGGTGGGTGTTGTCTAAAGATTGTTAATCTTCTCTTGTGGTTCATGCAAGTATGTGCATATATATATATATATATATATATATATATATATATATATATATATATATATATATATATATATATATATATATATATATATATGTATATATATATATATATATATATATATATATATATATATATATATATATATATATATATATATATTGTGACGGTAGAGTAGTGGAGTATGGTGTTCGGCAGTCTTCCACTGGCAGATGTTAATGCTTTGCCACACATAAAGAAAAAAAAGTAAAAAAAAGGAAAAAAAAGAATGACTGCTTGTTTGATAATCTGTGGTATGGTAAGGGAAGAGACACAAAACACAATAATAAACAATGACATTTAATAAATCTAAAAAACAAATTGAAATAAAGGCAATTCCTTGGCTGAGTAATGTGCAAGACAACAAGTGAAAAAATAACTGAACATAAAAATGAATTACGTTAACGGGAGGATAAATGACATACAATATAAAAATAGTGCTGGGAATATCCC
>WNGS01167702.1:21090-31515 GCA_020271785.1 Procambarus virginalis | reverse complement strand
ATCCTTCACAGTGATGATACAGGATCAATCCTTCACAGTGATGATACAGGATCAATCCTTCACAGTGATGATACAGGATCAATCCTTCACAGTGATGATACAGGATCAATCCTTCACAGTGATGATACAGGATCAATCCTTCACAGTGATGATACAGGATCAATCCTTCACAGTGATGATACAGCATCAATCCTTCACAGTGATGATACAGCATCAATCCTTCACAGTGATGATACAGTATCAATCCTTCACAGTGATGATACAGGATCAATCCTTCACAGTGATGATACAGGACCAATCCTTCACAGTGATGATACAGGACCAATCCTTCACAGTGATGATACAGGATCAATCCTTCACAGTGATGATACAGGACCAATCCTTCACAGTGATGATACAGGACCAATCCTTCACAGTGATGATACAGGATCAATCCTTCACAGTGATGATACAGCATCAATCCTTCACAGTGATGACACAGCATCAATCCTTAACAGTGATGATACAGCATCAATCCTTCACAGTGATGATACAGGATCAATCCTTCACAGTGATGATACAGGACCAATCCTTCACAGTGATGATACAGCATCAATCCTTCACAGTGATGATACAGGATCAATCCTTCACAGTGATGATACAGGACCAATCCTTCACAGTGATGATACAGCTTCAATCCTTCACAGTGATGGTACAGGACCAATCCTTCACAGTGATGATACAGCATCAATCCTTCACAGTGATGATACAGGACCAATCCTTCACAGTGATGATACAGGACCAATCCTTCACAGTGATGATACAGCATCAATCCTTCACAGTGATGATACAGGATCAATCCTTCACAGTGATGATACAGGACCACTCCTTCACAGTGATGATACAGGACCAATCCTTCACAGTGATGATACAGGATCAATCCTTCACAGTGATGATACAGGACCAATCCTTCACAGTGATGATACAAGACCAATCCTTCACAGTGATGATACAGGATCAATCCTTCACAGTGATGATACAGGATCAATCCTTCACAGTGATGATACAAGACCAATCCTTCACAGTGATGATACAGCATCAATCCTTCACAGTGATGATACAGGACCAATCCTTTACAGTGATGATACAGGACCAATCCTTCACAGTGATGATACAGGACCAATCCTTCACAGTGATGATACAGGACCAATCCTTTACAGTGATGATACAGGACCAATCTTCACAGTGATGATACAGGATCAATCCTTCACAGTGATGATACAGCATCAATCCTTCACAGTGATGATACAGGATCAATCCTTCACAGTGATGATACAGCATCAATCCTTCACAGTGATGATACAGGATCAATCCTTCACAGTGATGATACAGGACCAATCCTTCACAGTGATGATACAGGACCAATCCTTCACAGTGATGATACAGGACCAATCCTTCACAGTGATGATACAGGACCAATCCTTCACAGTGATGATACAGGATCAATCCTTCACAGTGATGATACAGGATCAATCCTTCACAGTGATGATACAGGACCAATCCTGCACAGTGATGATACAGCATCAATCCTTCACAGTGATGATACAGGACCAATCCTGCACAGTGATGATACAGCATCAATCCTTCACAGTGATGATACAGGATCAATCCTTCACAGTGATGATACAGGACCAATCCTTCACAGTGATGATACAGGATCAATCCTTCACAGGGATTATGCAACCCGTCCTCTTAGACTTGCCACAACGTTCAGAATACAGAGCGCTAACCAACCAGCAACGTGCGAACCCAAGCCACCCACCTAATCCAATGCATAACAAACACGAGGTGGTTACACTGTTCGTTTTACTGTGTAATTGGTACGTTGGGGGGACCAGAACGTACAGAATGAGACGCATTAGTTGAGAGGCCTGGCTGGGTGTGGGCTCCTCTATTGAGATCTCTACACCTGGTGGTAAACACAGTGTAGGAGGCCCAGGGTGTAAACACAGTGTGGGAGGCCAGGGTGTAAACAGTGTGGGAGGCCAGGATGTAAACACAATGTGGGAGGCCAGGGTGTAAACACAGTGTGGGAGGCCAGGATGTAAACACAGTGTGGGAGGCCAGGATGTAAACAGTGTGGGAGGCCAGGATGTAAACACAGTGTGGGAGGCCAGGGTGTAAACACAGTGTGGGAGGCCAGGATGTAAACACAGTTTGGGAGGTCAGGATGTAAACACAGTGTGAGAGGCCCAGGGTGTAAACAGTGTGGGAGGCCAGGATTTAAACACAGTGTGGGAGGCCAGGATGTAAACACAGTTTGGGAGGTCAGGATGTAAACACAGTGTGAGAGGCCCAGGGTGTAAACAGTGTGGGAGGCCAGGATGTAAACACAATGTGGGAGGCCAGGATGTAAACACAGTGTGGGAGGCCAGGATGTAAACACAGTGTGGGAGGCCAGGATGTAAACACAGTGTGGGAGGCCAGGGTGTAAACACAGTGTGGGAGGCCAGGATGTAACACAGTGTGGGAGGCCAGGATGTAAACACAGTGTGGGAGGCCAGGATGTAAACACAATGTGGGAGGCCAGGGTGTAAACACAATGTGGGAGGCCAGGGTGTAAACACAATGTGGGAGGCCAGGGTGTAAACACAATGTGGGAGGCCAGGGTGTAAACACAGTGTGGGAGGCCAGGATGTAAACACAGTGTGGGAGGCCAGGATGTAAACACAATGTGGGAGGCCAGGGTGTAAACACAGTGTGGGAGGCCAGGATGTAAACACAGTGTGGGAGGCCAGGATGTAAACACAGTGTGGGAGGCCAGGATGTAAACACAGTGTGGGAGGCCAGGGTGTAAACACAGTGTGGGAGGCCAGGATGTAAACACAGTGTGGGAGGCCAGGATGTAAACACAGTGTGGGAGGCCAGGATGTAAACACAGTGTGGGAGGCCCAGGATGTAAACACAGTGTGGGAGGCCAGGGTGTAAACACAGTGTGGGAGGCCAGGGTGTAAACACAGTGTGGGAGGCCCAGGATGTAAACACAGTGTGGGAGGCCCAGGATGTAAACACAGTGTGGGAGGCCAGGATGTAAACACAGTGTGGGAGGCCCAGGATGTAAACACAGTGTGGGAGGCCCAGGATGTAAACACAGTCAGACCTGTCCCCTGAAGCTCATATCAAGAGGATAACATCAGCAGCATATGCCAGGTTGGCTAACATAAGAACGGCCTTTAGAAACTTGTGTAAGGAATCTTTCAGAACATTATATACCACATATGTCAGACCAATCCTGGAGTATGCGGCTCCAGCATGGAGTCTCTATCTAGTCAAGCATAAGACTAAACTGGAAAAGGTTCAAAGGTATGCCACCAGACTAGTACCCGAGCTGAGAGGTATGAGCTACGAGGAGTGACTGCAGGAATTAAACCTCACTTCGTTGGAAGACAGAAGAGTTAGAGGGGACATGATCACCACATTCAAGATTCTCAGGGAATCGACAGGGTTGATAAAGACAGGCTGTTTAACACAAGGGGCACACGCACTAGGGGACACAGGTGGAAACTGAGTGCCCAAATGAGCCACAGAGATATTAGAAAGAACTTTTTAGTGTCAGAGTGGTTGACAAATGGAATGCATTAGGAAGCGATGTGGTGGAGGCTGACTCCATACACAGTTTCAAGTGTAGATATGATAGAGCCCATTAGGCTCAGGAAAGTGTACACCTGTTGATTGACGGTTGAGAGGCGGGACCAAAGAGCCAGAGCTCAACCCCCGCAAGCACAACTAGGTGAGTACAGAGTGGGAGGCCCAGGATGTAAACACAGTGTGGGAGGCCCAGGATGTAAACACAGTGTGGGAGGCCAGGATGTAAACACAGTGTGGGAGGCCAGGATGTAAACACAGTGTGGGAGGCCAGGATGTAAACAATCCCGTCGTCCTGAGTTAGTCTAGCTCCAAACAACACAATTTAACATCAATGTCACGGACCTCACCATCTCAAACTCAAAGTTCAAAGTTCATTGAATTGAGATAAAAAAAAATTGATGTTACACAGTAAGATACAAATGCTGAATCAGGTTTCAGGTCACCGAATCACTCTTTACTGTATTTTCATGTATGGAAATGAATGGGTAAGAGTCTGATCCATGCCACATTACAAGGAGGAAACAATGTAGATTTTTCACAAGGTCGAGAAACATGTGTTTTCACAAATGTAAACATTATCTTCCTACTAAGAAATGAGGCCATTAGGGGAAGAGTCCCGTGGGGAAATAAGGGAAATTAGGGGAAATATATTAGACGTTACATTATCGAGAAAGAGGGTCAGCCATATGACTTATTTGGTTCGTGGCGGTGAGAGGTGTTTCCCCTCACTGGTAAGGACTGACGGCTCCCTCAGGTGAGGGAGGTAGGTGAGGGGAAAGGAAGGAAGGTATACGAGGAAGGGCGTGGGGCCCGTGTAGGTGAGGGGGGTCGAAAGGGAAAAGGTTCCCTCAAGTGCTGCAGGTTCTCAGATTAAGGAGCAAATCGAGAAGAAAATACTCCCAACTATCAAAAGTCGCCACAGAGCCACATGAGCGGAAGGAAGATCCACTGCGATATGGTACGAACAAGCCACTGAGTACTACTCTTTCAAGCCTGGCAAAAGATATCCAGAGACATTGCAATAGCCATACACAGACTCAGACTTGGTTACAAGTGCTGCTGGGAGGAAATGGTAAAATGGCTAAGGGGTGTCATACCTGTGGAACAGAAGCAGAGGCGCCACTGTTGCACTACTTACTGGAACGTGAAGCTACTGAAGCCCTGCGCATCAAACTCAACATTAATCCAACAACAGCAGCTGCATTAGATGCACATTCCACAGCCACTACAATGATTAGAAAACTCGTTGAAGAATGGGACTCACTAGTGGAACATTTTATACCTACATCCGCCACCGAGATAATGTTATTAAAACAAGACTAAAACAGAAGCGAAAAAGAAACAGGGAAAAAGAAGGAACCCCCACCTCCATTTAATACTTTGACCCAAATATCAGTGTAACAAGGTTATCGCGAATACCCGAACTCAATTACGGGCTCACCATAGCCCGTGCTACATGGACATTTCGTTCTGAGTAGCTAAATCTAAAGCAACAACAACAACATCCTGCAGGTGAGGGAAGAAAGTTGGCTCTGTTCTAGGTGAGGGAAGGAAGGAGGCACTCCCCCTCCCCCAGGTCTTTTAGGAAAGGGGAAGGAACCTGGTTCCCTCCCAGGTTCCTTCCCTCCCTCCCAGCGGGAGAGAGAGAGGGGTAATGGAAGAGGGAGGGAGGGAATTATCAGCGAAAAGCGCCAGGCCATTGCGACTATACAGCACTTGGAAGGGGTCTGGATAAGGATTTGGGATGGGACGAGGGGGAAGGAATGGTGCCCAACCACTTGTGGACGGCCGGGGATTGAACGCCGATCTGCATGAAGCGAGACCGTCCCTCTACCGTCCAGCCCAAGTGATTGGGGAGGTAATGGAAGAGTACTGGAGAGTTTAGGCGTCACAACCTCGGTGAGCTAATCTTATGAGGATGTTCTGATTTATACGAAAACGCTCAAGTAAATTCCTGTTTCTTGTCCCTTCGCTGTTATTCATTTTTCCATTATTCCGTTAATTGGTTCGTGATTTACACACACACACACACACACACACACACACACACACACACACACACACACACACACACACACACACAAACACACTCACACACACTCACACACACGAGAAAGAGACCTGGGAGTGGACGTAACACCTAATCTAACTCCTGAGGCACATATTAATAGGATAACGACAGCAGCGTACTCAACACTGACAAAAGTTAGAATATCATTCAGACACCTAAGTGAGGAGGCTTTTAGGGCGTTTTACACTGCCTACGTGAGACCAAACTTATGTATATATGAATTATATTGTATTTTCTTAATAAAGATAAAAAAAAGTCTTGGAGTATGCCGCGCCATCATGGAGTCCCCACCTGAAGAAACACTTAAGGAAACTGGAAAAGGTTCAAAAGTTTGCGACGAGGCTCGTCCCAGAGTTACGAGGGATGGGTTATGAAGAGCGCCTGAAGAAACTGAACCTTACGACACTAGAAAAAAAAAGGGAGAGGGGGTATATGGATAGGAACGTATAAAATTCTCAGGGAAATTGACAAAGTGGAAAAAAACAAAACGAGGGGACATGGGTGGAAGCTGGAAACTCAGATGAGTCACAGAGATGTTAGGAAGTTTTCTTTTAGCGTGAGAGTAGTGGGGAAATGGAATTCACTTAAGGAACAGGTTGTGGAAGCAAATACTATTCATAATTTTAAAACTAGATATGATAGGGAAATAGGACAGGAATCATTGCTGTAAACAACCGATGGCTAGAAAGGCGGGATCCAAGAGTCAATGCTCGATTCTGCAGGCACAAATAGGTGAGTACACACACACACACATACACACACACACACACACACACACACACACACACACACACACACACACACACACACACACACACACACACACACACACACACACACTCACACACACATACATATACACACACAGTTGACTGACAGTTGAGAGGTGGGACTAAAGAGCCGAAGCTCAACCCCCCGCAAGCACAACTAGGTGAGTACAACTAGATGAAATACACACACAAACTATCAATAGGATAGTTCAAGTTAATTTA
This sequence comes from Procambarus virginalis, assembly GCA_020271785.1. Classification (NCBI taxonomy): domain Eukaryota; kingdom Metazoa; phylum Arthropoda; class Malacostraca; order Decapoda; family Cambaridae; genus Procambarus; species Procambarus virginalis. The sequence goes on along the minus strand of WNGS01167702.1, from coordinate 24,825 downwards.
TATATAAATATTTTCTTTGTTCAGTGTACATTTTACTAAAGGTTAAGCTAGGCTAGGGTAATCTAGACTGGGTTAAGTTATTTTATGTTAGGTTAGGCTACGTTAGATTTATTAAGTTAGGCTTAGTGGCAACTTTTTTTTTGTTCTTTAATATCTATTTAAGAAAATACAATATAATCATATATACATAAGTTTTACAAGGCAATACTACGTTATAATTCTCAGTGAACAAGTGTTTCATTATCACGGAACATGATCTTTAAAACCCCTGAATGTTATACTTACTTTTCTTTAAATGATTTACAAAAATTGGAGATTACATTTACACTAATTTACAGGGGAAGTTATTACATATATATATATTTTATATAATTCGCAGTTAACAAATTTTCCATATCATCACCGAGCATGAACCGGAAACCCCAAATGTTATACTTGATCCTGCCTCGCAAGAACTGCAATATTTTGTCTACTGAGTAACCTTCCTGCCTGCCTATCCATACACAGTAACCTTCCTGCCTGCCTATCCACACACAGTAACCTTCCTGCCTGCCTATCCACACACAGTAACCTTCCTGCCTGCCTATCCACACACAGTAACCTTCCTGCCTGCCTATCCACACACAGTAACCTTCCTGCCTGCCTATCCACACACAGTAACCCTCCTGCCTGCCTATCTACACACAGTAACCCTCCTGCCTGCCTATCTACACACAGTAACCTTCCTGCCTGCCTATCCACACACAGTAACCTTCCTGCCTGCCTATCCACACACAGTAACCTTCCTGCCTGCCTATCTACACACAGTAACCCTCCTGCCTGCCTATCCACACAAAAGATGTAATCAGAAAGTAACATAATTATTGTATTCTTAATTTTCTTGCATTTTATGTCAATATGAAACATTAAAAACCTCATTAATTAACTCCACTCTAAGACTTGGTCCACATAAAGCTTTAAGAGTGTCTCGAATCCAGTTTACAAGAACAACTTTCTCTTTACAGAAATAAAATATATGCATATTGTTCTCAATTTCAGTACATTGGTCACACCTATTGTTGTCCTTAATGCCCAACATCAACAACCTATCATTACTAGGAAGGGTCTCATGAATATAGCGATACAATAGCTCACGTTGTTTTGGGGCAATGAATTTAACATGAAGGTTTGTCCATATTACTTGCCAGCTAAAGAGTGGATATGCCTGCTGTACTCTAGGAACTATATTTTTTTATCTTTATTTAAGAAAATACAATATAAATAAAAAATACAAAAGTTTTACAAGGCAATTATACATTTGGTAGTATAACATCATACACTTGTTTACTGTCCATTAAAAAACCTTCAATATTACAAATCCGCCTGAGAACATCAATTGCACATGAATAAAAGTGCGGTGAAATAAAGGCAAGGTCAGTATACTCTGGCATATGTATCAAGGTCAGTATACTCTGGCATATGTATCAAGTAGCTAACACGTATTTTACAAAAGTTATGTCCTAGCGTATTTACACTATTCCTCTGCATTATCTCCTTTCTAAAGGTAACACATAAGATTGCCAATGACTTATGGTACACATTCAGTATTCCTATTCCACCGTTTTTCTTACCTTTACATAGAGTAGTCCATTGGTTGGTATGTTTGTCAATCCTCATAGCACTTTTCTTGTCGATGCTGAAGTAATTTTGATATGATAAACATATAATTATAAATGTATGTATATAACAAAGATTATTAACTGCCTACATTTATAATTATTTTTCAGTGAAAAATGACTTAAGGAACTTTAGATAATGTGTTTTTCAGCGCGCCCTGCCTGACACGACATTATTGCCCCCAGCATCGCCACGTGCCACTGCTGATCAGCTGATACTCAGTGTTTACACCCTCGCGGCAATACAAACAAAGCAGGGTTCTTATATGCCCTTAGGCTGGGAGTTGGGCCACGCTTGCTATGCTTAAGAACACCAAGGAGTGGTTGGGACCAGGTTATGAGTGTCTAAGAACACCAAGGAGTGGGTGGGACCAGGTTTAAAGTGCTTAAGAACACCAACGAGTGCGTGGGACAAGGTTATGAGTGTCTAAGAACACCAAGGAGTGGGTGGGACCAGGTTTAAAGTGCGTAAGAACAGCGAGAAGTGGGTGGGAACAGGTTTAAAGGGCTTAAGAACAGCAAGAAATGGGTGGGACCAGGTTACGAGTGTCTAAGAACACCAAGGAGTGGGTAGGGCCACATTTAGAGTGCCGAAGAACACTAATCTAATGCAAATCTAATGCCTGACGTGCAACAGACAAGGAATGTTTTGGAGCCAGCCACTATCAAGACCATGACATGGGGGGAGGGGGGGTGGAAAGCGAGAAGAGAAGGGGGAAAAAAGGGCAATATCCTCTTTACAAGCTGCCACGAACGTCAACACATGCCGAGGCGGATTCATAAAAACGGAGTGGGAGGGGGAAGCCCCTTTTTTAGCTGCGTGTAAAGTGTTTGTGCTACAATATTTTGTGGATAAAGTTCAGCAGTGTTGATGCTGATATTATTATGACTGTTAATGTTATCCCTCTTCTTTTTCTTATTATTATTATTATTATTATTTAAATATGTCTCGTGTTTCTTGGGTTCTTTCAAGCTGGAACCTGGAACTGCACATTGTAATGTCTTCTGTTGCCTTTCATATACAAGATGTTTAAATTGTTGAAGGAAGTGAATATTAAGTCCGCCACAAGGCTGCCAAAGCATATCCGATTTTTTGTGTGTGTTTGTATTTTTTTGGATGAAACGAACGCCAGAATTTCTCCTCTCGTTGAAAACAACATCTCTGTCAACCTCATGTAGTCAGAGATGTTCGTCAACCTCACCCAGACTAGCCACCTCTCCTGGGTAGGGGATTGTGGATGCTGGGCATGTTGTCAAGCGAGCTATACGTCTGCTCCTGACCCGATAAGCGGAGCTGTCTTAATGCCACCTTACTGAGTGATGGCGCTGAGGACAGGACTCCCAAATTAGTGTGTTGATCCACGCGTGATCTAATTTATGTGCTGTGAAGTGATAAAGTCATCTCTTGTGTTGTTGTCGTGTACGCACCCCTGGCAAATTTACTACCACATTTACCAGCTGCACTACATATTATAACATATGTACTTTCATATATTATCTGCTTCTGATATATTATTCAATGAATTATACATCAAGTTTTTTTTCTGGCCCTGGCCTCGTGCTGAGGTAGTTTACACCCTGGCCTCGTGCTGAGGTAGTGTAGATAAGGAGTTCCTGAGGTTGCCCACTGAGGTCTTTTTCTTGGTTGACGATAATATGCCATAATATCTTCCACCTGCTGAAACAGGTTTATGGGTTTCATTAATGTGATTTAGTTTCTCTTTCGTGATCTTTTCGCAGTATGTAAGCTCCCGCAGAGACGCAAGCTGCTGCGATTAGCTTTCATACGTCATCGAAGGAAATGTTATGTAGTGTGATCGCACTGAACACACTATCTTGCTTGTTCTAGGGGGTGTTGAACAGTCGTTTATGAAGACCTGAAGGGCTTCTATTACTTAATTGTATTGTCAAGTTGGTACACAACATTTTCATCCTCGCTAAGTGTTGGGAAGGTACTTGTGGTGAACTTTGTCAAATGATCGATGAAGTCTGTTATGAGTTTCCTCTCCAGACTTATGTGTCCATCTGCAGTCATCTGTAGTTTCCTGCCTACTTTTGATGAGTTTATATATATTACATT
>WNGS01167702.1:0-20090 GCA_020271785.1 Procambarus virginalis | reverse complement strand
GTGGTGTGTGTGTGTGTGTTGTTGTGTGTGTGTGTTTGTGTGTGTTGTGTGTGTGTCGTGTGTGTGTATGTGTGTGTGTGTGTGTACCACCTAATTGTACTCACCTAATTGTGCTTGCGGGGGCGAGCTTTGGCTCTTTGGTCCCGCCTCTCAACTGTCAATCAACTGGTGTAAGTTTCCTGAGCCTACTGCTCTATCATATCTACATTTGAACTGTGTATGGAGTCACCTCCACCACATCATGCCGTAGGTGCATCCATTTACTAACTACTCTGACACTGAAAAAGTTCTTTCTAATGTCTCTGTGGCTCATTTGGGTACTCAGCTTCCACCTGTGTCCCCTTGTTCGCGCCCCTCCAGTGTTGAATAGTTCATCCTTGTTTACCCGGTCAAATCCCCTGAGGATTTGTAGGTTGTGATATGTCCCCCTTACTCTTCTGTCTTCCAGTGTCGTAAGTTGCATTTCCCGCAGCCTTTCTCTCATAACTCATGCCTCTTAGTTCTGGGACTAGTCTAGTAGCATACCTTTGGACTTTTTCCAGCTTCGTCTTGTGCTTGACAAGGTACGGGCTCCATGCTGGGGCCGCGTACTCCAGGATTGGTTTTACATATGTGGTGTACAAGATTCTGAATGATTCCTTACACAGGTTCCTGAACGCCGTTCTGATGTTAGCCAGCCTCGCATATGCCGCAGACGTTATTCTCTTTATGTGGGCTTCAGGAGACAGGTTTGGTGTGATATCAACTCCTAGATCTTTCTCTCTGTCTGTTTCATTAAGTACTCTTCATCCCCTATTCTGTATCCTGTGTCTGGCCTAATATCCACTGCCTAGTTTCATTACTTTGCATTTATTTGGGTTGAACTTCAACAGCCATTTGTTGGACCATTCACTCAGTCTATCTAGGTCATCTTGTAGCCTCCTACTATCATCCTCTGTTTCGATCCTCCTCATAATTTTTGCATCGTCGGCAAACATTGAGAGGAACGAATCTATACCCTCTGGGAGATCATTTACATATACCAGAACAGTATAGGTCCAAGGACTGACCCCTGCGGGACTCCACTTGTAACGTCTCGCCAATCTGAGACTTCACCCCTTACACAGACTCGTTGTCTCCTGTTGCTTAGGTACTCCTCTATCCACCGGAGTACCTTCCCTTTCACTCCAGCCTGCATCTCCAACTTTCGCACTAGCCTCTTGTGTGGCACTGTATCAAAGGCTTTTTGACAATCCAAAAATATGCAGTCTGCCCACCTTTCTCTTTCTTGCCTTATTTTTGTTGTGTGTGTGTGTGTGTGTGTGTGTGTACTCACCTAGTTGTACTCACCTAGTTGTGCTTGCGGGGGTTGAGCTCTGGCTCTTTGGTCCCGCCTCTCAACCGTCAATCAACAGGTGTACAGTTTCCTGAGCCTAATGGGCTCTATCATATCTACACTTGAAACTGTGTATGGAATCAGCCTCCACCACATCGCTTCCTAATGCATTCCATTTGTCAACCACTCTGACACTAAAAAAGTTCTTTCTAATATCTCTGTGGCTCATTTGGGCACTCAGTTTCCACCTGTGTCCCCTAGTGCGTGTGCCCCTTGTGTTAAACAGCCTGTCGTTATCAACCCTGTCGATTCCCCTGAGAATCTTGAATGTGGTGATCATGTCCCCCCTAACTCTTCTGTCTTCCAACGAAGTGAGGTTTAATTCCTGCAGTCGCTCCTCGTAGCTCATACCTCTCAGCTCGGGTACTAGTCTGGTGGCAAACCTTTGAACCTTTTCCAGTTTAGTCTTATGCTTGACTAGATAGGGACTCCATGCTGGAGCCGCATACTCCAGGATTGGTCTGACATATGTGGTATATAATGTTCTGAAAGATTCCTTACACAAGTTTCTAAAGGCCGTTCTTATGTTTGCCAACCTGGCATATGCTGCTGATGTTATCCTCTTGATATGAGCTTCAGGGGACAGGTCTGGCGTGATATCAACCCCCAGGTCTTTCTCTCACTCTGACTCTTGAAGTATTTCATCTCCCAAATGATACCTTGTATCTGGTCTCCTGCTTCCTACCCTATCTTCATTACATTACATTTGCTTGGGTTAAACTCTAACAGCCATTTGTTCGACCATTCCTGCAGCTTGTCCAGGTCTTCTTGAAGCCTCAAACAGTCCTCTTCTGTCTTAATCCGTCTCATAATTTTGGCATCGTGTGTGTGTGTGTGTGTGTGTGTGTGTGTGTGTGTGTGTGTGTGTGTGTGTGTGTGGTGTGTGTGTGTGTGTGTGTGTGTGTGTGTGTGTATTTACTCTTTTCATTTACAACTTTTGGTCGCAGGATCGACCTGTTAGCTCTTGGCCCCCATCTTTCTAATGGTCGGTTGTATAATATACTGACTCGCAACCTGTTTTCATATCAGCGCTGTGTGTCCTCTTTATCGTATAAATGAATCATTTACTAATATCTGTATTGCTACACTTAAGATGTACATTCATAATGGTGACACACAGAGGGCGTTGTTTACCTTGTCACAGCATCAATCCTTCACAGTGATGATACAGGATCAATCCTTCACAGTGATGATACAGGATCAATCCTTCACAGTGATGATACAAGACCAATCCTTCACAGTGATGATACAGGATCAATCCTTCACAGTGATGATACAGGATCAATCCTTCACAGTGATGATACAAGACCAATCCTTCACAGTGATGATACAGGATCAATCCTTCACAGTGATGATACAGGATCAATCCTTCACAGTGATGATACAGGATCAATCCTTCACAGTGATGATACAGGATCAATCCTTCACAGTGATGATACAGGATCAATCCTTCACAGTGATGATACAGCATCAATCCTTCACGGTGATGATACAGGACCAATCCTTCACGGTGATGATACAGGACCAATGCTTCACAGTGATGATACAGGATCAATCCTTCACAGTGATGATACAGGACCAATCCTTCACAGTGATGATACAGGATTAATCCTTCACAGTGATGATACAAGACCAATCCTTCACAGTGATGATACAGGATCAATCCTTCACAGTGATGATACAGGACCAATCCTTCACAGTGATGATACAGGATCAATCCTTCACAGTGATGATACAGGACCAATCCTTCACAGTGATGATACAGGACCAATCCTTCACAGTGATGATACAGGACCAATCCTTCACAGTGATGGTACAGGACCAATCCTTCACAGTGATGATACAGGACCAATCCTTCACAGTGATGATACAGGATCAATCCTTCACAGTGATGATACAGGATCAATCCTTCACAGTGATGATACAGGACCAATCCTTCACAGTGATGATAAAGGACCAATCCTTCACAGTGATGATACAGGACCAATCCTTCACAGTGATGATACAGGACCAATCCTTCACAGTGATGATACAGGACCAATCCTTCACAGTGATGGTACAGGACCAATCCTTCACAGTGATGATACAGGACCAATCCTTCACAGTGATGATACAGGATCAATCCTTCACAGTGATGATACAGGACCAATCCTTCACAGTGATGATACAGGACCAATCCTTCACAGTGATGATACAGGATCAATCCTTCACAGTGATGATACAGGATCAATCCTTCACAGTGATGATACAGGATCAATCCTTCACAGTGATGATATAGGATCAATCCTTCACAGTGATGATACAGCATCAATCCTTCACAGTGATGATACAGGATCAATCCTTCACAGTGATGATACAGGATCAATCCTTCACAGTGATGATACAGCATCAATCCTTCACAGTGATGATACAGGATCAATCCTTCACAGTGATGATACAGGATCAATCCTTCACAGTGATGATACAGGATCAATCCTTCACAGTGATGATACAGGATCAATCCTTCACAGTGATGATACAGGATCAATCCTTCACAGTGATGATACAGGATCAATCCTTCACAGTGATGATACAGGATCAATCCTTCACAGTGATGATACAGCATCAATCCTTCACAGTGATGATACAGCATCAATCCTTCACAGTGATGATACAGTATCAATCCTTCACAGTGATGATACAGGATCAATCCTTCACAGTGATGATACAGGACCAATCCTTCACAGTGATGATACAGGACCAATCCTTCACAGTGATGATACAGGATCAATCCTTCACAGTGATGATACAGGACCAATCCTTCACAGTGATGATACAGGACCAATCCTTCACAGTGATGATACAGGATCAATCCTTCACAGTGATGATACAGCATCAATCCTTCACAGTGATGACACAGCATCAATCCTTAACAGTGATGATACAGCATCAATCCTTCACAGTGATGATACAGGATCAATCCTTCACAGTGATGATACAGGACCAATCCTTCACAGTGATGATACAGCATCAATCCTTCACAGTGATGATACAGGATCAATCCTTCACAGTGATGATACAGGACCAATCCTTCACAGTGATGATACAGCTTCAATCCTTCACAGTGATGGTACAGGACCAATCCTTCACAGTGATGATACAGCATCAATCCTTCACAGTGATGATACAGGACCAATCCTTCACAGTGATGATACAGGACCAATCCTTCACAGTGATGATACAGCATCAATCCTTCACAGTGATGATACAGGATCAATCCTTCACAGTGATGATACAGGACCACTCCTTCACAGTGATGATACAGGACCAATCCTTCACAGTGATGATACAGGATCAATCCTTCACAGTGATGATACAGGACCAATCCTTCACAGTGATGATACAAGACCAATCCTTCACAGTGATGATACAGGATCAATCCTTCACAGTGATGATACAGGATCAATCCTTCACAGTGATGATACAAGACCAATCCTTCACAGTGATGATACAGCATCAATCCTTCACAGTGATGATACAGGACCAATCCTTTACAGTGATGATACAGGACCAATCCTTCACAGTGATGATACAGGACCAATCCTTCACAGTGATGATACAGGACCAATCCTTTACAGTGATGATACAGGACCAATCCTTCACAGTGATGATACAGGATCAATCCTTCACAGTGATGATACAGCATCAATCCTTCACAGTGATGATACAGGATCAATCCTTCACAGTGATGATACAGCATCAATCCTTCACAGTGATGATACAGGATCAATCCTTCACAGTGATGATACAGGACCAATCCTTCACAGTGATGATACAGGACCAATCCTTCACAGTGATGATACAGGACCAATCCTTCACAGTGATGATACAGGACCAATCCTTCACAGTGATGATACAGGATCAATCCTTCACAGTGATGATACAGGATCAATCCTTCACAGTGATGATACAGGACCAATCCTGCACAGTGATGATACAGCATCAATCCTTCACAGTGATGATACAGGACCAATCCTGCACAGTGATGATACAGCATCAATCCTTCACAGTGATGATACAGGATCAATCCTTCACAGTGATGATACAGGACCAATCCTTCACAGTGATGATACAGGATCAATCCTTCACAGGGATTATGCAACCCGTCCTCTTAGACTTGCCACAACGTTCAGAATACAGAGCGCTAACCAAACCAGCAACGTGCGAACCCAAGCCACCCACCTAATCCAATGCATAACAAACACGAGGTGGTTACACTGTTCGTTTTACTGTGTAATTGGTACGTTGGGGGGACCAGAACGTACAGAATGAGACGCATTAGTTGAGAGGCCTGGCTGGGTGTGGGCTCCTCTATTGAGATCTCTACACCTGGTGGTAAACACAGTGTAGGAGGCCCAGGGTGTAAACACAGTGTGGGAGGCCAGGGTGTAAACAGTGTGGGAGGCCAGGATGTAAACACAATGTGGGAGGCCAGGGTGTAAACACAGTGTGGGAGGCCAGGATGTAAACACAGTGTGGGAGGCCAGGATGTAAACAGTGTGGGAGGCCAGGATGTAAACACAGTGTGGGAGGCCAGGGTGTAAACACAGTGTGGGAGGCCAGGATGTAAACACAGTTTGGGAGGTCAGGATGTAAACACAGTGTGAGAGGCCCAGGGTGTAAACAGTGTGGGAGGCCAGGATTTAAACACAGTGTGGGAGGCCAGGATGTAAACACAGTTTGGGAGGTCAGGATGTAAACACAGTGTGAGAGGCCCAGGGTGTAAACAGTGTGGGAGGCCAGGATGTAAACACAATGTGGGAGGCCAGGATGTAAACACAGTGTGGGAGGCCAGGATGTAAACACAGTGTGGGAGGCCAGGATGTAAACACAGTGTGGGAGGCCAGGGTGTAAACACAGTGTGGGAGGCCAGGATGTAAACACAGTGTGGGAGGCCAGGATGTAAACACAGTGTGGGAGGCCAGGATGTAAACACAATGTGGGAGGCCAGGGTGTAAACACAATGTGGGAGGCCAGGGTGTAAACACAATGTGGGAGGCCAGGGTGTAAACACAATGTGGGAGGCCAGGGTGTAAACACAGTGTGGGAGGCCAGGATGTAAACACAGTGTGGGAGGCCAGATGTAAACACAATGTGGGAGGCCAGGGTGTAAACACAGTGTGGGAGGCCAGGATGTAAACACAGTGTGGGAGGCCAGGATGTAAACACAGTGTGGGAGGCCAGGATGTAAACACAGTGTGGGAGGCCAGGGTGTAAACACAGTGTGGGAGGCCAGGATGTAAACACAGTGTGGGAGGCCAGGATGTAAACACAGTGTGGGAGGCCAGGATGTAAACACAGTGTGGGAGGCCCAGGATGTAAACACAGTGTGGGAGGCCAGGGTGTAAACACAGTGTGGGAGGCCAGGGTGTAAACACAGTGTGGGAGGCCCAGGATGTAAACACAGTGTGGGAGGCCCAGGATGTAAACACAGTGTGGGAGGCCAGGATGTAAACACAGTGTGGGAGGCCCAGGATGTAAACACAGTGTGGGAGGCCCAGGATGTAAACACAGTCAGACCTGTCCCCTGAAGCTCATATCAAGAGGATAACATCAGCAGCATATGCCAGGTTGGCTAACATAAGAACGGCCTTTAGAAACTTGTGTAAGGAATCTTTCAGAACATTATATACCACATATGTCAGACCAATCCTGGAGTATGCGGCTCCAGCATGGAGTCTCTATCTAGTCAAGCATAAGACTAAACTGGAAAAGGTTCAAAGGTATGCCACCAGACTAGTACCCGAGCTGAGAGGTATGAGCTACGAGGAGTGACTGCAGGAATTAAACCTCACTTCGTTGGAAGACAGAAGAGTTAGAGGGGACATGATCACCACATTCAAGATTCTCAGGGAATCGACAGGGTTGATAAAGACAGGCTGTTTAACACAAGGGGCACACGCACTAGGGGACACAGGTGGAAACTGAGTGCCCAAATGAGCCACAGAGATATTAGAAAGAACTTTTTAGTGTCAGAGTGGTTGACAAATGGAATGCATTAGGAAGCGATGTGGTGGAGGCTGACTCCATACACAGTTTCAAGTGTAGATATGATAGAGCCCATTAGGCTCAGGAAAGTGTACACCTGTTGATTGACGGTTGAGAGGCGGGACCAAAGAGCCAGAGCTCAACCCCCGCAAGCACAACTAGGTGAGTACAGAGTGGGAGGCCCAGGATGTAAACACAGTGTGGGAGGCCCAGGATGTAAACACAGTGTGGGAGGCCAGGATGTAAACACAGTGTGGGAGGCCAGGATGTAAACACAGTGTGGGAGGCCAGGATGTAAACAATCCCGTCGTCCTGAGTTAGTCTAGCTCCAAACAACACAATTTAACATCAATGTCACGGACCTCACCATCTCAAACTCAAAGTTCCAAAGTTCATTGAATTGAGATAAAAAAAAATTGATGTTACACAGTAAGATACAAATGCTGAATCAGGTTTCAGGTCACCGAATCACTCTTTACTGTATTTTCATGTATGGAAATGAATGGGTAAGAGTCTGATCCATGCCACATTACAAGGAGGAAACAATGTAGATTTTTCACAAGGTCGAGAAACATGTGTTTTCACAAATGTAAACATTATCTTCCTACTAAGAAATGAGGCCATTAGGGGAAGAGTCCCGTGGGGAAATAAGGGAAATTAGGGGAAATATATTAGACGTTACATTATCGAGAAAGAGGGTCAGCCATATGACTTATTTGGTTCGTGGCGGTGAGAGGTGTTTCCCCTCACTGGTAAGGACTGACGGCTCCCTCAGGTGAGGGAGGTAGGTGAGGGGAAAGGAAGGAAGGTATACGAGGAAGGGCGTGGGGCCCGTGTAGGTGAGGGGGGTCGAAAGGGAAAAGGTTCCCTCAAGTGCTGCAGGTTCTCAGATTAAGGAGCAAATCGAGAAGAAAATACTCCCAACTATCAAAAGTCGCCACAGAGCCACATGAGCGGAAGGAAGATCCACTGCGATATGGTACGAACAAGCCACTGAGTACTACTCTTTCAAGCCTGGCAAAAGATATCCAGAGACATTGCAATAGCCATACACAGACTCAGACTTGGTTACAAGTGCTGCTGGGAGGAAATGGTAAAATGGCTAAGGGGTGTCATACCTGTGGAACAGAAGCAGAGGCGCCACTGTTGCACTACTTACTGGAACGTGAAGCTACTGAAGCCCTGCGCATCAAACTCAACATTAATCCAACAACAGCAGCTGCATTAGATGCACATTCCACAGCCACTACAATGATTAGAAAACTCGTTGAAGAATGGGACTCACTAGTGGAACATTTTATACCTACATCCGCCACCGAGATAATGTTATTAAAACAAGACTAAAACAGAAGCGAAAAAGAAACAGGGAAAAGAAGGAAACCCCCACCTCCATTTAATACTTTGACCCAAATATCAGTGTAACAAGGTTATCGCGAATACCCGAACTCAATTACGGGCTCACCATAGCCCGTGCTACATGGACATTTCGTTCTGAGTAGCTAAATCTAAAGCAACAACAACAACATCCTGCAGGTGAGGGAAGAAAGTTGGCTCTGTTCTAGGTGAGGGAAGGAAGGAGGCACTCCCCCTCCCCCAGGTCTTTTAGGAAAGGGGAAGGAACCTGGTTCCCTCCCAGGTTCCTTCCCTCCCTCCCAGCGGGAGAGAGAGAGGGGTAATGGAAGAGGGAGGGAGGGAATTATCAGCGAAAAGCGCCAGGCCATTGCGACTATACAGCACTTGGAAGGGGTCTGGATAAGGATTTGGGATGGGACGAGGGGGAAGGAATGGTGCCCAACCACTTGTGGACGGCCGGGGATTGAACGCCGATCTGCATGAAGCGAGACCGTCCCTCTACCGTCCAGCCCAAGTGATTGGGGAGGTAATGGAAGAGTACTGGAGAGTTTAGGCGTCACAACCTCGGTGAGCTAATCTTATGAGGATGTTCTGATTTATACGAAAACGCTCAAGTAAATTCCTGTTTCTTGTCCCTTCGCTGTTATTCATTTTTCCATTATTCCGTTAATTGGTTCGTGATTTACACACACACACACACACACACACACACACACACACACACACACACACACACACACACACACACACACACACACAACACACTCACACACACTCACACACACGAGAAAGAGACCTGGGAGTGGACGTAACACCTAATCTAACTCCTGAGGCACATATTAATAGGATAACGACAGCAGCGTACTCAACACTGACAAAAGTTAGAATATCATTCAGACACCTAAGTGAGGAGGCTTTTAGGGCGTTTTACACTGCCTACGTGAGACCAAACTTATGTATATATGAATTATATTGTATTTTCTTAATAAAGATAAAAAAAGTCTTGGAGTATGCCGCGCCATCATGGAGTCCCCACCTGAAGAAACACTTAAGGAAACTGGAAAAGGTTCAAAAGTTTGCGACGAGGCTCGTCCCAGAGTTACGAGGGATGGGATATGAAGAGCGCCTGAAGAAACTGAACCTTACGACACTAGAAAAAAAAAGGGAGAGGGGGTATATGGATAGGAACGTATAAAATTCTCAGGGAAATTGACAAAGTGGAAAAAAACAAAACGAGGGGACATGGGTGGAAGCTGGAAACTCAGATGAGTCACAGAGATGTTAGGAAGTTTTCTTTTAGCGTGAGAGTAGTGGGAAAATGGAATTCACTTAAGGAGCAGGTTGTGGAAACAAACTCTATTCATAATTTTAAAACTAGATATGATAGGGAAATAGGACAGGAATCATTGCTGTAAACAACCGATGGCTAGAAAGGCGGGATCCAAGAGTCAATGCTCGATTCTGCAGGCACAAATAGGTGAGTACACACACACACACACACACACACACACACACACACACACACACACACACACACACACCACACACACATACATACACACACACAGTTGACTGACAATTGAGAGGTGGGACTAAAGAGCCGAAGCTCAACCCCCCGCAAGCACAACTAGGTGAGTACAACTAGATGAATACACACACAAACTATCAATAGGATAGTTCAAGTTAATTTATATATAAATATTTTCTTTGTTCAGTGTACATTTTACTAAAGGTTAAGCTAGGCTAGGGTAATCTAGACTGGGTTAAGTTATTTTTTGTTAGGTTAGGCTAAGTTAGAATTCTTAAGTTAGGTTTAGTGGCAACTTTTTTTTTTTGTTCTTTAATCTCTATTAAGAAAATACAATATAAATCATATATACATAAGTTTCACAAGGCAATACTACATTATAATTCTCAGTGAACAAGTGTTTCATTATCACGGAACATGATCTTTAAAACCCCTGAATGTTATACTTACTTTTCTTTAAATGATTTACAAAAATTGGAGATTATATTTACACTAATTTACAGGGGAAGTTATTACATATATATATATTTTATATAATTCGCAGTTAACAAATTTTCCATATCATCACCGAGCATGAACCGGAAACCCCAAATGTTATACTTGATCCTGCCTCGCAAGAACTGCAATATTTTGTCTACTGAGTAACCTTCCTGCCTGCCTATCCACACACAGTAACCTTCCTGCCTGCCTATCCACACACAGTAACCTTCCTGCCTGCCTATCCACACACAGTAACCTTCCTGCCTGCCTATCCACACACAGTAACCTTCCTGCCTGCCTATCTACACACAGTAACCCTCCTGCCTGCCTATCCACACACAAAAGATGTAATCAGAAAGTAACATAATTATTGTATTCTTAATTTTCTTGCATTTTATGTCAATATGAAACATTAAAAACCTCATTAATTAACTCCACTCTAAGACTTGGTCCACATAAAGCTTTAAGAGTGTCTCGAATCCAGTTTACAAGAACAACTTTCTCTTTACAGAAATAAAATATATGCATATTGTTCTCAATTTCAGTACATTGGTCACACCTATTGTTGTCCTTAATGCCCAACATCAACAACCTATCATTACTAGGAAGGGTCTCATGAATATAGCGATACAATAGCTCACGTTGTTTTGGGGCAATGAATTTAACATGAAGGTTTGTCCATATTACTTGCCAGCTAAAGAGTGGATATGCCTCCTCTACTCTAGGAACTATATTTTTTTTATCTTTATTTAAGAAAATACAATATAAATAAAAATACAAAAGTTTTACAAGGCAATTATACATTTGGTAGTATAACATCATACACTTGTTTACTGTCCATTAAAAAACCTTCAATATTACAAATCCGCCTGAGAACATCAATTGCACATGAATAAAAGTGCGGTGAAATAAAGGCAAGGTCAGTATGCTCTGGCATATGTATCAAGGTCAGTATACTCTGGCATATGTATCAAGTAGCTAACACGTATTTTACAAAAGTAATGTCCTAGCGTATTTACACTATTCCTCTGCATTATCTCCTTTCTAAAGGTAACACATAAGATTGCCAATGACTTATGGTACACATTCAGTATTCCTATTCCACCGTTTTTCTTACCTTTACATAGAGTAGTCCATTGGTTGGTATGTTTGTCAATCCTCATAGCACTTTTCTTGTCGATGCTGAAGTAATTTTGATATGATAAACATATAATTATAAATGTATGTATATAACAAAGATTATTAACTGCCTACATTTATAATTATTTTTCGGTGAAAAATGACTTAAGGAACTTTAGATAATGTGTTTTTCAGCGCGCCCTGACACGACATTATTGCCCCCAGCATCGCCACGTGCCACTGCTGATCAGCTGATACTCAGTGTTTACACCCTCGCGGCAATACAAACAAAGCAGGGTTCTTATATGCCCTTAGGCTGGGAGTTGGGCCACGCTTGCTATGCTTAAGAACACCAAGGAGTGGGTGGGTGGGAACAGGTTTAAAGTGCTTAAGAACAGCAAGAAATGGGTGGAACCAGGTTACGAGTGTCTAAGAACACCAAGGAGTGGGTAGGGCCACATTTAGAGTGCCGAAGAACACTAATCTAATGCAAATCTAATGCCTGACGTGCAACAGACAAGGAATGTTTTGGAGCCAGCCACTATCAAGACCATGACATGGGGGGAGGGGGGGTGGAAAGCGAGAAGAGAAGGGGGAAAAAAGGGCAATATCCTCTTTACAAGCTGCCACGAACGTCAACACATGCCGAGGCGGATTCATAAAAACGGAGTGGGAGGGGGAAGCCCCTTTTTTAGCTGCGTGTAAAGTGTTTGTGCTACAATATTTTGTGGATAAAGTTCAGCAGTGTTGATGCTGATATTATTATGACTGTTAATGTTATCCCTCTTCTTTTTCTTATTATTATTATTATTATTATTTAAATATGTCTCGTGTTTCTTGGGTTCTTTCAAGCTGGAACCTGGAACTGCACATTGTAATGTCTTCTGTTGCCTTTCATATACAAGATGTTTAAATTGTTGAAGGAAGTGAATATTAAGTCCGCCACAAGGCTGCCAAAGCATATCCGATTTTTTGTGTGTGTTTGTATTTTTTTTGGATGAAACGAACGCCAGAATTTCTCCTCTCGTTGAAAACAACATCTCTGTCAACCTCATGTAGTCAGAGATGTTCGTCAACCTCACCCAGACTAGCCACCTCTCCTGGGTAGGGGATTGTGGATGCTGGGCATGTTGTCAAGCGAGCTATACGTCTGCTCCTGACCCGATAAGCGGAGCTGTCTTAATGCCACCTTACTGAGTGATGGCGCTGAGGACAGGACTCCCAAATTAGTGTGTTGATCCACGCGTGATCTAATTTATGTGCTGTGAAGTGATAAAGTCATCTCTTGTGTTGTTGTCGTGTACGCACCCCTGGCAAATTTACTACCACATTTACCAGCTGCACTACATATTATAACATATGTACTTTCATATATTATCTGCTTCTGATATATTATTCAATGAATTATACATCAAGTTTTTTTCTGGCCTCGTGCTGAGGTAGTGTAGATAAGGAGTTCCTGAGGTTGCCCACTGAGGTCTTTTTCTTGGTTGACGATAATATGGTATGCAAGCTCCCGCAGAGACGCAAGCTGCTGCGATTAGCTTGCAGACGTCATCGAAGGAACTGTTATGTAGTGTGATCGCACTGAACACACTATCTTGCTTGTTCTAGGGGGTGTTGAACAGTCGTTTATGAAGACCTGAAGGGCTTCTATTACTTAATTGTATTGTCAAGTTGGTACACAACATTTCCATCCTCGCTAAGTGTTGGGAAGGTACTTGTGGTGAACTTTGTCAAATGATCGATGAAGTCTGTTATGAGTTTCCTCTCCAGACTTATGTGTCCATCTGCAGTCATCTGTAGTTTCTGCCTACTTTCTTGATGAGTTTATATATATTTACATTTATAGCTGGCATTACCAGACAATACAACACAGCTAGAGTCAGACATTCAATACAACACACAGCCATGCTCACAACAACACAACAAATACAGCCATACCCATACATATAACACAACACATACAGCCATACTCATACATATAATACAGGAAATACAAGCATGCCCATACACATAATACAGCACCCTGCGGAAGACGTATACACATGTGTCCGGGAGTCCATTTAGGTGTTACCAGATAAAGGAGCTCAAGCCATTACAACTTTCCAATTTATTTAAGGTTGCCCCCTAAAAGGTCGGAGACCTTTTAGGTGTTGGCTACACTTTAAATTACGAATTTGAGCCGAATTTTCTTGGCTAAACATGACCACTGTTGTGTTTTTTTTTTTGTTTTTTTTTTAACATTTGTGTTTTTTGTGTTTTATTCATACCATTTTTACGGTATGGAATATCTCGTATGTTTTCGTTCAAAATCATACAGGATAATACTTAAAGAGTTTAGTACAGAATAATACAGGATAATACATAAATAGATTCATATTAATTTGTTGTGATTTAAATGTTTTTGTTTTCCTCCTTTTATTCATTATTAATTTGTGTTTATGCCTTATGTTTGTGACGCCAGTTTGTGTTTTGTTAAAGTAATGTGGTGTTTTTTCCTAATCCCCCGGTCTATCAGTCCTCTCTACTCCCCCGGTCTATCAGTCCTCTCTACTCCCCCGGTCTATCAGTCCTCTCTACTCCCCCGGTCTATCAGTCCTCTCTACTCCCCCGGTCTATCAGTCCTCTCTACTCCCCCGGTCTATTAGTCCTCTCTACTCCCCCGGTCTATCAGTCCTCTCTACTCCCCCGGTCTATCAGTCCTCTCTAATCCCCCGGTCTATCAGTCCTCTCTAATCCCCCGATCTATCAGTCCTCTCTAATCCCCCGGTCTATCAGTCCTCTCTAATCCCCCGGTCTATCAGTCCTCTCTAATCCCCCGGTCTATCAGTCCTCTCTAATCCCCCGGTTTATCAGTCCTCTCTAATCCCCCGGTCTATCAGTCCTCTCTACCTATCTCTGGCATCATCATCACCACCATCATCACCATTGCCATCCTCACCATCACCATCTCCACCATCACCACCGGCCAAAACTGTTTTGTAGCCATATTTCGTGAACAAACAACGGTGCCTGAACATATACCCAGAATGAGAAGGAAAAAGGAAAATTCTCACAGAAAATGATAATGATATATGTGAGCAACTTCAAACAAGATTTCATGAGGTCATCACCATCACCATCCTCAATCACCATCATCATGAATAACTGCGACCTCAGTGTAACCTTTTCCTAGTAATTGTGGTGTTATACAATGTATTGAAGATTGTCTCCTCTCTTTCCAGCTGACCAGGTGAGGCGGCTGGCGGATGGTAAGACAATTATAAGATAAGTACCAGTAATTAAAAGACACATAAAATGTATATATGTATTGGGTAGTGTACTACTTAGTTGCCTGTAAGTTCCGAAGGGTGGGGGTGGGGGGGGGGGGGTTCGGATAGACTCCAGGTTGTGTAACTTTTAGCACATCATCATAGTTCATGGGTTATACCCGCCAAACACACACCAAAACTACGACGTTGGTACAACGTTCCAACAAGTTTTAATGCTTCCTAATCGGTTATAACAACCAATATAGCAAGTTGTAATAACGTTATAATACGTCATAAACACGTTAAGCCAAGATGTAACAACTTTATTACAAGTTGTAACAAGCGGAAAATAGAGACAGTTTCGGTTTGTGTTTCCAGGGTAAGATGTGTGTCTGGTGGTAGATGGGGGGGGGGGGGGGAACTCAGGACGCTGGTTCAGTCCCAACGCGTCCTGCTCCAAAGAGATTTTCTCTCAAATACATATATATATATATATATATATATATATATATATATATATATATATATATATATATATATATATATATAGAAATCACAAATATTTGTGTTCCTCATGTGTTGCCCCAAAAAATGAGGTGATTTGATAAAATGCTATGCCCAAGATTACCATCAGAGTGCCGGCGGGGAAGTGGTTCAAATAGCTTCGGCTATCACTTCCTTTTGTCCGGTCGTGATGATCAAGCGGATTAAGGCGTCCTGTAGATACCAGTTGCGTTGCTCCTGGCAGTATGGGTTCGAGTCACTTCTGGGGTGTGAGTTTTCAGTTATATATTATATATATAAATATATATATATATATATATATATATATATATATATATATATATATATTTATATATATATATATATATATATATATATATATATATATATATATATATATATATATATATATATATATCCTTTTTTGTAACACAGTTCAAATAAAGCAAATATATATGTGTACATACAAAAGAATGGGGGTGGTAGGAGAAGAAAATATTAGTGTTCAGTGAGAAACCACAAGGTCTCCTCTGAATACGTTTTATTTTCTTCTCCGAGGCTATGGGTCCCCACATTGGCACCAGAGGTGGTACCCTCACAAACTTATAATATATTAATATATATATATATATATATATATATATATATATATATATATATATATATATATATATATATATATCGTGTTATGGTAGTTTCAGTGTGTAGGAGTAGAGTTATGTAGCAAGTGATGACGGTACTCCAGCCCGCGAGTGTCTCTCGCAACCCTGCTGATGTCTTATTGCAGTTCTGTGGTAGTTTCGTACCACAGGTAGAGTCTGGGCGTGGTCCTGTACCACTGGTAGAGTCTGGGCGTGGTCCTGTACCACTGGTAGAGTCTGGGCGTGGTCCTGTACCACTGGTAGAGTCTGGGCGTGGTCCTGTACCACTGGTAGAGTCTGGGCGTGGTCCTGTATCACTGGTAGAGTCTGGGCGTGGTCCTGTACCACTGGTAGAGTCTGGGCGTGGTCCTGTACCACTGGTAGAGTCTGGGCGTGGTCCTGTACCACTGGTAGAGTCTGGGCGTGGTCCTGTATCACTGGTAGAGTCTGGGCGTGGTCCTGTACCACTGGTAGAGTCTGGGCGTGGTCCTGTATCACTGGTAGAGTCTGGGCGTGGTCCTGTACCACTGGTAGAGTCTGGGCGTGGTCCTGTACCACTGGTAGAGTCTGGGCGTGGTCCTGTACCACAGGTAGAGTCTGGGCGTGGTCCTGTACCACTGGTAGAGTCTGGGCGTGGTCCTGTACCACTGGTAGAGTCTGGGCGTGGTCCTGTACCACTGGTAGAGTCTGGGCGTGGTCCTGTACCACAGGTAGAGTCTGGGCGTGGTCCTGTACCACAGGTAGAGTCTGGGCGTGGTCCTGTACCACTGGTAGAGTCTGGGCGTGGTCCTGTACCACTGGTAGAGTCTGGGCGTGGTCCTGTACCACTGGTAGAGTCTGGGCGTGGTCCTGTACCACTGGTAGAGTCTGGGCGTGGTCCTGTACCACAGGTAGAGTCTGGGTGTGGTCCTGTACCACTGGCAGTTAGCTTGGTTGGGCTGTTCTTCTAACTGGATTATGGTAGGATTTTCGAAAAATGTTCAATGGTGGGTTTTTCTAAGCATTTATATTGTTGGGTTTCGGCGAGTTATAAAGAGAGAGAAGTTTTTTTTTACAAGTAAATAATTACTAGGATGTGGGGTTAAAACCAACACTGTTGTCCGGGCAATACTGTACTGGAATATGCCTCAGTCTCTGGTCTTTAAGAGAACGTAGAGAATATGCCTCAGATTCTGGTCTTTAATACAACGTAGAGAACAAGCCCAAATATCGTGGCTGAAACGATCGAGTAATCGACCAAGACCCACACAAGTGACGACGCCTCGGACCTCCCTGCGCCCTGACCAAGTGATGAGGCAGCAAGAGTGAGAGACGGTGTAAAAAAAACATTTTTTAATACAATGTTTTGGGGGGGGGTCTTGCTATTATTACCTGAAATCAGTTACTTGAAGTGAGGTCCTCCTCGAAGCGTTTAATTTGTCTCACCTTGCAACGCCCTCGGAAGGCCATGAGGTGAAGTTATTGTTTGTAAAGTTTGGCTGTTACTGTTGGAAGGTTTCTGCCCAGTTCTCTAGCGGGATGAAGAGGAAGTGATTTAGCCTTGATTTCAAGATACTTCGTGTCCACGGCCACGCCCGTGTTAATGCCCACGCCGTGTTAATGCCCACGCCCGTGTTAATGCCCACGCCCGTGTTAATGCCCACGCCCGTGGTTAATGCCCACGCCCGTGTTAATGCCCACGCCCGTGTTAATGGCCAAGCCCGTGTCCATGGCCACGTACAAACAACAAGCTGCCCACCGCGATTGGACCTAGTTTGATCGTCAACTCTAAGGGCCTTTTTCCAGAAGACGGTGATTAAAGGCTACAAATGAACCTATTACCGGAACACGAGTCTAGATTGTGTTTGGAGAGGAGGGCGGAGAGGACAAGTGGCCCTCGTTAGAAAAGGTGGGCCGTCATTGACCCCCTTAAGAAGGTGTAGGCGGTCCAAGGACCCGGTGTGGACCGTGCATGAGGCCTTAAGAATGTGGGCCATGCAGGGGGTGGGGGCACTGGAAAAGGAGAAGGCCGTCCAGTCCAGGGACCCTCAAGAGGTGTGGGAAATTCAGGGGCCCTCGAGAGGAACAATTGAGCTGACCAGAGACTCGTGGAAGATGACTCGGACCGATTAACAGATGTTGCTTGTCTTCACCACACACCCCCACAGCTGCTGGCCTTCCAGGCTCGGCCTCTTCACAAACATCATCCTGGGATTAATCGACCATCACAGTGGGGGGTCTCATAGTCCTATATGAGACTGGTCATTGAGCGTTAATTACCTACCTATTAACGAGAGAGAACTACGCCTGGGTAGATGAGTGCGGTTAATGTTTATCTTTACAGTTTTGGCGATTCTGTTTTTCCCGATCTCCTCCTCCTCTCTCTGGTGTCTCTTTGTCTATCCCTCTCTTCCATCTAGCCCTCTCCAACTTTCTCTCTCACTCCTCTCTTCCCCCCACCTTTTCTCACCCTCCTCCCCTCTCCCTTCTCTCTCATACTTCTCGCCTCTCTCTCTCCACCCTATCTCTGTCCCAATTTCTCCTCTCTCTCACCTCCCCTCACCTCATCTTCTCTCCTTTCTCCACCTCTCTTTCTCCTTTCTCCTCCCTTGTTTTCAAATATTCCTTCTCTCCTATCTTTGTCTATCTGTCTCTGTCTTTCTCTGTGTCTCTCTTTTTCCTTTCTCATTCTGTGTTTCTGGTTGTTCTCTGTCTCACTTTCTCATTCATCAAAGTAATACAATAGCCTACCATTGGGGGCGTGGGTGGCCCTCTGGTAAGAGGGGTGGGTATCTGTTTTATTCTATTACGGCCCAATAATAATGTATATTTCTATAATAAAAAAATGTTTTGAAATTTTTATTTTTCAAAATATTCATCTGAGGTTAACGTGTATACAATAGTATACTAGCCTATGTTGGTATACTAGCCTATGCCGAGTATAATAGCCTATGTTGGTTCCGTACCACAGACCCACCTTTCGCAAAGTTAACTGAGGTCTGGTCCCATGTGTCTGCAGCCTCTAGCCTTGGGTAACAGACAGACATTCTACCGTATAGATAATGATTGATGGAGATGAGTTGTGATTGATCAGCGGTATGTTTATGTCTATACTTATGAGTTAGAATGTCTGTTTGATATGTTTGTCTGTCCAAAGCTGGAGTCTAGATGCTTCGGGAGCAATTTTGTAGGGGGAATGATGTGGGGTACGGGAAGGACATAGGCTGGGCGAGGTTGCCTAAGTTAAATGCGTTTTTAAATAATGCCNGGGTGAGTGGGAGGAAGGGGTGAGTGGGAGGGGGGTGGGTGGGGGGAGGGGATTGGGAGGGGGAGAGTGCCCTAGGTTGGTACTTAGTGGGGGGCTGACAGGGATGGGGCAGGTTGGGTGTCTGTTGGGTAGAATGTGGGGGGTGGTGCCCCAATCCCTGTGGCTGTTGCACTGTTTGAGGAGGGTTCTCCACTTCCCTCTGGTATTGTAGGGTTCCGGGTTGTGGTACTCTGAATCCTTTCTCTCTCCCTGCGCTCCTTCCTCCGGTCTGCTGCCTGTATTCTTTCTTCCCTTGTCATATCCCTCTGCAGGAATACTTTTTTGAACTTCGGAACATTTGCTAGACCGCTCTTCCTTGCTAACAGTTCCTCTTTCGTGATTTCGCTCATAAGTACCACCTTTATCATTCGGTCCCTGTCCTTGTTGAACTTTCCAAGCCTGAAACCTTTTCAACATTTTGGTCAGTTCCCTACATCCTTACCTCTTTAAGGATTGCGGTAATTGCGTTTTTGTCCTTATCTCTCTGCTCCTGTGGGCTGGTCCCTGTTTGCTCTTTAATGCC
>WNGS01167701.1:24247-37092 GCA_020271785.1 Procambarus virginalis | reverse complement strand
TAGTGCATTCAGGTGACAAACCTCACAAGTGTCCAGAGTGTGGGAAGAGATTTAGTCATCTTGGAAATATGAAGAGGCACAAGATGATACAGCGATAAGAGGCTAAACACTTTGAGTGAGAAAGAAATTAAGAGAATGTTGAAGGATAATGAGGCACATAATGGTATATTAACTTACCTTTACTCTAACAGTGTGCTATCACATGTCAGTTGGATGTTCTTAAGAGGTAATTATATTTTGTTTGTGAAAAACACTTCACCATGAAAGGTAAAATCTGAAGATATTTTATTACATTGTTCTTTTATGAAAGTTAGATGACCAAGCAAGAACTACAGAAGCTGTCACTGTAGGAAAACTCTAAATTGCTTATAAGTATAGAAATATCTATTTAGTTTAGCAAAGATGAAACAAATCTTTAAATGTTTTTCTTCATATTTATGTAAATAATAATGTGCTTTGTTTTTGCTCTCTGTGGAAATTTATTTAAAATTTATTTTACCCTGTAGCTAAGTTACGGACATTTTTGTTGTAATATTATTTAGCATTGGACTTGGTGAAGAAGACAGTCTGAGGCATACTTAAGATGAGATCATTTGATTGGTAGGGAAATGTATGTTAATCAATAAATAATATAAATAAATAAATATGTTTATTTAGGTAAGGTATATACATACAAGTGAGGTTACATTAATGGATCGAATTATAGGTAGAGCTAGTACATACAATGCCTAAAGCCACTATTACGCAATGCGTTTCGGGCAGGAAGAACATTAATATCTAGAACTTAATATTAATAGAGCATAAAGAATAAAATGTGTTGAGAACAAATACAAATAAAGATAAAAAAAAAGGGGGGAACATGACTGAAAAAGCAGCACAAATACAAAAGGTTGACAAACAGTGTTGATTAAAAAATAACAGACATGGGTTGAACTAGAGGGGTAAGGTAGGTTACAGGGAATTTATTAGGTAGTGTTTAGTTTTATTCTTAAACTGGTTGAGAGAGGTACAGTCTTTAACATGGTTGGGGAGGTCATTCCACATTCTGGGTCCCTTGATTTGTAGAGCATTTCTAGTTTGATTAAGCCGTACTCTTGGAATATCAAAACTGTATTTATTTCTGGTGTGGTGCTCATGGGTTCTGTTACAACCAGCAATGAAGCTTTTGAGTTCAGGATTGGCATTACAGTTCAGCGTTTTATATATGTATGATACACATGAGAGAATGTGCAGTGACTTAATATCTAACATATTCAGAGATTTGAGTAGGGGTACCGAGTGATGTCTGGGGCCAGAGTTGGATATTGTCCTAATAGCAGCTTTGTGTTGAGTAATTAGAGGACGTAAATGATTTTGGGTAGTAGAACCCCAAGCACAAATACCATAGTTGAGATATGGATAGATGAGGGAGTAATAGAGAGTCACCAGGGCAGGTCGGGGTACATAATATCTGATCTTAGAGAGAATGCCAACAGTTTTTGAAACTTTTTTTGATATGTTTAGAATGTGTCCCTGGAAGTTCAGCTTGTGGTCAATGAGAACGCCAAGGAACTTACCATCTAATTTGTTACAAATTGGGTATTGTTAATTTTGAGATTTATTTGATTAGAGGATTTATTGCCAAACAGAATATAGAAAGTTTTGTCAATGTTAAGGGTGAGTTTGTTGGCAGTTAGCCAAAGATGGACTTTATTTAGCTCAGTATTTACTGTGGCATTTAGAGCAAGGGGGTCAGGACTGGAGTAAATGAAGGTTGTGTCGTCAGCAAAAAGAATTGGTTTGAGGTGTTGGGAGGCATTTGGAAGGTCATTAATGTAGATGAGAAAGAGGAGAGGGCCAAGTATGCTGCCCTGAGGAACACCGATGTTGATGGGTAGGGTGGGAGAAATTGAATTATTCACAGAAACATACTGGAGCCTGTCAGTAAGGTAAGATTTGAGGTATTGCAGGGAGTGTCCTCTGACTCCATAATGATGTAATTTAAGAAGAAGGTTTTGGTGGTTGACAGTGTCAAAAGCCTTACGCAGGTCCACAAATAACCCAACAGGGAACTCATTTTTATCAAGAGCTGCATGAATCAAGTTAATCATACTAATAAGTGCATCGTTAGTGTTTTTTTTGGGTCTGAAGCCATATTGACAAGAGCTAAGTATATTGTGTTTGGCTAGATAAGAGTAAAGCTGCTTGTAGATTAGTTTTTCAAATATTTTTGACAAGTTAGGCAGGATTGATATAGGTCTGTAGTTGTTAACATCTGTGAGATCACCACATTTGTGGACAGGGGTTACTCTCGCTTTCTTTAGAATATCTGGAAAGGTTTGGAGTTCAAGTGACTTGTTGAAGAGCAATGCAATAGCAGGGGCTAAAGATCTGGAGGCTTTTTTGTAAATTAAAGTTGGTATCTCATCAAGGGCACTAGACTTGGTTTTAAGGGAAAGGATTATCTCATTGACGTCAGTGGAATTAGCAGGCTTTAGGTACAGAGACTGTGGATAGTTACCTGTAAGATAGTCCTTAACATCAGTACTGGAAGTTGGAATATCATTTGCAAGGGATGACCCAATGGAAGAGAAGAACCTATTAAACTCAATAGCAGAATCAGAGGCTGAAAGCTGACCATCGTTACTGGACAGGAGTGTTGGTTTGTTATTAAAAATCTTCTTTGATCCCAATATTTGTGAGATTGTGCTCCAAGTTTTTTTAATGTTGCTCTTTATTTGGGTAAATCTATCTTCGTAGAATTTAGTTTTGGCTCGTCTAATTATTTTAGATAGCAATAACGAGTAATTCTTTGAAAATTCTTTGGAGACGGTTCCTAACCTATACTTCTTCTCAAGGTCATGTTTTTTATTAATGGATTTAAGTATTCCCTTTGTAAGCCAAGGATTGTTAAGCCTTTTGGTTGTGACTTGTTTTGAAAGCCTAGGACAGTGGGTGTTATAAAGGTTAAGAGTCTTTTGAAGAAAAGATTGCACTGCTAGGTTGATGTCCCCTATGTTACCTAACTCGGATTCCCAGTTGACATTATCAGCAGCAGTTATAAAATTGTCTATAGCAGTTTCATTGTGCAGCCTAAAGCTTAATTCCCTTGACTCAAGAGGTGGTTTGATAATGTTAGTTGAGAGAAATGTGGGGTAATGGTCTGTAGTGCTATCGGTGATTATACCTGAAGTAAGCGGAGAGGTTATGTTGGTCCAAATGTGATCAAGAGTCGTGGCCGTACTATCAGTGATTCTAGTAGGTCTAGTGATTAAGGGTATGAGGAAGCAGGAATTCATGATTCATGAATTCAATGATTTTTCTGATCAAATTTATTTGCAAACTGATGTCCATTTTTTTGGGCCTATTTATGTGTTTATCTCTTGATTATAAATATTTCACCGAAGAGTTTATTGAAGGCAGACTGGTATTTATAACTGTCAGTCAAGTGACTATGAAATTTAAATTTATATTACTCTAGAAATTTATATCACTCTAAATTTACCAGAAATTTATATTACTCTTGCATAACTTTATCAGTTATGCTATAATTGTCTGGGAATAATATTTTACCCAATTTATCTGAGGGCCACTAACCCTAGTGGCCTTGATGAGAACAGGAAGCCAGTAGCTTGTTTCAGGTCCCCTCCGTCCCCCCATTTGTTCACCCCATTCGTCCCCCAAGGCGTCCCTCCGCCTTGATCTTTTCCAGCTATATTTTGAAATTCAGCACAGTTTTGGCAGTTATGGCTTCGGCGTGTGGACAGTTCCATCATCAATAACCATGTGGGTGAAAAAGCCTGGTTCAAAGTTATATTACCCTGATTGGCAATTATATTAGCCTGACTGGCATAATTCTCTGACAATTATATTATCCAAACTGGCAATTATATTAAGATGATTGTGAATTACAATAAGCCTGACTGGCAATTATATTAGCATGACTGTCAATTTATATCAAAGGGATATTTATTTATGTTGTGGTGCTCGTGGATTCCATTACATCTATCAATGAAGAGTTTCAGATTAGGATTAGCATTTAGGAACAAGGTTTTGGACATGTAAATAGCACAAGAGAATGTGTAGAGCGAGTGTATATTTAGCATGTTCTGGGATTTAAAGAGAGAGATGCTGTGTGTTGTTTGAAAACAGTTTTATACTTCTGATAGCAGATTTTGTTTGGTGATGATGAGCTTGAAGTAATTTGCAGTGGATGAATGAACCCCATGCACAGATACCGTATGTTCAGATACCATCCTTAATTTACAAAAAAGCATCTAGATTTTTAGCTCCAGTCATTGCATTGCTCTACAACAAATCACTTGGACTCCAAACCTTTCCTGATATTCTAAAAAAACAATAGTAACCTTAGTCCATAAAAGTGGCAATCTCACTGAAGTCAACAATTATAGACATATATCAGTTCTGCCAGTTTTTGTCTAAAATATTTTAAAAATTTAACCTACGAACAGCCTTACTCCTATTTAGCGAAACAAAATATACTTAGTTCTTGCCATGATGGCTTCAGGCCCAAAAAAGGACCACTCATGCACTGATTAGTATGATTAACTTGATATATGCAGCTCTTGAAAGAAATAGGTACTTTGTTCATTTATTTGTTGGCTTACATAAGACTTTTTGACACTGTTAACACATTAACCTTCTTAAATTACAACATTATAGAGTAAGAGGTCACTCCCTCCAATACCTACAATCTTGCCTCATTGACAGGCTCTAGTATGTCTCTGTGAATGATTCCAATTCTCCCACTCTACCCATTAACACTGGTGTTCCACCGGGCAGTATTCTTCGCCCTCTCGTCTTTCTCATCTCTACAGTACCTCCCTTTCCAGCCTATTGCCATTGTGATGGGCTTGGTTGGCGAATGTTACCTTACCTTGAGGTGTTTTCGGGATATAGCGCCCCCGCGGCCCGGTCGTCGACCAGGCCTCCTCGTTGCTGGACTGGTCAACCAGGCTGTTCGACGCGGCTGCTCGCAGCCTGAAGTATGAGTCACAGCTTGGTTGATCAGGTATCCTTTGGATATGTTTATCGAGTTCTCTCTTGAACACTGTGAGGGGTCGGCCAGTTATGCCTCTTATGTGTAGTGGAAGCATGTTGAACAGTCTTGGGCCTCTGATGTTGATAGAATACCTGTTGCACCTCTGCTTTTCAATGGGGGAATTCTGCACATCCTGCCGTGCCTTCTGGTCTCATGTGATGTTATTTCTGTGTGCAGGTTTGGGACCAGCCCTTCTACTATTTTCCATGTGTAAATTATTATGTATTTCTCCTGCCTGTGCTCAAGAGAATACAGATTTAGGCTCTTTAGTCAGTCCCAATAGTTTAGATGTTTTACTGAGTGGATTCTAGCAGTAAAGGTTCTCTGCACACTCTCCAGGTCAGCAACTTTTCCAGCTTTGAATGGGGCTGTCATTGTGCAGCAGTATTTCACTTTAGAGAGTACTAGCATCTTGAAAAGTATCATCATTTGTATAGCATCTCTAGTGTGAAAGGTTCTTGTTATCCAACCTGTCATTTTTCTAGCAGTTGTGACAGTTGCTTTATTGTGTTCTTTATATGTAAGTTCATCCGACATGAGTACATCCAAATCCTTTACATTGCCTTTTCATTCTATGTTATGATTTGACTGCATTTTGTGTGTGGTTTCCATTTTTATATTTTCCTTTTTTTCCGTAGCGTATGAGCTGGAACTTCGTTAAACACCATATTATTTTCTGTAGCCCAAAGAAAAACCTGATTTACATCTGATTGGAGGTTTGCCATGTCCTCTATGTTGTCTAATCTAATAAAAATCCTAGTGTAATTTGCAAAGGATGATACAGTACTATAGGTTGTCCTTGTCTATGTTTGATATGAGAATGAGAAAAAGTACTGGAGCAAGTATGTACCCTGGGGGACTGAGCTCTTCACGGTTGATGGACCGGATTTTATTTTGTTGAATATTACACATTGGGTTCTTCTAGTCAGGAAATTGTAGATCTATCTGCCTATTTTTCCGGTAACTACTTTTGAACACATTTTATGTGCAATAACACCATGGTCACACTTGTCGAAGGTTTTGCGAAATCTGTGTAAATTACATCAGCGTTTTGTCTTCTATGGCATCTAGTGCCATGTCATAGTGGTTCAACAACTGTGATAGGCAAGAGTGCCCTGTTTTGAAACCATGTTGTCGGGGGTTATGGAGATGCTGTGCTTCCATGTATTTTGTGATCTTACTTTTTTAGCACTCAGAGATTTTTATGATGTGTGATGTTAGTGCTATCAGTCCGTAATTTTTTGGCTCTGCCTTATTTCCTCCTTTATGGAGTGGTTCTATCTCTGCTGTTTTTAGGATGTCAGGGATAATGCCAGTATCTAGGCTTTGTCCCCCAAAGAATGTGAAGGGCCTGCGATAGTGGTTTTTTACAGTCCTTGATGAATATGGAGTTCCAAGAATCGGGACCTGGTGCAGAGAGCATAGGCATACTGTCCATGGCTTCTTCAAAATCCAGTGGGGAAAGGGTGACATCTGATATATGATTTAATGTTGGTATCATAGAGATGAAAAATTCATTTGGGTTATCAATCTTTAGTTTGTTTAGTGTCTCGCTGAAAACAGAGTGGTACTGATTCCTCAGTATTTCGCTCATTTCTTTGTTTTCATCTGTAAAAGTTCCATCTCCCTTTCGCAGGGGCCCTCCAGTATTTTCGACATGTATATTAATTTTTTATCTCTCTCGTCTCCTGTCTAGTGACTACATTTGGAGAGCTTTGAGACGATCCCAATAATTTAGGTGCTCTATCGTGTCTATGTATGCCATATATATGTTTTCTGTTTTTCATTTATTTCAGCAATCTCTCATGCTTTGAAGGGGGAAGTGAGTACTGAGCAGTACTCAAGACAGGACAGCACAAGTGATTTGAATTGTATAACCATTGTGATGGGATCTCTGGATTTGAAAGTTCTGTTGCTTGGAGCGGCCCACAGACCCACATATCTAGCACAGCCCTGTTGGTCCAGCACTTCAGTGTTCTCTGATTGTGATATGGCACTCCTACTCCTCATTGGTTCTGTTCTGTATTTCCCTCCATTTCTTTTGCTCCAATTTGTTGTTGTTGTTCTGTGCAAATTTGTGACCTGGCCTTCAAGTATCTTCCATGTATATATTATTTGACACCTCTCTTATCTCCTTTCCAAAGAGTACATTTTTAATGCTTAGATACAGTCCCAATAATTTAGATGTTTATCGTGTCTATGCGTGCTGTATATGTTCAATATATTCCCTTTAATTCAGAGATCTCTCCCGCTCTGAAAGTGGAAGTGAGTTTCGAGCAATACTTAAGATGGGACAGCACCAGTGATTGAAATAGTATTAGCATTGCTGTGGGGTCTCTGGATTTGAGCATTTTCATAATCCATCCTATCATTTTCCTGGCAGCCACTATATTTGCTCTGTTATGTTCACTAAATGTAAGGTCGTCAGACCTAATAATTCCCAGATCTTTTACGTATTGCTTTCCTTTTTTTAAGTAGGTCCGGTTGTGTGTTGTACCCTGTGCTTTGTTTAAGTTCCTCGTTTTCACCATACCTAAGTACTGTAACTAGAACTTGTCCCCGTTAAACATCATGTAATTTTCAGTTGCCCAATCGAAGACTTTATTAATATTTGCCTGCAGTTTTTCAGTGTCTTTTATGGTGGAAATTTTCATTCTGATTTTTTTATCATCTGCAAAGGATTATCTTGTGTACCTTACCTTGTGTTGATTTCAGGGCTGAGCATCCCCACGGCCCGATCATCACCCAGCCCTCCACGTTGCTTGACTGGTCAACCAGGATGTTAGACGTGGCTGCTCGCAGCCTGACGTATGAGTCACAGCCTGGTTGATCAGGTATCCTTTGAATATGTTTATCAAGTTCTCTCATGAACACTGTGAGGGGTCGGCCAGTTATACCTCTTTTGTGTAGTGGAAGCGTGTTGAACAGTCTCGGGCCTCTAATGTTGATAGTTCTCTCTCAGGGTACCTATTGCACCTCTGTTTTTCAACGGGGTGTTCTGCACAGCCTGCCATGCCTCCTAGTCTCATGTGGTGTTATTTCTGTGTGCAGGTTTGGGACCAGCCCCTCTACTATTTTCCATGTGTAAATTATTATGTATCTCTCCCACCTGCACTCAAGAGAATACAGATTTAGGCATTTTAGTTGGTCCCAATAGTTTAGATGTTTTACTGAGTGGATTCTAGCAGTAAAGGATCTCTGCACACTCTCCAGGTCAGCAATTTCTCCAGCTTTGAAAGGGGCTGTCATTGTGCAGCAGTATTCTACTGTAGAGAGCACTAGCATCTTGAAGAGTATCATCATTGGTATAGCATCTCTAGTTTGAAAATTTCTTGTTATTCAACCTGTCATTTTTCTTGCAGTTGTGACGGCTACTTTATTGTGTACAGTACTTTAGAGGTAAGGTCTTCCAACATGAGTACAGCCAAATCCTTTACATTGCTTTTTTGTTCTATGTTATGATTTGGCTGCATTTTGTATGTGGTTTCTGCTTATATAATTTCATATTTTCTGTAGCACAAGCGCTGGAACTTATCATCATTAAATTCCATATTTTTTTCTGTAGTTCATTGAAAGACCTGATTTACGTGTGATTGGAGGTTTGCTGTGTTCTCTATGTTGTTTACTCTCATAAAAATCTTAGTGTCATTTATTTTTATTTATTTATTTATATACAAGAAGGTACATTGGGTTTGTGAGAATACATTGAATAGGACAGTAATTCCAATCTTGTAAAGCCACTAGTACGCGCGCAGCGTTTCGGGCAGATCCTTAATCTAACAGATAATTTTAAGTAGGTAATTTCTATCATAATTGATAAATGATAACAAATAC
This sequence comes from Procambarus virginalis, assembly GCA_020271785.1. Lineage (NCBI taxonomy): Eukaryota > Metazoa > Arthropoda > Malacostraca > Decapoda > Cambaridae > Procambarus > Procambarus virginalis. The sequence continues at coordinate 28,217 of WNGS01167701.1, read as the reverse complement.
ATTACAAGAGAAAAATGAGATGAGAGAGCTTAGTAAGTATATTAAAGCACATTGTTATATTAAAGCTCTAATTGATTACATTGAACAGCTTGATTGGTAATTTAACAAGATTAATAGACACCATACAGCAGATTGCCAGCACATATAAGACAGCAATGAACACAATGGTAAAGAAGTCAGATTGGGTACATAAAGATTGGGAGACTGGGTAGCAATAGATACAGATAAACAAGTAATAATAATAAACAAGTAATAATAATTATTATTATTAATAATAAACAGAATAATAAACACCATACAGCAGATTAGCAGCACATATAAGAATGTGCATGTGCAAAGGATGATACAGTGTTATAGATTGTGTCCTTGTCTATGTCTGATATGAAGATGAGAAAAAGTACTGAAGCAAGCACAGTACCCTGGGAGAGGGAGACACGGTTGATGATCCGTATTTTATTTTGTTGACTATTATACATTGGGTTCTGTTAGTCGGGAAATTGTAGATCCATCTGCCTATTTTTCTGGTAATTCCTTTTCCACCCATTTTGTGTGCAATAGTACCATTGTCACATTTGTTGAAGGCTTTTGTGAAATCTTTGTAAATTACATCAGCATTTTGCTTGTCTTCCATGCCATCTACTGCCATGTCATAGTGGTCCAGCAATTGTGATAGGCAAGAGCGCTCTGTTTTGAAACCATGTTTTCCAGGGTTATGGAGATGCTGTGATTCCATGTGTTTTGTGATCTTATTTCTTAGCACTCAAAGATTTTTTATGTTGAGTGATGTCAGTGCTATCCCTCTGTACTTTTTTTTCCTCTCCCTTATTTCCTCCTTTATAGAGTGGTGCTATGTCTGCTGATTTTAGTAGGTCAAGGATAATGCCAGTATCTAGGCTTTGCCTCCAAAGAATGTGAAGGGCCTACAACAGTGTTTTTTTTTACAGTTCTTGATGAATATGAAGTTCCAAGAATCAGGGCCTGGTGCAAAGTGTATAGGCATACTGTCTATGGCTTCTTCAAAATCCAGTGAGGATAGGGTGACATAAGATATATGATTTGATGTTGGCAATACATCCATGAAAAATTTATTTGGGTTATCAATCTTTAGTGTGTGTAGTGGCTCATTTCAAACAGTCATACTGATTCCTCACTATTTCGCTCATTTCTTTGTTGTCATCTGTGAAAGTCCTATCTCTGTCGCAAGGGCCTGATACTAGATGTCGTTTTTGATGACACAACATAATAGGATACAGGGTGAAACGAAGATGTGACTAGTATTTTTGTCTATATACGAGATTAGAATGAGAAATAGCAGCGGGGCAAGGACTGTGCCCTGGGGGTACAAAACTTTTCACTGCACTTGGGCTTGATCTTATTTGATCGACTGTCACACTCTGCATTCTGTTTGACAAAGTTGAAATTCCAACGCCCCACTTTACCCGTTATTCCCATTGATTTCATTTTATGGGCTATCACTCCTATTTATGCTCCATGGTCACATTTGTTGAATGCCTTTGCAAAGTCTGTGTACACAACATCTGCATTTTGCTTTTCTTCTAAGGCTTCTGTTATTATGTCACAGTAGTTGAGTAACTGTGACAAACAGGATCTTCCCACTCTAAATCCATGTTGTCCTGGGTTGTGTAGTTCATTATTTTCCATCAAACTAAAAATTTGATTCCTAATTACTCTCTCAAAACTTTTATTATGTGTGAAGTTAGTGCAACTGGTTTATAATTTTTTGCCCAAGCTTTGCTACCTTCCTTGTGCAGAGGGGCTATATATGCTGATTTAGGTGCTGCTGGTATCTCCCCTGTATCCAGGCTCTTTTTCCATATTATATTGAGTACTCATGCTACTGGTACTTTATATTTCTTTATGAATATTGAATTCCACGAGTCTGGACCAGGGGCTGAGTGCACAGGCATGTTGTCAATTTCTCTTTCAAAGTTTTCCAAGTTCATGTTAATACCAGTTATATTATCTGCAGCTTGGATGTCATTCATAAAGAAGCTGTCTAGATCTTCAACTTTCAAGTTGTTTATTTGGGTGCTAAACAGTCTCATACTGGCTTCTTAGAATTTCACTAATTTCCTTGTTGTCCTCTGTGTACGTTCCTTTAGTTATAAGTAAAGGTCCAATACTGGTGGAGATTTTTTATTTTGATTTTGCATATGTGAAAAAATATTTAGGATTTTTTTATCTCTTGTATAGCTTTCCGTTTCAGTTCCATTTCCTCACTCATATGATCACTTCAACGTCTGCTCTATTCATAGAATTAATTCTCTGATCTACCCGTTTAGATTTATTTTCCTTTTTAAAGACAGTCGTGTCTGTTTAAGCATTTCCGTTTTTTTTTCCTTTGTGCAGTCATCTGCGTTCTCCTTTTAGAGTGGTCCTCTTTCTGACCCTCCTCACAGGCATGTGCTTCAAGCAGATCTAGTATACTTCAGTTGTCAGTTGAGCTATTCCCTGTAATTACCTAATTGTAGTTACAGGATGAGAGCTACGCTTGTGGTGTCCCGTCTTCCCAGCACTCTTTGTCATGTAACACTTTGAAGATACTGACGGTTTTGGCCTCCACCACCTTCTCACTTAACTTGTTCCAACCGTCTACCACTCTGTTTGCAAAAGTGAGTTTTCTTATATTTCTTTAGTATCTTTGTTTAGTTAGTTTAAATCTATGACCTCTTGTTCTTGAAGTTCCAGGTCTCAGGAAATCTTTCCTATCGATTTTATCAATTCCTGTTACTATTTTGTACGTAGTGATCATATCACCTCTTTTTCTTCTGTCTACAAGTTTTGGCATATTTAATACCACTAACCTCTCCTCATAGCTCTTGCCCTTTAGTTCTTGGAGCCACTTAGTAGCATGTCTTTGTACCTTTTCCAGTTTGTTGATGTGCTTCTTAAGATATGGGCATCACACAACCGCTGCATATTCTAGCTTTGGCCTAACAAAAGTCGTGAACAATTTCTTTAGAATTTTGCCATCCATGTATTTAAAAGTAATTCTGAAGTTAGAAAGTGTGGCATAGGCTCCTCGCACAACATTCTTTTATGTGGTCCTCAGGTGATAATTTTCTATCTAAAACCACCCCTAGATTTCTTTCTTTATCAGAATTCTTTAAAGATTTCTCACATAATTTATAGGTTTGTGGGGTCTATGTTCTCCTATTCCACATTCCGTAACACGGCATTTATTCACAATAAATTCCATATGCCAAGTGGTGCTACATACACTTATTTTGTCCAGGTCTTCTTGAAGGGCATGAAAATCATCTAAGTTTCTCGTCTTTCCTATTATCTTAGCATCATCAGCAAACATGTTTATATAATTCTGTATACCAACTGATAGATAATTTATGTAGAGAATGAACATCACTGGTGCAAGAACTGAACCCTGTTGTACTCCACTTGTGACATTTCTCCAGTCGGATACATTCCCTCTGATTACGGGATACACGCCCTCAGTTTTCTATCAGCCAGAAAATCTTTCATCCATGTTAGAAGTTTACCTATCACCCCTCCAATATTTTCCAGTTTCCAGAACAACCTCTTGTGTGGAACTCTGTCAAAAGCGTTTTTTAAGTCCAGATAGATGTCAACCCAACCATCTCTTTCCTGTAAAATCTCTGTTGCTCGATCATAGAAACTGAGTAAATTCGATACACAGGATCTTCCAGATCGAAAACCATACTGTCTGTCTGATATTATATCATTTCTCTCCAGGTGTTCTACTCATTTATATTTTGTTTTTTTTTCCAATATTTTCACTGTTAAACTTGTCAATGATACAGGTCTATACTGAGGGGGGGGGTCTTCCCTGCTGCCACTTTTGTAGATTGGAACTATGTTCTTCATCTGTAGACCACCTCTATACGCTCTATGTTGTTCTCAGGAATTGTTATTGTGTCCTGGTTCTCTGAAGATCTCATTTTGTATTACACACTTTGGAACTTTTTTGCTT
>WNGS01167701.1:0-23247 GCA_020271785.1 Procambarus virginalis | reverse complement strand
ATTCTGCCAGTTTTTGTCTAAAATATTTTAAAGACTTATCTAAAAACAGCCTTTCTCCTATTTAGCAAAACAAATGTACTTAGTTCTTGCCATGATGACTTCAGTCCCAAAAAAAGGATCACTCATGCACAATTAGTATGATTAACTTGATATATGCAGCTTTTGAAAGAAATAGGTACCTTTGTTCATTTATTTGTTGGCCTACATAAGACTTTTTTGACCTGTTAACGCATTAACCTTCTTAAATTACAACATTACGGAGTAAGAGGTCACTCCCTCCAATACCTACAATCTTGCCTCATTGACAGGCTCTAGTATGTCTCTGTGAATGATTCCAATTCTCCCACTCTACCCTTACCGGTGTTTCATCGGCCAGTATTCTTCGCCCTCTCGTCTTTCTAATCTCTACCCTCCTTTCCAGCCCATTGCCATTGTGATGGGCTTGGTTGGCGAATGTTACCTTACCTTGAGGTGTTTTCAGGACATAGCGCCCCCGCGGCCCAGTCGTCGACTAGGCCTTCCCGTTGCTAGACTGGTCAACCCGGCTGTTCGGCGCGGCTGCTCACAGCCTGAAGTATAAGTCACAGCCAGGTTGATCAGGTATCCTTTGGATATGTTTATCGAGTTCTCTCTTGAACACTGCGAGGGGTCATCCAGTTATGCCCTTTATGTGTAGTGGAAGCGTGTTGAACAGCCTTGGGCCTCTGATGTTGATAGAGTACCTGTTGCACCTCTGCTTTTCAATGGGGGAATTCTGCACATCCTGCCATGCCTTCTGGTCTCATGTGATGTTATTTCTGTGTGCAGGTTTGGGACCAGCCCCTCTACTTTTTCCATGTGTAAATTATATGTATTTTTCCTGCCTGCGCTCAAGAGATTACAGATTTAGGCTCTTTAGTCGGTCCCAATAGTTTAGATGTTTTACTGAGTGGATTCTAGCAGTAAATTTTCTCTGCACACTCTCCAGGTCAGCAATTTCTCCAGCTTTGAAAGGGGCTGTCATTGTGCAGCAGTATTTCACTCTAGAGAGTACTAGCTTGAAAAGTATCATCATTTGTATAGCATCTCTAGTGTGAAAGGTTCTTGTTATCCAACCTGTCATTTTTCAAGCAGTTGTGATGGGTGCTTTATTGTTTTCTTTATATGTAAGTTCATCCGACATGAGTACACCCAAACCCTTACATTGCTTTTCATTCTATGTTATGATTTGATTGCATTTCGTGCGTGGTTTCCATTTTTATATTTTCCTTTTTTCCGTAGCGTATGAGCTGGAACTTATCTTCGTTAAACACCATATTATTTTCTGTAGGCCAAAGAAAACCTGATTTGCATCTGATTGGAGGTTTGCCGTGACCTCTATGTTGTCTAATCTAATAAAAATCCTAGTGTAATCTGCAAAGGATGATACAGTACTATAGGTTGTCCTTGTCTATGTCCGATATGAGAATGAGAAAAAGTACTGGAGCAGGCATGTACCCTGGGGACTGAGCTCTTCACGGTTGATGGACCGGATTTCATTTTGTTGAATATTACACATTGGGTTCTATTAGTCAGGAAATTGTAGATCCATCTGCCTGTTTTTCCTGTAATTCCTTTTGAACGCATTTTATGTGCAATAACACCATGGTCACACTTGTCAAAGGTTTTGCGAAATCTGTGTAAATTACATGAGCATTTTGTCTTCTATGGCATCTAGTGCCATGTCATAGTGGTTCAGCAACTAAGATAGGCAAGAGCGCCCTGTTCTGAAACCATGTTGTCCAAGGTTATGGAGATGCTGTGATTCATGTATTTTGTGGTCTTACTTTTTTAGCACTCAGAGATTTTTATGATGTGTGATGTTAGTGCTATCAGTCCGTAATTTTTTGCCTCTGCCTTATTTCCTCCTTTATGGAGTGGTTCTATCTCTGCTGTTTTTAGTATGTCAGGGATAATGACAGTATCTAGGCTTTGTCCCCAAAGAATGTGAAGGGCCTGCAATAGTGGTTTTTTTACAGTCCTTGATGAATATGGAGTTCGAAGAATCGGGACCTGGTGCAGAGAGCATAGGCATACTGTCCATGGCGTCTTCAAAATCCAGTGGGGATAGGGTGACATCTGATATATGATTTAATGTTGGTATCATAGACATGAAAAATTCATTTGGGTTATCAATCTTTAGTTTGTTTAGTGTCTCGCTGAAAATAGAGTCGTACTGATTCCTCAGTATTTCGTTCATTTCTTTGTTGTCATCTGTAAAAGTTCCATCTCCCTTTCGCAGGGGCCCTCCAGTATTTTCCACATGTATATTATTTTTTTATCTCCCTCATCTCCTTTCTAGTGAGTACATTTAGAGAGCTTTGAGATGATCCCAATAATTTAGGTGCTTTATCGTGTCTATGTATGCCATATATATGTTTTCTGTTTTCCCTTTATTTCAGCAATCTCTCATGCTTTGAAGGGGAAGTGAGTACTGAGCAGTACTCAAGACAGGACAGCACAAGTGATTTGAATAGTATAACCATTGTGATGGGATCTCTGGATTTGAAAGTTCTGTTGCTTGGAGCGGCCCACAGACCCACATATCTAGCACAGCCCTATTGGTCCAGCACTTCAGTGTTCTCTGATTGTGATATGGCACCTCTACTCCTCATTGGTTCTGTTCTGTATTTCCCTCCATTTCTTTTGCTCCAATTTGTTGTTGTTGTTCTGTGCAAATTTGTGACCTGGCCTTCAAGTATCTTCCATGTATATATTATTTGACACCTCTCTTATCTCCTTTCCAAAGAGTACATTTTGAAATCTTAGATACGGTCCCAATAATTTAGATGTTTATCGTGTCTATGCGTGCTGTATATGTTCAATATGTTCCCTTTAATTCAGAGATCTCTCCCGCTCTGAAAGTGGAAGTGAGTTTCGAGCAATACTTAAGATGGAACAGCACCAGTGATTGAAATAGTATTAGCATTGCTGTGGGGTCTCTGGATTTGAGCATTTTCATAATCCATCCTATCATTTTCCTGGCAGCCACTATATTTGCTCAGTTATATTCACTAAATATAAGGTCGTCAGACCTCATAATTCCCAGATCTTTTACGTATTGCTTTCCTTTTTTTAAGTAATTACCTAAGTGTAATTACCTAAGTGTAGTTACAGGATGAGAGCTACGCTCGTGGTGTCCCGTCTTCCCAGCACTCTTTGTCATATAACGCTTTGAAACTACTGACGGTCTTGGCCTCCACCACCTTCTCCCCCAACTTGTTCCAACCGTCTACCACTCTGTTTGCGAAAGTGAATTTTCTTATATTTCTTCGGCATCTGTGTTTAGCCAGTTTATATCTATGACCTCTTGTTCTTGAAGTTCCAGGTCTCAGGAAATCTTTCCTGTCGATTTTATCAATTCCTGTTATTATTTTGTATGTAGTGATCATATCACCTCTTTTTCTTCTGTCTTCTAGTTTTGGCATATTTAATGCTTCTAACCTTTCCTCGTAGCTCTTACCCTTCAGTTCTGGGAGCCACTTAGTAGCATGTCTTTGCACCTTTTCCAGTTTGTTGATGTGCTTCTTAAGATATGGGCACCAAACAACAGCTGCATATTCTAGCTTTGGCCTAACAAAAGTCATGAACAATTTCTTTAGTATATCCCCATCCATGTATTTAAAAGCAATTCTGAAGTTAGAAAGCATAGCATAGGCTCCTTGCACAATATTCTTTATGTGGTCTTCAGGTGATAGTTTTCTATCTAGAACCACCCCTAGATCTCTTTCTTTATCAGAGTTCTTTAAAGATTTCTCACATAATATATAGGTTGTGTGGGGTCTATGTTCTCCTATTCCACATTCCATAACATGACATTTATTAACATTAAATTCCATTTGCCAAGTGGTGCTCCATATACTTATTTTATCCAGGTCTTCTTGAAGGGCATGACAATCATCTAAATTTCTTATCCTTCCTATTATCTTAGCATCATCAGCAAACATGTTCATATAATTCTGTATACCAACTGGTAGATCATTTATGTAGACAATAAACATCACTGGTGCAAGAACTGAACCCTGTGGTACTCCACTTGTGACATTTCTCCAGTCCGATACATTGCCTCTGATCACAGCCCTCATTTTTCTATCAGTCAGAAAGTTTTTCATCCATGTTAGAAGCGTACCTGTCACTCCTCCAATATTTTCCAGTTTCCAGAACAACCTCTTATGTGGAACTCTGTCGAAAGCCTTTTTTAGGTCCAGATAGATGCAGTCAGCCCAACCATCTCTTTCCTGTAATATCTCTGTTGCTCGATCATAAAAACTGAGTAAATTCGATACACAGGATCTACCAGATCGAAAACCATACTGTCTGTCTGATATTATATCATTTCTCTCCAGGTGTGCTACCCATTTAGTTTTAATTATTTTTTCCAATATTTTGACTATTACACTTGTCAATGATACCGGTCTATAATTAAGGGGGTCTTCCCTGCTTCCACTCTTGTAAATTGGAACTATGTTAGCCTTTTTCCACACATCAGCTACAACTCCTGTAAACAGGGATGCCTGAAAGATCAGTTGAAGAGGGATGCTGAGCTCAGGTGCACATTCTCTCAGAACCCATGGTGAAACTCCATCTGGACCAACTGCTTTGTTCTTATTTAGCTCTTTGAGCATTTTTTCCACTTCGTCTCTAGACACCTCTATGTGCTCTATGTTGTTCTCTGGAATTCTTATTGTATCTGGTTCCCTGAAGATTTCATTTTGTACAAACACACTTTGGAACTTTTCGTTTAATGTTTCACACATTTCCTTTTCATTTTCCGTGAATCTATTTCCCATTTTCAACCTCTGAATATTATCCTTTACCTGCAATTTGTTGTTTATGAATTTATAGAATAGACCTGGTTCTGTTTTACATTTGTCTGCAATCCCTTTTTCAAAATTTCTTTCTGCCTCTCTCCTCACTGCCGTGTAGTTGTTTCTCGCATCTTTGTATCGCTGGTATGATTGGGGGTTTGGCCTCTTCCTGTATTGATTCCATTTTTGTGTCTTTTGGTCTCTGGCCCTCTCGCACTTTCTGTCGAACCAATCCTGTTTCCTAGTTCTGCTTCTCTGTTTTGGTATAAATTTTTTTGTGCCTTTATCATATATTTCACAAAACTTGACATACATCTCATTCACTTCCTTGCCTAGCAACAAGTCTGTCCAATTATACTCCCTAAAAAATTTTCTAAGGTTGCCATAATGTCCTCTCCTAAAGTCAGGTTTTTCAATTGCATCGACCATCATATTTTCTTCCAGATTATAACGCATTGCATACTTTATCCCCAAAAAGACATGGTCACTTTTACCCAAGGGAGGAAGGTACTGAATGTCAAATATTTCTTCCTCCTTCCTGGTAAATATCAAATCTAGCATGGAGGGAACGTCACCTTCCCTCATCCTCGTAGCTTGTTTAACATGTTGATACAAGAATGTTTCCAGGATGAGGTCTACAAATTTACAGGTCCAGAAATCTTCTGTTTTAGCTTCATATGCTTCCCAGTCTATGGATTTCAAGTTGAAGTCGCCGACTATCAACAGTCGTGAACTATCGTTATCCGCTCTCGCTATGATCTCTCTCATTATCGTTATAAGACCTTCTCGTTTACTATCTAGCTCCTCCTTTGACCATGTGCTGCTTAGCGGTGGACTATATGCATTTATGATCACTAGTTTATCATCCTCATGGCAGATCTCTAGTGCTATTATGTCAACTTCTTGTGGATTGGTAGTCATTATTTCGTTCACCTTTAGGTGTTCTTTCACCAGCACAGCAACGCCACCGCCTTTCCTAATTTTTCTGTCCCGTCTCCAAATTGAGTAGCCCCTTGGGAATATGACCTCATTTAAAATAACATCTTCAAGTTTTGTCTCCGTGAGTGCAACAATGTCTGGTGTCTGCAGCTGTATTATATCACTTAACTCCAGTATCTTTGACCTTACTCCATCTATGTTGGTGTATGCAATCTTCAGGAACTTGTTCCCCATCTTCTTATTTTTCACTCCCCCTTTCTCTAATGATTTTGTTGGTTTGCTTTTATGTACCACTTTACTGGTCTGCCTACCCCTATCACTTTGTAGAAAAAAGAATTGATTTCTTCTTCATTCCTGCTCTCATTTAAACGTTTTGCCTCGGCGAGGTTCAGTTTCAGCTTCTCTCTATCTTCTTTTGAAAGATCTCGTCTTAACGACCACCCTTTCCCATCCTCAACGCTTTGTAATTTTCTGGCATTCCTTAGTACTTCTTCCATCTGTTTGGCACCGTTTAGGGTGATCCTCAAAGGTCGATCTTTCCCTTTTACATATCTGCCTATTCTCCTGTAGTCGCACACATTCTCTTTGGTTGTAAGACCTTCCACGAGGCCAACAATTTTATCTACTACTTTTGCTTCTTCTACAGCTCTTTCTGACCTAGATGTTATCTCCTTTTCTTTGCATCCAAAAATGATCAGGGACTTACTCCGATCAACTGTGTTTTGCACCAACTTTGGGTTAGATGCCAATTCTTTTCTCACTTCTAGCCTAATGTTTGTTTTATCTTGGTTGCTGCAGTGTTTGACTTCTTTTACTGCTTCTTCTATTTTTTCCTTGTCCTTGGCCACTTGCGCATAAGTGAGTTGCATATCTTTCTTGCACTGTTCTATTCCCTGTGCAACTTCCTCCATCTGTGCTGACAAAAGCTGTTTCTCCTGTTGAATTTCCTTGCCTAACCTATTGTAGTCATTTGTGTTTAAATTTACTTTAACTTCTTCCAAAGCTATTTTTAAGAGACTATTTTCTTCTTCCATGGCTTTGCAATTTGTTTCCAATTTAATCTTATCCTTGCACAGGTCTTTCACTACACCCTCAAGACATACAACTTTGCTATTTAAATGGTCATTACTTTCTTTCAATTTACTAATTAATTCTATATGAGAGGTCACTATAGTATCTAATTTTGCCAACTTGTTGTATAGACTGGTTATCTCAATGCTTTCTTCACTGAAACCATCAAAATCAAACTCTGTTGTGTATTTCCTCTTGCCACCGGCGGCCATCTTGAATGCTGTTCTCTGCACTGTAAACACTAGGGCAACTTTTTCTCATCCAATTTTTTCACTTCCCTTGGCACATTCCTGTTATCTCACCTATTTTTCAAAAGCACTATACCTTTATGTTGTCTGGGACACCACTCACTATCATCATCCTGTACTACAATACTTAGGATTGTTGAAATAAGCTGGAGCTCCTCTTGTCTGCCTCCTGGGATAGAACTTGGGATGGAACTCCGGAAAGTAGGTCCGGTTGTGTGTTGTACCCTGTGCTTTGATTAAGTTCCTCGTTTTCACCATACCTAAGTACTGTAACTAGAACTTGTCCCCGTTAAACATCATGTAATTTTCAGTTGCCCAATCGAAGACTTTATTAATATTTGCCTGCAGTTTTTCAGTGTCTTTTATGGTGGAAATTTTCATTCTGATTTTTTTATCATCTGCAAAGGATTATCTTGTGTACCTTACCTTGTGTAGGTTTCAGGGCTTAGCATCCCCACGGCCCGATCATCACCCAGGCCTCCACGTTGCTTGACTGGTCAACCAGGATGTTAGACGTGGCTGCTCGCAGCCTGACGTATGAGTCACAGCCTGGTTGATCAGGTACCCTTTGGATATGTTTATCGAGTCCTCATGAACACTGTGAGGGGTCGGCCAGTTATACCTCTTTTGTGTAGTGGAAGCGTGTTGAACAGTCTCGGGCCTCTAATGTTGATAGTTCTCTCTCAGGGTACCTATTGCACCTCTGTTTTTCAACGGGGGTATTCTGCACATCCTGCCATGCCTCCTAGTCTCATGTGGTGTTATTTCTGTGTGCAGGTTTGGGACCAGCCCCTCTACTATTTTCCATGTGTAAATTATTATGTATCTCTCCCACCTGCGCGCAAGAGAATACAGATTTAGGCTCTTCAGTCGGTCCCAATAGTTTAGATGTTTTACTGAGTGGATTCTAGCAGTAAAGGATCTCTGCACACTCTCCAGGTCAGCAATTTCTCCAGCTTTGAAAGGGGCTGTCATTGTGCAGCAGTATTCTACTGTAGAGAGCACTAACATCTTGAAGAGTATCATCATTGGTGTAGCATCTCTAGTTTGAAAAGTTCTTGTTGTTCAACCTGTCATTTTTCTTGCAGTTGTGATGGCTACTTTATTGTGTACAGTACTTTAAAGGTAAGGTCTTCCAACATGAGTACAGCCAAATCCTTTACATTGCTTTTTTGTTCTGTGTTATGATTTGGCTGCATTTTGTATGTGGTTTCTGCTTATATAATTTCATATTTTCTGTAGCACAAGCGCTGGAACTTATCATCATTAAATTCCATATTTTTTTCTGTAGTTCATTGAAAGACCTGATTTACGTGTGATTGGAGGTTTGCTGTGTTCTCTATGTTGTTTACTCTCATAAAAATCTTAGTGTCATTTATTTTTATTTATTTATTTATATACAAGAAGGTACATTGGGTTTGTGAGAATACATTGAATAGGATAGTAATTCCAATCTTGTAAAGCCACTAGTACGCGCAGCGTTTCGGGCAGATCCTTAATCTAACAGATAATTTTAAGTAGGTAATTTCTATCATAATTGATAAATGATAACAAATACATTACAAGAGAAAAATGAGATGAGATAGCTTAGTAAGTATATTAAAGCACATTGTTATATTAAAGCTCTAATTGATTACATTGAACAGCTTGAGTGGTAATTAACAAGATTAATAGACACCATACAGCAGATTGCCAGCACATATAAGACAGCAATGAACACAATGGTAAAGAAGTTCAGATTGGGTACATAAAGATTGGGAGACTGGGTAGCAATAGATACAGATAAACAAGTAATAATAATAAACAAGTAATAATAATTATTATTAATAATAATAAACAGAATAATAAACACCATCCAGCAGATTAGCAGCACATATAAGAATGTGCATGTGCAAAGGATGATACAGTGTTATAGATTGTGTCCTTGTCTATGTCTGATATGAAGAAGAGAAAAAGTACTGAAGCAAGCACAGTACCCTGGGAGAGGGAGACACGGTTGATGGTCCGTATTTTATTTTGTTGACTATTATACATTGGGTTCTGTTAGTCGGGAAATTGTAGATCCATCTGCCTATTTTTCTGGTAATTCCCTTTCCACTCATTTTGTGTGCAATAACACCATTGTCACATTTGTTGAAGGCTTTTGTGAAATCTTTGTAAATTACATCAGCATTTTGCTTGTCTTCCATGCCATCTAATGCCATGTCATAGTGGTCCAGCAATTGTGATAGGCAAGAGCGCTCTGTTTTGAAACCATGTTGTCCAGAGTTATGGAGATGCTGTGATTCCATGTGTTTTGTGATCTTATTTCTTAGCACTCAAAGATTTTTTATGTTGAGTGATGTCAGTGCTATCGCTCTGTACTTTTTTTCCTCTCCCTTATTTCCTCTTTTATAGAGTGGTGCTATGTCTGCTGATTTTAATAGGTCAAGGATAATGCCAGTATCTAGGCTTTGCCTCCAAAGAATGTGAAGGGCCTACAACAGTGTTTTTTTTACAGTTCTTGATGAATATGAAGTTCCAAGAAACAGGGCCTGGTGCAAAGTGTATAGGCATACTGTCTATGGCTTCTTCAAAATCCAGTGGGGATAGGGTGACATAAGATATATGATTTGATGTTGGCAACACATCCATGAAAAATTTATTTGGGTTATCAATCTTTAGTGTGTGTAGTGGCTCATTTCAAACAGTCATACTGATTCCTCAGTATTTCGCTCATTTCTTTGTTGTCATCTATGAAAGTCCTATCTCTGTCGCAAGGGCCTGATACTAGATGTCGTTTTTGATGACACGACATAATAGGATACAGGGTGAAACGAAGCTGTGACTAGTATTTTTGTCTATATACGGGATTAGAATGAGAAATAGCAGCGGGGCAAGGACTGTGCCCTGGGGGTACAAAACTTTTCACTGCACTTGGGCTTGATCTTATTTGATCGACTGTCACACTCTGCATTCTGTTTGACAAAGTTGAAATTCCAACGCCCCACTTTACCCGTTATTTTATTGATTTCATTTTATGGGCTATCACTCCTATTTTATGCTCCATGGTCACATTTGTAGAATGCCTTTGCAAAGTCTGTGTACACAACATCTGCATTTTGCTTTTCTTCTAAGGCTTCTGTTATTATGTCACAGTAGTTGAGTAACTGTGACAAACAGAATCTTCCCACTCTAAATCCATGTTGTCCTGGGTTGTGTAGTTCAATATTTTCCATCAAACTAAAAATTTGATTCCTAATTACTCTCTCAAAAACTTATATTATGTGTGAAGTTAGTGCAACTGGTTTATAATTTTTTGCCAAAGCTTTGCTACCTTCCTTGTGCAGAGGGGCTATATATGCTGATTTAGGTGCTGCTGGTATCTCCCCTGTATCCAGGCTCTTTTTCCATATTTTATTGAGTACTCATGCTACTGGTACTTTATATTTCTTTATGAATATTGAATTCCACGAGTCTGGACCAGGGGCTGAGTGCACGGGCCTGTTGTCAATTTCTCTTTCAAAGTCTTCCAAGTTCATGTTAATACCAGTTATATTATCTGCAGCTTGGATGTCATTCATAAAGAAGCTGTCTAGATCTTCAACTTTCAAGTTGTTTATTTGGGTGCTAAACAGTCTCATACTGGCTTCTTAGAATTTTACTAATTTCTTTGTTGTCCTCTGTGTACGTTCCTTCAGTTTTAAGGTCCAATACTGGTGGAGATTTTTTTATTTTGATTTTGCATATGTGAAAAATATTTAGGATTTTTTTTTTATCTCTTGTATAGCTTTCCGTTTCAGTTCCATTTCCTCACTCATATGATCACTTCAATGTCTGCTCTATTCATAGAATTATTTCTCTGATCTACCCGTTTAGATTTATTTTTCTTTTTAAAGACAGTCGTGTCTGTTTAAGCATTTCCGTTATTTTTTCCTTTGTGCAGTCGACTGCGTTCTACTTTTAGAGTGGTCCTCTTTCTGACCCTCCTCACAGGCATGTGCTTCAAGCAGATCTAGTATACTTCAGTTGTCAGTTGAGCTATTCCCTGTAATTACCTAATTGTAGTTACAGGATGAGAGCTACGCTTGTGGTGTCCCGTCTTCCCAGCACTCTTTGTCATGTAACGCTTTGAAGATACTGGCGGTTTTGGCCTCCACCACCTCACTTAACTTGTTCGAACCGTCTACCACTCTGTTTGTGAAAGTGAGTTTTCTAATATTTCTTCGGTATCTTTGTTTAGTTTAAATAAATAAATAAATAAATATGTTTATTCAGGAAAGGTACATACATAAAGTGATTTTACATAAGTGGATCGATTTATAGATAGAGCTAGTACATACAATGCCTAAAGCCACTATTACGCAATGCGTTTCGGGCAAGAAAAACATTAATATCTAAAACTTAATACTAATTGAGCAAAAAGAATAAAATGTATTGAGAACAGATACAAATAAAGATAAAAAAAAGGGGGGGAACATGACTGAAAAAGCAGCACAAATACAATAGGTAGACAAACAGCGTTGAATAAAAAAATAACAGACATGGGTTGACAATAGAGGGGTAAGGTAGGTTACAGGGAATTTATCAGGTAGTGTTTAGTTTTAATCTTAAACTGGTTGAGAGAGGTACAGTCTTTAACATGGTTGGGAAGGTCATTCCACATTCTGGGTCCCTTGATTTGTAGAGCATTTCAAGTTTGATTAAGTCATACTCTTGGAATATCAAAACTGTATTTATTTCTGGTGTGGTGCTCATGGGTTCTGTTACAACTTTCAATGAAGCTTTTGAGGTCAGGATTGGCATTACAGTTCAGCGTTTTATATATGTATAATACACATGAGAGAATGTGCAGTGACTTAATATCAAGCATATTCAGAGATTTGAATAGGGGTACCGAGTGATGTCTGAGGCCAGAGTTGGATATTGTCCTAAAAGCAGCTTTGTGTTGAGTAATTAGAGGACGTAAATGATTTTGGGTAGTAGAACCCCAAGCACAAATACCATAGTTGAGGTATGGATAGATGAGGGAGTAATAGAGAGTAACCAGGGCAGGGCGGGGAACATAATATCTGATCTTAGAAAGAATGCCAACAGTTTTTGAAACTTTTTTTGATATATTTAGAATGTGTCCCTGGAAATTAAGCTTGTGATCAATGAGAACGCCAAGGAATTTCCCATCTAATTTGTTACAAATTTGGGTATTGTTTATCTTGAGATTTATTTGATTAGAGGATTTATTGCCAAACAGAATATAGAAAGTTTTGTCAATGTTAAGGGTGAGTTTGTTGGCAGTTAGCCAAAGATGGACTTTATTTAGCTCGGTATTTACTGTGGCATTTAGAGCAAGGGGGTCAGGACTGGAGTAAATGAAGGTTGTGTCGTCAGCAAATAGAATTGGTCTAAGGTGTTGGGAGGCATTTGGAAGATCATTAATGTAGATGAGAAAGACGAGATCGAGGGCCAAGTATGCTGCCCTGAGGAACACCAATGTTGATGGGTAGGGTAGGAGAAATTGAATTGTTCACAGAAACATACTGGAGCCTGTCAGTAAGGTAAGATTTGAGGTATTGCAGGGAGAGTCCTCTGACTCCATAATGATGTAATTTAAGAAGAAGGTTTTGGTGGTTGACAGTGTCAAAAGCCTTACGCAGGTCCACAAATAACCCAACAGGGAACTCATTTTTATCAAGAGCTGCATGAATTAAGTTAATCATACTAATAAGTGCATCGTTAGTGCTTTTTTTAGGTCTGAAGCCATATTGGCAAGAGCTAAGTATATTGTGCTTGGCTAGATAAGAGTAGAGCTGCTTGTAGATTAGTTTTTCAAAATTTTTGATAAGTTAGGCAGGATTGATATAGGTCTGTAGTTAACATCTGTGAGATCACCACATTTGTGGACAGGGGTTACTCTCGCTTTTTTTAGAATATCTGGAAAGGTTTGGAGTTCAAGTGACTTGTTGAAGAGCAATGCAATTGCAGGGGCTAAGGATCTGGAGGCTTTTTTGTAAATTAATGTCGGAATCTCCTCAAGGGCACTAGACTTGGTTTTAAGGGAAAGGATTATCTCATTGACGTCAGTGGAATTAGTAGGCTTTAGGTACAGAGACTGTGGATAGTTACCTGTAAGGTAGTCCTTAACATCAGTACTGGAAGATGGAATATCATTTGCAAGGGATGACCCAATGGAAGAGAAGAACCTATTGAACTCAATAGCAGAATCAGAGGCTGAAAGCTGACCATCGTTATTAGACAGGAGTGTTGGTTTGTTGTTTAAAATCTTCTGTGATCCCAAGATTTGTGAAATTGTGCTCCAAGTTTTTTTTAATGTTGCTCTTTATTTGGGTAAATTTATCTTCGTAGTATTTAGCTTTGGCTCGTCTAATTATCTTAGATAGCAGTAAAGAGTAATTCTTTGAGAATTCTTTGGAGACGGTTCCTAGCCTATACTTCTTCTCAAGGTCATGTTTTTTATTAATGGATTTAAGTATTACCTTTGTAAGCCAGGGATTGTTAAGCCTTTTGGTAGTGACTTGTTTTGTAAGCATAGGACAGTGGGTGTTATAAAGGCTTAGAGTTTTTTGAAGAAAAGATTGTACTGCTAGGTTGATGTCCCCTATGTTACCTAACTCTGACTCCCAGTTGACATTATCAACAGCAGTTATAAATTTGTCTATAGCAGATTCATTGTGCAGCCTAAAACTTATCTCCCTTGACTCTAGAGGTGGTTTGCTAATGTTAGTTAAGAGAAATGTGGGGTAATGGTCTGTAGTGCTATCGGTGATTATACCTGAAGTAAGCGGAGAGGTTATGTTGGTCCAGATGTGATCTAGAGTCGTGGCAGTACTATCAGTGATTCTGGTAGGTCTAGTGATTAAGGGTATGAGGAAGCAGGAATTCATACAGTTGAGGAAGCTAACAGTAGTAGGGTGCTCAGGCTCGCAGAGGTCAATATTAAAGTCCCCTGCGATAATTAGATGGTTTTTGTTCAGTCTGTTCTCGAGTATTAGATTATTAAGGTTTGAATTGAATTCAGACATATCAGTGTTAGGAATTCTATAGACTGCACCTACAGACAGGATAGACTCGGTACCCTTTACTCTGAAACTGGCGAAGATATACTCCCCACAGCAGTCTCTAGTTCTAATTACTTTTAAGCATGTTAGTTCATGATGGTAGTAAAGAGCAGTACCACCACCTCTCTGAATTTGACGACAGTTGTGAATTGCCGAGTAGATAGGCATGTTAAAGAGTTGAGTAGTATCCTCTTTCAACCACTTTTCAGTAAGTATAATAAAAGTGAATTTGTTGTCAATAGTTTCAATTAAGGCACTAACATCATCGAAGTGTTTACCTAGGGATCTAACATTTAAGTTGATTACAGAGATATTGTGATTATGTGATAATACATTGTTTACATCATGTGCTGTAAAATATCTGCAGTTCAGATCATTAAAGTGATGATTGTCATAGATAGTGGATAAGAGGTTTAGTTCAGGGTCTAAACTTGCCTGCATAATAAGGATGGTTGCAGGAATACAAGGCAGGAATGGCAAATTACAAAAAAGAATTATGATATAAAAGGGGAAAATATATATAAACAAGTTTATACAAAACACAAACAAAATGAACATGATTATGAACATGAACATTAAATCTATGACCTCTTGTTCTTTAAGTTCAAGGTCTCAGGAAATCTTTCCTATCGATTTTATCAATTCCTGTTACTATTTTGTATGTAGTGATCATATCACCTCTTTTTCTTCTGTCTACAAGTTTTGGCATATTTAATGCCACTAACCTCTCCTCATAGCTCTTGCCCTTTAGTTCTTGGAGCCACTTAGTAGCATGTCTTTGCACCTTTTCCAGTTTGTTGATGTGCTTCTTAACCCTTAAACTGCGCATGGCGTATATATACGCCCTGAGTAACATGTCCCACGGTGCGCATGGTGTATATATACACCATAGGGTGCCAGGCCCAATTCAAATGGCCTGCGGCTAGACAGGGTTTACATTAGCTTCCTCAGGGCTCTTGTAAACAGACGCCATTTTTTTTTAAATTGTGGGCAATATTCTCAGGTGTAAGAGGCACAGTACTGTTGGAGCAACCAAGGCTGGCGCATGCAGCATGAGCGAACAGCATTGCTGTTCAGCTTGGGACCACAGCATCTCCGAAAAATGTCAAAATAAATATATAATTGTTATTATTTAGCGATGACAATATTACAGATGACCCCTGACTGTGATATAAATAACCAGGGTTGTGATAATAGCAGGATTGTTGTAATAATTAGCGCTGTAGGAGGAGTGATGCTGTGAGATGGAGAGAGACAGCATCGTTTACTGACTGTGTGGCCACCTGTTATTGTTTACATCCACTATACCAGCTCAGTGGTTCTCTATGGTGAACACAAATGTAGAGTCTTATATATAATGTGTGTATTAGTGTAATAACAGCAAATGGATTATGCTGGGAGGAGCCATTTGGGTGACGGAGGTGATGTCGTCTGCACGATTTGTCTAGCTGTTTAGAGGGTGGCCACTATGCTCTTTGGGCGCACTACAAGCTTAGGTGTACAGTTATGGTGCATACAACATGTAGATACTTATATATAATATGTGTATATAGGGTAATAACACTGCAAACAGTATTGTTGGGGGAGAAAGTGTAGTGCGTGTGACCTTGAATGAGTGTATTGTACATGTGTATTATACATATATAAAACGCTGAACTATAATGCCAATCCTGACCTCAAAAGCTTCATTGAAGGTTGTAACAGAACCCATGAGCACCACACCAGAATTAAATACAGTTTTGATATTCCAAGAGTACGACTTAATCAGACTAGAAATGCTCTACAAATCAAGGGACCCAGAATGTGGAATGACCTTCCCAACCATGTTAAAGACTGTACCTCTCTTAACCAGTTTAAGATAAAAAACGAAACTCTACCTAATATATTCCCTGTAACCTACCTTACCCTCTATTGTCAACCCATGTCTGTTATTTTTTTTAATCAATGCTGTTTGTCGACCTATTGTATTTGTGCTGCTTTTTCAGTCATGTTCCCCCCTTTTTTATCTTTATTTGTATTTGTTCTCAACACATTTTATTCTTTATACTCAATTAGTATTAAGTTTTAGATATTAATGTTTTTCCTGCACGAAACGCATTGCGTAATAGTGGCTTTAGGCATTGTATATACTAGCTCTATTTATAAATCGATCGATTTATGTAAAATCACTTGTATGTATATACCTTACCTGAATAAACATATTTATTTATTTATTTATTTATTTATAGTGAGGGAGCCACTAGCCGCCAGCTGTGTATAGCGACGACTCTTAGTGCCTGAACTAACTATATCAGCTTAGCTGTACAGTTGTGGTGAACAAAATATATACATACTTATATATAACGTCTGTATATAGTGTATTAACACCACAAATGGTATTGTTGGGGGTGAAAGTTTAGTGCGTGTGTTGAGGGAGTGGAAGCGAGTGGCTGGCTGGTGTGTGGTGGTAACTCCTCGTTGCTTTTCGAATCTCAATACCAACTTAGTGGTTCGTTATAGTGAACAAAACATGCAGATACTTATATATAACCTGTGTATAGAGTGTAATAGCAAGAAAACTATTTGTTTATTGTTTTATGAACATAATAATTGAATCACCAATATGCACACCATACTTTTGAGTATAGCGATTATTCACCACTTTTATTATATAAATATATTACAATACACACTATTGAATAATATTACTGCAAAAAACTAAGAAAAAAGCAATCGGAGACATTGAAACAATTAGGTAATAATATCTTTGTGGCAACTCCCACCTGTCAGCGCGGGTGACGCTGACCGGCGCTGACGACCGCTCTGTCAACGCCCACTTCTTGCCAGACTTCCTCGGTCAATTGCGCCCAAAATATGTCACCTACGATTTTATTTTTTATTTTTCCCATGCTCAGGGGACACAAATTAACGTGTTTAGAAGACGAAAAAAAAATTGAATTTAGTTTTTTCTTGCGCACAAGGGTGAAAATGTCCTCAGAACCCCTGAGCAGTGGAAGGGTTAAGATATGGGCATCACACAACCGCTGCATATTCTAGCTTTGGCCTAACAAAAGTCGTGAACAATTTCTTTAGAATTTTGCCATCCATGTATTTAAAAGCAATTCTGAAGTTAGAAAGTGTGGCATGGGCTCCTCGCTCAACGTTCTTTTATGTGGTCCTCAGGTGATAATTTTCTATCTAAAACCACCCTTAGATTTCTTTCTTTATCAGAATTCTTTAAAGATTTATCACATAATTTATAGGTTTGTGGGGTCTATGTTCTCCTATTCCACATTCCATAACACGGCATTTATTCACATTAAATTCCATATGCGAAGTGGTGCTACATACACTTATTTTGTCCAGGTCTTCTTGAAGGGCATGAAAATCATCTAAGTTTCTTATCTTTACTATTATCTTAGCATCATCAGCAAACATGTTTATATAATTCTGTATACCAACTGATAGATAATTTATGTAGACAATGAACATCACTGGTGCAAGAACTGAACCCTGTTGTACTCCACTTGTGAAATTTCTCCAGTCGGATACATTCCCTCTGATTACTGCCCTCAGTTATCTATCAGCCAGAAAATCTTTCATCCATGTTAGAAGTTTACCTGTCCACCCCTCCAATATTTTCCAGTTTCCAGAACAACCTCTTGTGTGGAACTCTGTCAAAAG
This sequence comes from Procambarus virginalis, assembly GCA_020271785.1. Classification (NCBI taxonomy): domain Eukaryota; kingdom Metazoa; phylum Arthropoda; class Malacostraca; order Decapoda; family Cambaridae; genus Procambarus; species Procambarus virginalis. The sequence continues at coordinate 5,445 of WNGS01167701.1, read as the reverse complement.
CCTTTTTTAGGTCCAGATAGATGTCAACCCAACCATCTCTTTCCTGTAAAATCTCTGTTGCTCGATCATAGAAACTGAGTAAATTTGATACACAGTATCTTCCAGATCGAAAACCATACTGTCTGTCTGATATTATATCATTTCTCTCCAGGTGTTCTACTCATTTAGATTTTGTTATTTTTTCCAATATTTTCACTGTTAAACTTGTCAATGATACAGGTCTATAATTGAGGAGGGGGGGGGGGTCTTCCCTGCTGCCACTTTTGTAGATTGGAACTATGTTCTTCATCTGTAGACACCTCTATATGCTCTATGTTGTTCTCTGGAATTGTTATTGTGTCTGGTTCTCTGAAGATCTCATTTTGTATAACACACTTTGGAACTTTTTGTTTAATATTTCACACATTTCATTTTCATTTTCCGTGTATCTGTCCCCCATTTTCAACCTCTAAATATTATTCTTTACCTGCAGCATGCTTTTAATGAATTTATAGAAAAGGCCTGGATCTGATTTACATTTGTTTGCTATACCATTCTCAAAGTTCCTCTCTGCCTCTCTCCTTATTGACGTGTAGTTGTTTCTTGCATCTTTGTATCGCTGGTATGTTTGGGGGTTTGGCCTCTTTCTATAATGATTCCATGCGTGTCTTTTGATCTCTGGCCCTCTCGCAATTTCTGTTGAACCAAACCTGTTTCCTAGTCTGCATGTCTGTTTTGTTATGAATGTTTGTGTGCCTTCATCATATATTGTGCAAAATTTGGCATAGTGAAATTGACACCAGTAATTCCATCTATCTTCATACTATCATGCAAGAGGAGCCACACATCTATGGATCATCCAATAAAATCAGCAGACTTCTAGATGTTACTGCTGCTCGGCTTAGACTCGGTTACAAGTATCTCTGGGAATTCTCATTATCTGCCGATGTAGACCTGACCAAATGTAAACTGTGTCAACAAAATTATTCGCACACCCTCCGTCACTATGTGATGGAGTGCGAAAAGATACGTGAATTTAGAGACAATTCTATAACCAATGTTCCAGCGATGTGTAAATATTTCATTCAAAATGATCTGCTACCAGAAATTTTAGCTAAATATCCCCAGTTTGCTAACTGTAGGTAGTAACTGAGTGATTGTAACCTATCCACCGCTGCCCACTGGATGGGGGTCGGTGTGCAGGACAAACATATAAATTTGACACTAGCTCTTCACATGTCAGTTGCTTAATTTAGAACCTGTACTTGAGGTCGATCTCGAACCCATTGTTGATGTGACGACTTATATTGAATTTTGTAACTAGCTCATCGAGATTGTAACTTGCTTAGCTAAATGAATTGTGGGGTTCAGTCCCTGAGCCCATGATGTGCCTCTGTAACCCTTTCCACTACCGCCCACAAGATGGGTATGGGGTGCATAATAAATGAACTAAACTAAAAAAAAAAAACAATAACAATAACCATTTACTTCCTTGCCTAGCAACAAGTCTGTTCAATTATACCCAAGAAAAAAATTCTAAGTTCCCCATAGCGTCCTCTCTTGAAATCGAGTTTAATAAGTGTTTCACTCTACCCATATTCTACTAGATTTTATCGCATAGTGTATTTAATATCCAAGAGGACGTGATCACTCTTTCCCAAGGGAAGAAGGTACTGGATGTCAAATACCTCTTCTTCTTTCCTGGTGAATACTAGATCTGGTACTGACAGAACATCCCCTTCCCTCATTCTTGTGGCCTGCTTGGTGTGTTGATACATGAATGTCTCCAAGATGAGGTTTACAAATTTGCTTGTCCAAATGTCCTCTGTTCTTGCCTCGTAGGCCTCCCAGTCTATTGCCTTAAAGTTGAAGTCCCTCAGTACCAACAATCGGGATTTATCTTTGTCAGTTCTTACCATAATCTCTCATGACCATTATGAGGCCCTCTTGTTTGTCATCTTCCTTTGTCCATGTGTTGCTTGCTGGTGGGCTGTAGACATTTAAAATTATCAACTTATCTTGATTCCAGAGCTGCAATGTCATTATGTCAATATCTCGAGGATTTTCAAATACTAACTCTCTTACCTTCAGGTGTTCTTTCACCAGCACAGCCACTCCTTCCGCCTTCCTAGTTTTTCTGTCACGTCTCCAAACTGAGTAGTCCCTTGGGAATACAACCTCATTTAAAATATTTTCTTCAAGTTTCGTCTCTGTTAATGTGATAATACCTGTGACTTTGAGCTGAATTATATCCTTGAACTCCAATATTTTTTTATCTCACTCCATCTATATTGGTATATATTATTTTCAGGAATATGTTCCCTTTCCCTTTGTTCTTTACACCCCCTTCCTTTAATGATTTTGTTGCTTTGTCTTTATGTACCATTTCACAAGCTTTACAGACCCTGAAACTTTGTAGAAAAAAGAATCTTTCTTCTTCATTTCTATCCCCATTCAGACGTTTCGCTTCAATAAGGTTCACTTTCAGCTTTTCTCTCTCCTCTTTTGAGAGGTCTTGTCTTATTGACCAAAGTTTGCCATCCTCATCACATTGCAATTTTCTGGTATTCTGAAGCACTTCTGTCATATACTTCACTCCATTAGATTTCACCCTTAACCCTTAAATGGCGCATGGCTATATACCATTTTATACCCACAGGCGCATACAAAAAAAAAATATTTTTCCTTCCTAACCTGTTAATTTGTTTTCACTGATCATGGGAAAAATAATAAAAAAATCGTAAGTGGCATATATTGCCCGCTATAGGGCAGGAAAGTTTGGCAAAAAACAGGCGCTGACTCAGCGTGCGTCCCAGGTGGTCTGTTGATCGCCAGCTGTCAGGCCGGAGTTGCCACAAAGAGATAATTACCTAATTATTTCAATGTCTCTGATTTTTCGTATTTTTTTTTGCTGTAATATTATTCAGTAGTGTGTAGTGTGATATATTTTTATAATAAAATGAGTGAATCATCGCTGTACTCAAAAATGTGGTGTGCATATTGTTGATTCAATTATGTTCATCAAACAGTGAACAAATATTTGTCGGTTATTACACTATATACACAGGTTATATATAAGTATCTGCATGTTTTGTTCACCATAACGAACCACTAAGTTGCTATTATGAGTCAAAAAGTAACGAGGAGTGACCACCGTGTACCAGCCAGCCACTCACGCCCTCCCTCAAGTAATCTGACTCACCCACATTCTCCTCCTTCAATACTGTTTTTGCTTTTATTCACTATATATAGACGCTATATATAAGTATCTACATTCGTGTTCACCATAACGAACCACTAAGTTGGTATGCTGAGTGGCAGTGGCAGCCAGTGGCAGCCCCACTGGCTGCCACTGCCACTGCCTGCCACCATTCTCCCCACCACATACTGTTTTTGCTTTTATATACAGACGTTATATATAAGTATTTACATGTTTTGTTCACCATAACTATACATGTAAGCTTGTATGGTGAGTAAAGGCACAAAGACGTAGGACCTCACACAGTCAGCTGGTGGCTGCCGCCCTCAAGGCCAGACGTACTAATATTTCTCCTCCAGCAATACTGTTTGTGGTCTTATTACGCTATATACACACATTATATATAAATATCTACCTGTTTTATTCACCATACTTGTACAAGTAAACTGGTATGGTGCCCAAAGACCATCGTGGTAACCAGTAAACAACTTGATAAATCGTGCAGACGACGCCACCGCCCTCACCAAAATGGCGGCTCCCAACCTCCTACTCTTGCTGTTTATACCCTCTATACATACGTTATATATAAGTATCTACATTTGTGTTCACCATAGCGAACCACTAAGCTGGTATGGCGAGTGCATTCAATAAAAGGTGGCCACACACAGTCAGAAGTCATCACCACAATCCTGCCTCCCACAGCATTACTACTCCCTCCATGGAGCACAGCGCTAAATATCACCACAATCCTGCTATTATCAGATCCCTGGTCAGTTTTATCACAGTCAGGGGTCTTCTGTAATAATATCATCGCTACATAATAGCATGAACAAGTATATTATGGCATTTTTAGGCGATGCTGTGGTCACAAGCTGAACAGCAGTGCTGTGAGCTCATGCTGCGTGCGTCAGGCTTGGTAGCTCACTCAATACTGAGGCCCCTAACACCCGGGAATTTGGCCCACGATTTTTAAAAATAATGGCATCTGTTTACAAGAGCCCTGATGAAGATGTGGTGAACCCTGTGTATCCGCGGGCCGTTTAAATCTTGCGTAGTACTCCACAGGATCACATGATGCGATGCCCAATTTACTGCAAGTCGGTCAAAGCATCATATGATGCGATGCGCAATTGAAGAGTTAAGGGGGGGTTCTTGTCTTTCTTATCTTCACGAATTATGCTGGATGACTTTTCCTTTTCCTTATGTCTCGTTTTTCTTCCCCTTCTCCTATCTCATTGTCATTTCCTGCCGACCTTTTGCCAGTTTTGATTATTCTTTTGGCCTTATTCTGTTTTGATGCCCAGGTTTGAGGAGGCATACAATCTCTCCCATAAAACTGTGGTACCCAATGTCTCAAGCGAGGAGGACGCTTTTATTGTCAATCCTCCTTTCGTTGCTGAACCCGATCTTGACAGACTGACGGTTCTTAAGGTGGCGATTGTGGGAGCGAGTACTCAAGACGCACCACTGAGAGGCCCCCGGCAAGACCGGCAACATGTCATTGTTGGGTGTCCTGTCCTCTAATTGTGGCTCCATGGTGGGTGTAAGAGCACATTCGTGAATGAAAGTCTTCTCTTTCATTTGCATGCCGATGAATCCTGTTCCTGTTATGACTTCTCAGGCTCGTGGGGTGGGCGACCAGGTCCCCTCGAGTCGAACTGTGTGGGGAAGACCGGGCCCTGTAGTCCCTGCTATACTGGGGCCCAGACCTTGCTCCTCCTCTGACCCTCCTGACTACTCCCCTCAGCTCCCCTTCCCTCCTCTGTGGTTGGGTTGAGCCTAAGCCGCCAGTGGTGACCACCTTGTCCCCCTAGCCCGGCTCCTTCTCTCATTGTAACTACTGCAACTTTTAAACCCTCTCTTTGGGGGTTCTCAACGCCGTCCGTGCCGCGGCCACACTGACACGATTCCTTCCCATCCTAATTCCCACCACGCCTTGTTTGGTCCTCCTATGTGGACTAAGTACTTTGAACTCCATCATTTAGATTCTACTCCTCCCCACGATTTTTCCTCCATAGGCCCCTTGTTTGATTCCGTGGCTGCCTCTGTTACTTTCAACCCCACCCGTCTCTGTTCACATGTCATTGCTGCTCCTTCTCAGGATGCAACTACCCGCTTGGCCGCCTCATCCTGCATTGGTGAGACCCCTGTTCGGGTCTCCAAGAATGATTGGTTAATTGCCAGTGTTGGCACTATTCTCTTCCCGCACCATGTTGCGACCAGTGTTAGGATCTAAAGAATTGCCACGAAGATATCAAGCATATCCT
>WNGS01167700.1:0-21097 GCA_020271785.1 Procambarus virginalis | reverse complement strand
TGACAGGTAAAAACATGCTTTTTTTGTAAAACAGCGCCACTTGTTGCACGTAGGAGCAACACACAGATACAAATATGTTACGATTCCATTTCAACGTTTCATTGCATTGATAAATTGAATTTTCATAGATTTCGATTTATTTTCATTTTGATTTAAATATTGTGTGTGTCATTGCGTTGGAATTGAGATGTGCTGTTTACCATACCGTTCATTTTGTGGGTATTGTTTATTTGCTCATTTTTTCATTGTTTTTCATTTCGTTCTTTTAAACTGTTCCTCTTCTTTTTTAGTACATTTGGTGGTGAAATTGATCTGCGTTTGAATTTAAATATTTCGTATTTTTTGTTTTGTTTTGAAAACAAGAAAATGGACAACACGTTTATTTCACAGCTGCAAATGTGCAACAGAGCTATGACACACCGGCTACAATTTCTTTCTTTTTAACTGCATTCTTCACGTTATGTCAAAATGACACGTTTGCAAGAACATTACTGTATTCGGAAGTGCCTACGTATTACACATGGAATGCCAGTAGAAAATATTTGCACGACACAAACGAGGAGAGCGAGTCGACGGACAACCTGGCATAGTCAAATAAACTATGATAGGCAGACTGTACCCCGCGCATCCTTATTATGATGAATGCTTCTTTCTTCGCATGCTGTTGGTAAATGTGTCCGGTCCAACGTCTTTCCAGCAATTGACATTTGTCAATGGTGTAACACATGCCACTTTCCGTAGTGCATGTCAAGCTCTGATTTATTGGAGAAAGACCGACACTGGGATGTATGCATTAATGACGCATCTAACACGTCACATCCAAATCAAATTTGTGCATTGTTTGCAATCATACTACCCACCGGTTCTCCTTCGTCTACAACAGAGTTATGTTATAAATCACACATGGCTCAAGATATTGTCCTTCAAATACGCAAGAAAATTTAAATATGAATATGGATTTCATTTTGATCCCAAAATAGCATAACCTTAGCTCTTGCATCGTCCAGAATAGCTGCGACATTGCTACCAGGTGGAAGAACTGCTACATCGGCTTTGAAATTGCCATTGAACATGCAATTCATTGAAACCCCCAACTGCAACATTTCCAAAGCATCCGGCATGGAAAAAGTATTGCAGAAATGCAAACTTATTGCTATTGCTAGCAATAGCAATAAACAATTGCTTATTGCTAACTTAAGCTATAATGAATACAGGGTGCTGTAATGAACACAGGGTGCTGTAATGAACACAGGGTGCTGTACTCATGTGGGGTTTACTGATGGTGGTATAGATGGACTCAAATTGCACAGTCCTGAGGGTACTTGGCAAGTGAGTAGAGCCTCCGAGGAGAGAGGAAGGTTCTTATGGGCCATCACTGGCTGACAACACCAGACACAGCGGCCCCTCTCACTCATCCTATGTAGATTAGCTTAGCATTTTAAAAGCACCGAATCACCTTCTGTGGTTGAGTGTTCAATAAACCCTTGAACTATATGTTTAACACATCTCTAACCCTGTCCATGGAGGACGGAAGAAAATGTATATATGCTGGTTAGCATTGTAAATGTGTGGCCACGTCTGTGGTAGAAAATAATAATAATACAAAAACTCATCCTATGGGCTAACAAGGAACCCACATGGTGTAATAATAATAATAATTCATTGTGTCAGGGGACAGGAAGCCAGAGTGTATTCATATACGTTTTGGATTTTATCGAGGTCCTCCCCCCCCCCCTTCGACACCGCCCAGGATATAACCCCCACAACAAACTGATTAACTCCTGAGTACCCACTCACTGCTAGGTGAACAGGGGCATTAGGTGACAGAAACTGTGTCCAACCATTTCTGTCCCGCCTAGGGTTCGAACCCGGAATTCCCGATTGTGCGTCGTGAGCGAACCTGACTGGACTACCGGGTATGTATCAATGTATCAATCAGTTAGTTTAGTTCATTTATTATGCACCCCATACCCATCCCGTGGGCGGTAGTGAAAGGGTTACAGAGGCACATAATGGGCTCAGGGAATCATAACACAGATTTATGAACATAATATCTTAACTAACATAAATATCTTAACTAGACCATTTGGGTGACGAACCCCAACCCACTATGTGACGCTGTAACCCCACTGAAACTCACCCATCTGAGAATAAGGGTCATGGGTTCCATAATAAACTAATTAAACTATACAAAATACCTAGCCTGGTGAACGAGGCGTCATAAATCATTAGAGATACTAATCCCAAACTGCCGGTGTAGGACGGCCGATAAACAGGTATACGAGAACTTGTTGGTGATGGTGGAGGGGAGAGAGAGGGTGGGAGCCCCAGGTTGGTCCCCAGTGGCCCAGACCGGCCCCAAAAATATTACAAAATGCAACACTCTTCAGGATGAAGAATGAGTCTAGTACAACTTTTATCAACTCACGCTAGAGAATATATTACGAAATATAACATACTGTTTCCAGAAAATACAAGCTAATCCACAAACCCAATTACCTGTTTGGATTTTTATTAAAATTTATTTGAACAATTTGCGGATATATATATATATATATATATATATATATATATATATATATATATATATATATATATATATATATATATATATATATATATACCACCTCTGGTGCAAGTGTAGGGACCCATAGCCTCAGAGAAGAAAATAAAGAGTACTCAGAGAAGACCTTGTGGATCCTCACTGAACACTTTGATATTTTTTTCTCCTACCACCCCTATTCTTTTGGTATGTGTGTATGTTTATCTAACTTTATTTGAAAATGTCATTACACAAAAAAGTTACAATATTGATTACATGCAGGGTACAAGGCTGCTTGTCACAAGTTGAAAAGCTCCTCCAGCTCCTCATATGGCGGGCAGGAACCATGGATGCAGTGAGCATTTCCTCTCTGGATTGCCACACTGAGGCGCTGAAAAAGAAAACTGGCAGCTCTAGGGTCTCTAGTTGTTTCGATTAGCTTAGACCCAACTCCTTCAAAAAGCTAGCAGCACTTTACCCCAGGCACCAAGTGTCTCTGAGGCAATGGGGACAAAATTGTAGTGGTGCTCAAGGTCTCTGTATTTACGTGACTTGGCCGCTTCCCAGTGATTGTCAGCTCCTCCTGCTTGAGTAGCACTGAAGTCAACATAGGTATTGGCTAATGTTGAGACTCAAGTGTAGTCCCACACCAACTGTCTACCATTCTTCCAGGGGTTCACCGTGATTCCATCTGGGCGACCGACAGGCTCATCAGAGTTGCGGGACATTAGGTAGCGGGGCTCTCTCTCTGCTGGACAGCCGGCTGTGGTAAGGCTTCTCTTAATAATGCCATTGACCTCGCCGTGTCTTGCATGCCATCCTCCTGTCCTTTGGCAGAGAAGGCTATGCCGTCCGTACCTGTCGGCCTCTGCCTCGCCGCAAATACACCTGTATTCGGTGTGGATTGGGGCAGCGAGACGGAGAGCCACAGCAATTCGGAGGGCCTGCGGTGTGAGACGGGTGCCGGTTGCTGACATTGGGATTGCTAATAGGAAATCGCCTGCATGGGGAGCTGCAACAGCTCTAAGTCGGGCAGTGTCATGTGGTGTTGTCGCAGCTTCTAGCAAAGTCGCAGCTTCTTGGTCGGCAATGGGGCGATCCCAGCTGGATTGCTTATGGGCTTCAGAAGGTGGTGGTTGGGGTGCTGGTCCTGCGAGAGAGACCCATTTGGTTGTGCAGTCTGTGAAGCTGGGATCATGTACCCCTGCCTGTTGAACTAGGTGCTCAGGTAGGATTTCCTTCACCCAGTTGTCAGACCCCACTGAAGAGGACAGGAACGCTGGTACAGCAATTTGTATTGCTGTGCGCACGCCAAGGCCCCCGAGTCTGACAGGAAGGGAGGCCTGTTTCCACTGCGAGTTGCTGAGGGAAAGATTGAGGGCTTTTTCTAGTGTTTATTTCAGCAAGCTGTCGTACTTTTCTAATTTAATATTGTTGAAAGCTGGCGAACATCTTAGAAAGTAGGTCAGCCTGGGGAGGGACAAGCATCTGGTGATGAGGTAAAGTGCATCATATATATATATATATATATATATATATATATATATATATATATATATATATATATATATATATATATATATATATATATATATATATATATATATTGTCGGGGTTCCCAGTATAATAGGGGGTGAGCAACAGTAAACGAGATATCCTCTCAACGGTCGCACTGGCAATAACCGCTACTCACCGTAGTCCTGTAGTGAGTAGCCCGCTACTCACCTTTCTATCTTAATGCACACAATAATTTGCTATCATGGCGTACCACACTGCACTTCATATAATGATAACGAATGCAACGAGATATAACACTGGAGTTCTCAGTAATTCCTATCGTAGGTGAATATTCAATTGATCACTGCACACATGTAAAATTATTCAATACACAGGCATGATATACATATAGATAAAGCACAGATATTAATAATAGTAATAATACAAATACTGGGCACATAGCTTAACACCAATAACTGATTCACTAGTATATATAAATTCTCTCTCGAAATCATCATGGTAAAGTCACATGAAAGAAATAATCGTCACAGCAAATTCTTCAAATAATCCAGGTGCTTGCACACACCACACATATGTATAAATACCGTGAGTGCTCTATACAGCCTCACTCTGCACAACCGTGCCTCGCTGTGACATAGATCCAGGTGAGACTTGCTCACTACATGAAAGATACTCTGGCTAAATATATAGCTGACTAAAGGGGGAATTTGGAGGGAAACTAGAATCACCTACTTCCACCTATCCTCCGGTGAGAGTTGAGTTGTAGCTCCTGGTCCAGGCTCTTGCCTCGTGTAGAGAACGCCCCCACACACACTGCCGTGTCCTCCAGAAACAAAGGTCAACGTCCCAGGATAATCGCGTCGTCGCCGCTTTCTTGTCCTCCGCAGTTCCGTGCTCCTCCTCCACGTCTTGTAGGGTTGTAGTCGATCTCCTGGCCGTCGACTTCCCTCTCAATTACGGCTGCCCGCCTACGTCTCGGCTAAAGTCGTACGGATTCCCAATTAGTATCTTCTTCCACTGCTTTCCCGTGGAACGGCCCAGCCGAATACGTCGTCACTGTGAAGCTATCAGACGTCCCAGACGATGCTGCCTAGACTTCACCTGCACAGCACCCGACTCAAGAGCACTTGCAGCTCAATATTCCGTCAATTCCCTCTTCGGTCCACACACGTGGAATGAAGGAAGACCTCTCGGCGTACTTGCAGACAACGGGTGACGCGTAAGTTCCACGGGGTCGGCGTACTACTGTCAGACTGACAGGATCAACCTCCACACATCCGTCCACCTTGACGTGTCGTGTCAGACTGATGGCGCCAGCTCGGCGCGATGGCTGGACTCCCCTGCCTTCGTGACGTCATACTTGCCAAGGGAGGTTTTCATTGGCTCCCAGTGCCACATCGCTGACGGTGACCAATCTGGTGTCACTGACGTCACACAGTTTTGGCGGCAAAACGGAGGAGCCAGCGCCATATTGGCTTCCTAAAGGGCCTATACCACAGGCCAAAATACTCTTCTTTTACAAATTTCTCAGCACTGCGAGAACACTACACTCTCCCACATATGTCAAACTGATGTCCGCGACGTAGAGAACGCTCGGGTAAAGTGGACATGATTCTTACAGCAGGCGTGGGAGAAATATAGGGGGGGGGGAACACCGTCATAATATATATATATATATATATATATATATATATATATATATATATATATATATATATATATATATATATACTACACCGATGTATGCACATCGGTGTAGTATCTGCAAAAAAGAAAACATATCTCTAGAAAGAAAGAGTGAAAAGCATATATATATATATATATATATATATATATATATATATATAGATATATATATATATATAATATATATATATATATATATATATATCTATATATATATATATATATATATTATATATATATATATATATATATATATATATATATATATATATATATATATATATATATATATATATATATATATATATATATATATATATATATATATATATATATATATATATATATATATATATATATATATATATATATATATGCTTTTCACTCTTTCTTTCTAGAGATAATGTTTTTCTTTTTTTGCAGATACTACACCGATGTGCATAGATTTGGTATCCAGCAGCGCTGAGAGCGACAGTGAGAGTGACACACCCAACTCAGCTGAGTGGACATTACCTACTTCCGGCTCCCACCCTCAGCTCACAGGGAGGGGAGGGGTCCTTCACTCGCTCACTCAATTACCCCTTCTTCCCCCAGCCCCATACCCAAATCTATCAGCAGCAGAGGCTCGGCCATCAGCGACAGCAGCAACAGCAGCACCAGCAGCAGCAGTGGTGAGAACACTACCAACAGTTAACAGCATCACAGTCCGTGAGAATATCCTTGACTCAGACGACAGCTCAGCAGACCTTGACCTTGACTCGTCAGCGTCTGGCAGTTCTGACTGGTTAGCGCCGTCTGGCACAATAGATGACTGCGCAGTGTCGCCCATTCATCTCGGAGGGGGGCTATCACCACCCCCACTCCCCCTAGTCCTCTCCCATCACCCCCACCACCGCTCTCTCCCTCTCCCCCACCTGCAATAGAAATTCAACCTCAGCTGTTCGATCGAATTGATAACTATAATGGCGGCTATGTTCGGCTTTCATTCTACATACCAGAGCATGTTAACACCTCCCAGGACTCTATCTGAGAACATACAGTGAATTTTTCATTAATGAGATTCGATCCCTTTTCTCCCCACAACATCCATCACTCCTAATTTACCCAGACATCACTCTAATTGTGCGGAATTTAAATGTACAACAAGACGGTGAGGAGGCGGAGGAGAATCTTTTGGATCCTATAAATAACGACGGCTTTCCCATACGAGGTGAGGGGCGAAGAGTAACTCGAGAGGAAGTAGATACACTTATTGATTTTTGGGCTGACAAATTGACAGGGAAAATATCTCAGTACTTGGAAGAGAAGGAGGGGTCCAATGTCTTGGTTGAGCGGCTCACAGGGTTTTACATTAACTGTGGTCAGATTGAACATCCAATAAGATTAGGCTCGCATGTAGACTATCCTGAGGGCTTGCGTGGAAAGCAGTTGGTTTTCAATCCAGAGGGAGAGGCTGATATTTGCCTTATGCAGTGTGTTGCTGCTTATAAATGTTTAGCTAAGGGGATGCGACTAGGTAATATCCGCGCTAGATCTGTGAATGCTAGTTGGTGTCTCAGACACATCAATTGGCCAGCAGATGTCATTTCTGCAGTGACGTTTGAGGATATTCACAAGGTAGAAAAAATTAATAAAGTCACTATATTTATCTATTCACTAGAAAGAGATGAAAATGCTAGACGACGACAACGACACTACATTACACTAGCTAGGAAGGGAAGAGGTGGATATACAGATGTTATACCATTGCTGATGTTGGAAGCTCAACGCTTAGTATTAATTAAGGATTTTAACCAATATGTACGTAATATGCGCAGCAATCCAGATCGCATCCCAAGTCATCACAGCTTTTGCCATTGTTGTATGATATAACTCCCAGCAGATCGCATGCAGAGTCATGAAAGTACATGCAAAGTTCACCAGACTCTCAAATTTTACCCGCCAGAGAGGAAGATTACTTTCCGTAACTATGGACGGGGATATGGTCCTAGTCACATGTGCTTTTATGACTTTGAGGGCATGTTAGACCGCTCGAACCCTAAGGGAATGATAGAATCTCGTCACAACGCAGTAGTGTATGCGTACATCATCATTGACAGACAGATGAATATTGTTGAGAATGACACTTATTTGGGTAAAGATGCAGTCAATCACTTTGTAACCACGCTAGAAGCGTCATGGGCTAGAATCAAGAAGGGGTTAGTATCCTATGAACTACACATGTCTCAGGAACAGCAGGCGATATTTGAAACAAAAACAGCCTGTGAACTCTGTGATGAACCTTTTAACGGGGAAGATGTAATCAAAGTCCGGCATCACGACCACACAGTAAGATTCCACAATTATCAAGCAGCTTACTGTGATAGATGTAATTTGCAGTGTATAAATTCATACAAGTTCCTATACACTTTTTCCCACAACGCTTCCTATGATTTAGGAGTAATCCTAAACGAGATGAAATATAGACCAGGAAGTGAAATAGATATATTAGCTAGGGATGGATTTAAATTTATGAAAGTCGATGTGAACAACTTAAGATTTTTGGATAGTTTAGCTCTTCTCAACGGCTCGCTAGGAAGAATAGCCAAGGATCATATTGATAGTGGGAAACCTTCCACATTCACTGTGGCTATGTTAAAAGGAGTAAATAAAGCTGCCATCCCAAAACTGCTCAAGGGTAAACAATCATTCTGCTATGATTATTTATCCTCTATGTCTGTGTTAGATGAACCTCACCTTCCTTCTCGCGATAAGTTTTACAATACACTAAAAGACGAAGAGTTGTCAGAAAAAGATTATAAACAAGCCTTAGAAATTTTTGATTTGGCTAAATGTCGCAACATAGGGGAGTATCTGCTCCTTTACCTCAAAGTGGACACAGGTTTACTAGCTGATGTGTTCACAGTCTGGCGAGATACCATGCTTGCTCTCTACAAATTAGACATTTCCCACTACATTTCTTTACCCTCATTTGCTTGGGATGCATTCTTGCTTAAATCGAAAGTTGAACTTGATGTTGTGTCAGACCCATTGTTATATGATTTACTTCGTCGGAATCTCTGACGTGGGTTCACCAGTGTGACGAGACAGTACACGAATGTGGAGAACCAGCACACAGGCTTACATCTAGGGGAAGATAGTAGCTACATCATTTACCTATTTTTTAATAGTCTTTACGGGGCGTGTATGACTGAACTGCTCCCTCGTGGCGGGATTCGGAAACTGACACACAATGAGCGTGACGTGCTGCTAGAGCGAGGCTTGGAGAATATCCCATGTGATGGGTCCAAGGGATATTGGGTGTTGTGTGATACACTGCAGGTCTGACCGGAGGTAGCTAGGTATACAGATGAACTGCCCCTAGTTCTTTCACATACTTGTATTACTGAGGATCACATTTCACCTTACAGTAAGAATATTCTTACAGAAGAAAGTCTCGGTCTACTAAAAACAACACTAAATTAATTGCTTCTCACCTTCCTCAAAAAGATTACCTGGTTAGTTTGGACTTGTTACAGTTACTCATACGCATTGGATTAGAAGTAGCTAAAGTTCACGACATCTACGAATTCGAGCAGGAGAGCTACCTTAAAGACTTCATTGAAACCAATGTTCGTGAACGTGCCAGTACCAAATGCGCGATAAAAAAAAAAGGCTTTCAAACTCGTATCAAACTCAATTTATGGAAAAGAGTCTCACAGATTTATGTAAATATGGAAACAAACACTATTTGGTCACAGATCGTAGACATTTCCTGAAACATGCTCGATACCCATTCTTCAAGCGGAGTCTTTTGTTAAGTAAGGATCGTGTGATATGTACTATCAAACAGAAGTCTCTCCTAGTCCTAGTCTCTCCTAGACTCTCCTACGTATCTGGGTTATCATATACTTCAAATTGCTAAGAGGCGGCTCTATGAGTTCTGGTATGAAGTTGTCAAACCCACGTATGGCGATAAAGCGAGTCTGTTATATACAGACACAGACTCTTTCATCATTAAACTTGACTGTCAGGATGTGTTTGAAGAGTTGAATAAGTCTCCTCTCTTCGACTGTATGGATTTTAGTAATTTTAATGACACACATCCATCATACTCTAAAGCGCGAGAAGGTGAACTAGGATTGCTCAAGTCTGAAATAGGCTCTAAGATTATTAACCTGTTAATTGCTCTCAGACCTAAAACATATTCGTTCACCACACATGATGGGGAGCACACTTGTAAGTGTAAGGGCGTGCCATACCACCTACAAGAGAAACTCTCACACGACTCGTTTCAGCACACTCTTGAAACCAACACTTCAATCAGGTTTGTGTCGAGATCTATACGTAACGTGCAAGGAAAGATTTGTACATGTCGCAGTATCTGCAGAGGATTGTCAGCATTTGACGATAAACGCTACATTTTAAGCCCCACACAGTCCCTAGTGTATGGTCATCCAGATATTCCCAATAACAATAATGATGAGATGGATGTAGAAGTGGGAGAGGAGGAGATGGAAGAAGTGTTTATGGAGGAAGAGGAAGTAGACCAACCACAGAGACTACTCAATATTCTGCCCCTGGAGCAAACGCGATGCTACAGCTCAGAAACTATTCAACCCTCACTAGATTTTATGTTGTACAATTGTTAGCTAGTATTAAGATTGATGCCCCATATGACTAGAACTATTTATACTAAATGAATAGGATGTTTAATATTATTGTTTGTGAACTGTAAGAACTACAATTAGTTTTAAAAAATTGTTGCTGCTGTACATAAATTATGTGAATAAACACCTGTAAATGACTATGTTTGTATAAATACCACCTCATTTCCTTAGTTTTTAGCAGTCTTAACGAAGCATTAATCATGGACAGTTCCTATGATATAATCCATGAGGAACATCTAGATATTTTCAGAGAACCATCTCGTGTTATTATTGCTGGTTATTCAAACAGCGGAAAATCCAACTTGTGCAGTAAACTTGTAAGGAAGTATCAGCACAAGGTTTCCTCAATAATTATATGCGGAGGAGGTTACTCTGAATTACGATCAGATCCACAAATTAAAAGGAAGCTGATCGAGCATTCAACCATTATTGATCCTGTGGAAGAGCGAGTGGATAATGACTCGCATATCTTAGTAATCTATGATGACCTTTTTACAGTCTGCGAATTCAAAAATCGTATCAGACATGTTTACTAGGGGTCGACATTTCATGGTTTCCGTCATATTGATTATTCAAAATATATTTTTTCCTGGTAAATATTCGAGGAATATTAGTTTAAAAGCTTCTCATTTCATATTGGTTAAATCAAGAGACCTGTCACAAATTGAAACACTCGGACAACAAATATTTGGGAAACAGGATTCAAAGAAATTTGTAGAGTTATATAAGAAAGTTATTAGCCAGCCCTACGGTTATTTGCTAGTAGATCTGGGTTCGAACACTCCCTCTACTATAACGTTACGCGGTAATATTGTTCACGAACCACCCTATGAGATAGTTTACCAATGGTGAGCAAGAAAAAAAAAATTGCCTGTACCTGACAAGGTCGTTAAAAAGTTGAAAAAATATAAATTGCTTATTCGGTCACTAGCCTGTAAGAAACCTTCTGTGTCAACTAAGAAACAGATATTAACCAGCAAATGAGGAGGCAGTATTTTATCCATTATTTTGCCGATTGCAGCTAGTTTAATTACACGGTTGTTCAGTAAGTGAGTAAAGTAAGTAAGTAAGTAAAGTAAAATGAAAGCCTTTTATCTCGTACCGCGTAAAATAGTGGACAACCGGAAAGCTGCACACAGCCCTGCTTACCCCACTGTGAAAGCTGTTGCTCAACATCTTACTGTCAAACCTCCCCCACCTCAGTTGCATACCAACCCTTCCATAAAAAATTTAATAGATTTGAAATTGAAAGTGCGAGATCATGAACATGCAAGATCCTTGCTAAACCATTATGATGCTAGTGGAATCGTTCGTTGGGATCTGAATGGAAATGTATTGGCTCCAGTATCTGGCATACATATAATTAACGACATTATACATAAAGTGACTGTGCTTAAATCTGATTTTTTACCTGATAAACTGTCCATTGTTCAACTGTTTTTCAATCTAACTTCTACACCGCGAGATTTATTCCGTAATACTACGGCAAGCAGTCAAGTGTATGAGGCTCCATCTGTTAAGAGAAAGGCAACTGCGAAGATTGATCCTCACAGTAAAAGGAATGCTTCCTGGATCGTATATTAACAGTGAGTGTATATATAAATGTGTATGTAATGTGTAGCTAGCTTTACTCGGCAAAAAGCAGTCTAAGGAGATAGAGCGATGGACACTCACGTGATATACGCCACCAGCGTATCAGATACGCATTTATTCCCAAATAACATCCCCGCATCGTTCCAAAATCGATTGTTTAACCAGCTAGAATTAGATCCCAGGAGGAGTTATGAAATGTGTCTACAAAAATTACTCCTCCCCACTTCCCATTACGTTATTAAGCGTGATAATCCTGAGGCATATATACGTGTAGGCGTTACGTATGAGAAAGTGGGCGAGGGGAGATACATGCATTCAAAGCATTTATTATCATCTGATGTTTTAGCCGGAACTATAAAAGAAATTAATACCACGATTAATACAGAAATAGAGGCCATATTTTCAAGTAATGCTAAACTGAGTTTTTTAGGAAAGTCATTAAAACAATTTTCAGCTAAATACGGAACGCATTTTATAAATATGATTCTTCCTCCAATCGAAACAAGTTCACTACTGTGATTAGTGAGGAGAATATTAGCTCTGCAACGGGGCATAAAAACATCAGTAGAGTCACATTGTCATTTGGGACGGCTTTTGGGAAAGTGGTGGGCTTAGTTCCAGAAATTGAATATGACATATTCGCAAAACGTCAGTATGCCTCGAGTGTAGTTAACACATGTCTATTCCCGCCAATGCCTAGAGGAGGTGTTGATATTCTGTGTGTTTATTGTGATAAAATCTCTTCTACTAGATATGGGAACCAGTCTGTAAATATTTTGGATGTAATCTCCCTAAATGGAAGTGATAACAGCAACAATAAAAAACTATATGTGCGTCTTAACACCAACATGATAGACAGCGTCAGCATCGCTATTAGGGATCAGGATGGTAACCCAATACATTTTGATGAACGTGGGTGTACCATAGCAGTCTTGCATGTACGTCCCGTAGCAGGAGGTATATAACACCAACGCTTTCCCCCCACTCCTCATTTGTCTGAAACAAGCGGAGAAATGCGTGTCCACTTTATTCCCCCCTCTGTTGAGGAATTATACATTCTGTTAACCCCTCCTAGAGGTGGGGGGACTGATGATATACGGATTTTCAACAGCAGTAGGCGTTATACGCGTGGAGGGGGAATACTTTCCTTTTTAAGCGGGATAGCGCGTCGAGCGGCGCCCTTTATCATGAGAACACTGGCTCCGGCTGCGCTTAGCTTGGGGCAGAACGTACTAGACGACATTAATAATGACAAACAAACTTTCAAACAATCTCTTAAGAAACGCGGAGTTGAAACATTGAAAGGAATGGGGAAGCAAATGATAGGCGGAAGAGTGCAGAAAAAGAATAAACAAACAAACAAACAAAAATTAGTAAACATCAAACGTTTTACTAAAGCGAAATATAATGATGTGCTGTCATAAATTCTTCTCACTCGGCTTGTGTTATCTAAAGCACAAACATGGCCGGATATAACGCTCTTAGCCACCAGGTGCTATTAGAACACCATACCGCGGCTGTTAGTGAAGCCTTTCCTAAAGTATTTTCCCCTCGATTGGTAGAATCAACAATTGCAAGCAGACAAACGGTGGATGTATTACCTGTGAATTCAGGGGTTAATAATAAGTTTACAGACACCTATCTGCAATTCATCATCAAAGGGATGAATGGGCAACTGGTGGATTTATCATCTATAGCTTTGGAGTTGTCTATTGATCTAACCGAAGAAGATGGAACAACACCTTTAGGAGATGCTAAAAACATCTCGTTAGTGAATGGAATATCGCAAACTCTATTCAAATCCGCTATTGTGTATTTAAACGAAACAGTAGTTGAAACCAGCTCATTATTCTCATTCTGGTCATACGTAAAGTTATTATCTACGATTTCTGGGTGTAAGGCTAACCGCTATGATAAACTGTCACAGTTTTTTAACCGTGTCGATCCTGGTAAAATTGAAGCTGGTTATTTCACTAACGCCTCGGCTGGGGAGAAGCAACGGATGACTGATATGAAAACGAGTGGCGTGAATACTTGTTTTAAACTAATGCTGGATGTCACATCAGTTAGTGAATATGTTTTGGATAATGTGGACATCAGGGTGCGGCTCGAACTTCAACCCGATAAATGGCTTATACTCAGCGATAATGAACACGCTAATTTTAAATACAATATCAAGTCTACACGTCTATGGGTGGATCGGGTATTGCCATACCCTGAAGGATTAGTAGCCGTTAATAAAGCCATGGTGCAGAACAACTCTCCTATTACGTATACTTTTAATAAAACTTTATACAAAACGTATATATTGGGGACAGGTCAGCGCTCGATAACGATGGACCAACCGTGGGGGACTGTTATACCAGAACATTTATATATGATCATCCTTGATATGGAGGCAGTGTCTGGTGCATATAATCGCAACCCGCTTTATTTGGAAAACTGCGAGCTTAGTAAAGTATTAATATCGCAGAATAGCACTAATATTGTCAATATTGGGTGTGACTTCTCTCATAACTGCGCCAAGTTGTATTACACAGCATTACAAGCCTTAGGCTTCGATAAAGACAATATATTGTCTTATGATACATATGTGAATGGTGGAACCATACTGGCCTTTAATTTACAACCTGAGGATATAGATGACACCATCCCGATTGAAAAAAGTGGTAATCTGCGGATTGCTTTGGAATTTAAACGCGGTGTGGCTAGAAATAAAGTCATTCTAGTTTACGGGTCTACAACAGGTGTGATCAGCATTAACGCAGATCGTCGCGTTATTTGCGATACGCGAGGATAAATATTAATATGAATTGTTTGGAAATAAATGAGGCTATCAGAAGTAATTTAGGTGATAAGGTAAACTATCTAGGATGTTTCCTAGCTGATGACATAAGGAAAATAGCGACAAAAATACATAAAAAAAGACCTGTGGTGTTCATAATCAACACTCTGGAGTCTGGTTCACGTAATAAAATGGGACATTGGATAACATTCTATGTAAATAAGGATGAAGGTAGAAGCGAGATAGTTATACTAGACAGTTACGCTAATCCTGCAATAGGATCTTATTCAAGATATTTCGAAGAGTTTATGTCCTACTTCCAAGACTATGTCCTATATATTATGAAGAAAAGGATACAATCCCTGAATAGTTACTTCTGTGGGAATTATGCCGTTTATTTTGCCTATCATTTTTCCAGACTAAGCTTAGAGGCCGCCCTGCTTCACTTTGATGAAGCATTTAAATATGGTCAATTTCGCAAGAACGATGAAAAAGTGATGAAATTCAATTATGCTCAGATGAAAATGCCTGTGTGTAAGCAAACATTCTGCTTAAACGGTACTGATGCTGAGTGTGAAACACTGTGTGACGAAGTTGGCTAGGATGATAGTGCGGTGAGTAATACTTTATGTTAGGATTGAATGATGAACATAATAATGTCTGTATTTTATTTTTTACAACATTGACAACAACAAAAATTTATAACCTTTTTCCCCTTTCTAGAGATTGGCTGGTTGACTAGCGTGCTGGGAAGGTTCGATGTAGTGGATGAATGACTCACAATCGGTCTACTACCTAAACCCTTTCTACAGATTGAATGATTGACTAGGATGACAAGAAGCTTCGATGGACTGGAAGAATATATAATGGTTGTGGTCAGAGAAACAATCTTCGTCCTCATGGTTTTATTCTCCGCCAGTAACAACAACAAAACAAATATCAGGTACATGAAATATTGTTAACAAGATCATAAACAAAAGAGCATCTGCTCCAAACATGCTACCTCCAACATCTGTAGTACTCAATCCCAACATTCCTCCCCTTTTAAATAAACTCTATCCCTACAGGTTAAGTCTATCAGGCGGTCGTATGACTCTTCCTGATTTTCTCAACTGGGAGTCCTGACCTGTTACTTCTGGGAAACATTCTTCTGAATTACTCCTTGCAGAGTCCATAGGGTTGACTGTATCCCCATAACCCTCTGCTGCCCCTTGCTCTGCCTCACGGTCACCTGCAGGTGCTGCTATCCCTTCATTATTAGGATGGATATCACTAGTTGCCCCACCCCCACCTGAAGGGTCTTCAAAATTCCCTGTGAACCTTGGCATGAGCTGATCGGCATGCCTTTTCCAATTAATGTTCCCAAAACTCTGCACTTGCACAGTGAAGTTCCTGCGGCCCAGGACTTCCCTAATTTTCCTTCCACCCAGGGCTTTCCACTTCCAAAATTCCTTGCATATACTGCATCCCCCTCATTAAACAACAATTCCTCTCCCTGAGCCAACTGACTGGCCAAGCTAGTTACCGATTTCTCTTTATTGGGATCTGTCTTTACTGCTTCCATGTGCACTTTAAAGTGTCTATTAAACAGTAATTCAGAAGGAGATTTACCAGTAGTAGAATGAACAGTTTTTCTTTGATTATATAAAAATCTACAAAGCCTTGTATTAATAGTACCTTCCGTAAACCGCTTTAACCCTTCTTTCAAGGATCTCACTGCTCTCTCTGCTAGACCATTTGAAGAAGGATTATAGGGGGCAGGTGTTACATGTTTAATACCATTTTTTCTAAAAAAATCCTCCATTTCCACAGAAACAAAATAAGGAGCATTGTCTGAGACAATTATGTCTGGCAATCCAAAATTACAAAATGTTTTCCTTAGTAATTCACAAGTTACAGATGATGTGGTGGAATTACACACATGCACATCCAGAAATTTGGTGTATGAATCCACCACCACTAGGTAATATTTATTATCCATAGGTCCCGCATAATCTACATGAAGTCTAGACCAGGGTTTTCCAGTGCATGGCCAAGAAAGTACTGGGGCCTGGGGTTTCTGATAATTCTTAAAGCAAATATGACAATTTTTTGTTACCTCAGCAATATCCTGGTCTATTTTTGGCCACCAAACCCAACTTCTAGCTTCTGCTTTCATAGCATTTATGCCATTATGGCCTACATGCAGCTGTTCCAAAATCTTACATCTCAGTTCCCCAGGCACCACCACTCTATTCCTATACAAAAGTACATCCTGGTGAATACTAAGGTCAGCCTTCACTGCAGCATACTCTGACAATAACAAATTATCATTCCAACCATATTTGACATATTTCAACAACAGACTTAATTTGGGATCTCTACCAGTTGCCTTCCTAATAGTCTGGAATGAAATATCCTCAAAAGACATAGCTTCCACCAGGTTAACATACTCCACTGGAATACTGGAATTTAATTCTTCTGTCACAGGCAATCTACTTAATGCATCAGCTACTACATTATCCTTGCCTGGCTTAAACTCTAAATCATACTCAAACTGTGAGAGTAGTAATGCCCATCTTTGAATTCTAGCATTGGCATTAACTGGAACTTGCTTACCTCTGCCAAACAATCCTAGCAGGGGTTTATGATCTGTTCTAGCAAGAAATTTCCTCCCCAGCAGAAAATACCTCAGTTTCTTTACAGCATATACCAAAGCTAAAGCTTCTTTATCTAACTGAGAATAATTCTGTTCTGCAGGAGATAACTTCTTGCTAGCAAAATATACTACTTTATCCTGACCATCTACTTCCTGTAATAATACACAACCCACTCCTACTGGGGAAGCATCTACCTCCAGTTTTAATGGGAGTCTACCTGTAAAATTAGTGAGCACTGGAGAATTGATCAATTCCTGCTTAATATTCCTGAATGCATTTTCCTCTCTTGCTGCCCACTTAAATCTAGCCCCTTTTTTCAACAATTCATACAAGGGTGCTAATTTTGTTGAAAAGTTCTTCACAAACTTACAAAAATATGTAACCATCCCAACAAAAGACTGTACTTCCCCAACTGATGTTGGGGCTGGGGCATCTATTATAGCAGCTACATTTTTGTGAGAAGGAGTAAAGCCCTTACCTGAAATATGGTACCCCAGGTATTCAATGGCCTTGGTCTTCAACGTTGTTTTTCCCTTATTAATCTTCACATTGTGCTTTTGCAAAAGATTCAAAACTTGTTCTAATCTAGCATCATGCACTTCCTCATTCTCTCCACATACAATAATGTCATCTAAAAAACTAGCCACACCTTCAATGTTAACTAACAACTGGGACATGAATCTCTGAAAAATTGCTGGAGACGAGGAGAGTCCAAAAGGAAGTCTTTTATACTTAAATAACCCCTTGTGGGTATTAATCACTAACAATTTCTGGCTCTCCTCCTCTACAGGAATTTGCAAGTAAGCATCCTTCAGGTCAATCTTAGAAAAAATTGCCCCCTTGCAGACCACTGACAATAACTCATCTATCTTAGGTAAAGGGTACTTCTCACAGTGTATGCGGTTGTTCAGTTCCTTGAAGTCTGCACAGATTCTCAAGGATTTCCGATCTGCCTTCAACACTGGTACAATTGGGGCTGCCCACTCACTATGTGTAATTGGCTCTAAGATGCCTTCTGCCACATGCTTTTCCAGGGCTGATTCTACCAATTGCTTGTAATGAAACGGCACTGTTCTTGCCTTGAAAAATTTAGGTGAAGCCCCACTTTTCAGGTGAATTTTTGCCACCATGCTATTAATTGGCTTATCTGCCTCCACTGAATATTTATTTAACATTTGTTCAGCACTTTTAATTGTTTTAACTATCGACAATTCATCTAGGCCCGCCAAGAAAATTCCCACTTTTTCCATGAGATCCTTACCACATAGGCTAGGATTATGTGAATCCACTACATAAAAATCCTGGAATAATTTCTTTTCCATTATAACCTACTTTTGCCGACACCTTGCCATAGACCTTAATCGGTACATTATCATAAGCACTTAAAGATTTTTTACCTGGTTTTACATTCAATTGCAAGGTATCTGCCCAATCTCTAGACAATGTTGACACTGCAGCACCAGTGTCCAGTTCCAAGGGAACTAACTTCCCATTAATTACAAAATTCACCACTTGTGACTTCACTGAACATACCTTTTCTTTCACCGAATATAGTCGGTTTTCCCTCACCTGCAGCTTCTTCAGACGGTTTACCTTCCTCTACCGCCTTGACTACAGTACCACTACCTCTTCTTCCTGCATTACCTGGTCGTCTCCTCTCCCAGGCCTTGTTGTTCCTGTTCAGAAATTCCCTACACACTCTCTGTAAGTGTCCCTCCTTGTTACAAAAGTTGCATATATATGCACGAAACTTGCACTTGCTACTTATGTGACTGTATCCACAGTGTTTGCATCTGGTCTGGCCCTGTACGACCATAATTTCCTGAGTAGAAGTCCTACTTCCAAAAGCCCTTTCCTGGTTCAATATCTTCTCGAGCACTGTCTATGAAGTCATCGATTGTAGATCCAAATTTTCTGCCACCAGGTTAGGGAAATAATTCTCCTTTTCCACTGCCATGAACAACTGGTCCCTAACCCGGCCGTTCAACTGTGCTCCGAAGTTGCAGTGGTTAGCCAAAGCCTTCAAATCCGCAAATAAATCCTGTACGGATTCCTGCTGCTTTTTCGTCCTCTGTTGGAAATCCATCAAACTCCTGTGATATGATGGTTTCACCACATACTGATGTTTAAGCAGAGCAATCAGGTCTACATAGGTCTTCGTGTGCGGTAGCTCCGGTGCACACAAATTTCTGAGAACACAATATGCTTCAGAGTCCAGTGAAACTAAGAGTACCGCTTTCTTGTTGGCGTCCTCCTTAATCTCCCGGTACTGAAAGTTTGCTTTGCTGAAAGAGCTTACATCCCTGTTTACGAGATTCAAGCGTGCTTCTGGTCCCTCACCGGATTTCCCTAACTGCCCTGATAATCAGTGGTTCAAAAAGTTCTGCTCAGTCCTGGAGGCTCAAAATACAATTATCTTGAGTCTTCAATCTGAAAATCAAGCAAACTGTTCGAACCTCCTTCAAGAACAAAAAGAAATAACCCTCCTTCACGAGGATATTAGAAACTTAAGGGCTAGCCGAGATCAACTCCAGCATGACTTGAATGGTCTCCGTGAGGAAAACATTCGTCTGAAATCTGATAAAGCCATAAAAAAACAAGAGGAAGCTCTCAGCAAAATGACTGCATGTATCAATACATTATCCGCCCAACGTTCCGTCACCCAGGATGAACAAGATCAGCAAAAGCTGCTTGACTCTGTAGTTGTGTCGTCCCAAGCAATCCAGTGGAAAGCGAAGGTGAAAAGTGTATTGAAATTGTTCAGGATCTCTTAAAAAATGAATTGCAGTTCTCTAAACAAAACAGACATTATTGCTGCCTACAGAGTAGGCAAAATGAACCCATCAGGACTAAACCAGCGGAAAATTCGCCTCAAATTGGCCTTTCAGTCCACGAAATCGCATCTTGTCCAGACAGCTGCATCCCAACGAAAGGGAATCTACATCAACGAGTGCTTGACTAGAAAAAGACAGCACCTCCTCTACCGCCTGCGTCAAATCCGTCATCAAAACCCAGACGCGATTCATCAGTGCTTCGTTAGAGATGGCTTGATTAAAGTAAGAAAAACATCAACAGGTAAAATGTTTACAATTGCTAATGAGGATAACCTCAACAATTTCCTCAACCAATGTGGTTTGTCTCACCTTATTATCACTCCCAATGAGTCAACATAATTAACACCCTTGTCACCTAGTGCGGGCTAGGTTTCCTAATTTCTCTTTGTTTCACTTTTTAAATTAATTCTTAATTTACCTTTTACTAGTCATTTTCTGGACATAATTAACCGAGTGCTTTAATATTTCTTTAGGTCTTTTTAATTATACGATCATAACTAAACTACTTATAGTTAATAATCTTTAGCTTAAATTTGCCTATGTTTATTATTCAACTTTTTTCTTTGATTTCATTTATTACCTAGGTTGCCTAGCCTCGCCATACTCCCTTACTCCATTGTACCCCTGGCTTTGCCTGTGTCTCAATATTGCAAATTATTACTTACAGTGTACCTGTGAGTACCTGTAAGCCCCTTGTAAGCTACCTCATTTTTTCTTTTAATTTGTTCATTTTGTTTTTGTTTTGTATAAGACTTGTTCATATATTTTTTCCCCTTTTATATCATTATTCTATTTTGTAATTTGCCATTCTTGCCTTGTTTTCCTGCAACCAGCCTTTTTATGCAGGCAAG
>WNGS01167699.1:6615-32418 GCA_020271785.1 Procambarus virginalis | reverse complement strand
GGGGACATCCAGGCAGATAGTGAAGCCTAAAGACTAAGCGGGGGCGCGTCGAATATGGCAATAGGAAAACGAACGACACAAGTCGGAATAGCTGAACACATTTAATAATAGCTCACGCACACACACAGCATTGCAAACAAAACGGCAAGTGCACTAAAACTGGCTGATGGCGAGTGGTGTGTCCACGAGGAATGATGTCACTCACAAAGGAGGCTAACGAAGGAGACAAGGCGCGATCAATTGACTGAATCGCAAAGATGCGCGGAGATACGAAACCATTGCCGAACTTGATGCACAAAATCTGAAACAGACAAACGTATGTAAAAAAAGGGTAAAGTTAAGAAACATGGCGGAACGGGATAGAGACACCTCAATATTCACTCGAGAATGCTGATATAAATAGAAGAAAGTATCGAAATTGTGTAAGGTGAAAATAAATACACAGGGGAATAAGATACGATGGATGGGTTTGATAGTGTGGGGAGATAGTGAACGTAACGTTTCTGAGTGGGTAAAAAGATTAAAGTGTGTGGGGAAGGGTACATAAAGACCTAGGAGAAGAAAGAAAGAACTGACATAAGTAAAAGGAAGAGGAATGGTGGACATCTGGAAATGTGTGGAACTAACAACTAACCAACAAGGTGTAAACAAACCACCGGTGAAAAAATAATAGGAGAAGAGAAATAATAATAATTTAAGAGAAAACGAGAATGTTCAAACAAAGATTCAATAAAATAAGGCGATATAAGCACATAAGTCAATAATGAGAAGAAAATAACAAACCAAAAAATCAATTAAAGGATTAGGTTATATTTGATGCTTAAACATACGGAAATGCGATATTGATCTAGTATACAACTAAGGGATGAGGGCAACACGAAGAACGAGTAACTAACAAACGTATCGATCTACATGCACAATATTGCACATACTATAAAGAGGAATGGTAAGTGAACGGGGAAAGAGGGAAATTCTTCTCTTCTTCTTTTGTTCTTTCTCCTCCTTCTAGTTACTACCACCACACAGGACATCATCACACAAACACAAAAGACAGAAAGAGAGACAACACACCATGACGTACGCTGTACGGACATGAAAACACAAAAGTCGTAACGAGCCACTACACTATGACTAGTACGTCGCCGATACTAACATACGCGGTAGCGAGACGCTAGCAAATCTTAAAAATTGTAGCTTTTGGAAGGAATCAGCAACGGAAGGAAATTGCATAAGGTACTAACAAACACAGCAATAAGAAAGGAGAGGGAAGATAATGAATAAGAGAAGGAAGGGGGAGAAGAATATGAATTAAAGAATTGCAAAATCAATTCGAGAGCCTCAAAGGGAATAAACTTATCGAAAAAAGAGAAGACACAGTTAACATAAAAAACTAACAACACACAGTAGAGAAATCGTTTTAACATCGAACAACACAAAAAGTAATACTAAATGATTCGTAGAGAGAAAATAGGGTTAAGAAACATACGGGTGTGTATAATATAATTGAGGTTAATTGACGAAGAAAAACGAAATATGGTTGTATATGTGGAAGTTTTGGGTAAAAGATGAGTAAAAAAAATGGGAATGTAAAGTGGTGATAGGGAGGGGCTTCGAAGTGAGCAATGAAAAACTCACGGAGCGCCTAAGCGATAAACGACATACAATCAAGATAGGCAAGAATCTTGGGAAGGACTGAAAAAGTGACGCATGGGCATAAGAATACGCGCAAGAGGTACACTGAAAATATAAAGGTCTAAGAAACGGGAGAGTAAGAAGTGAAGAGATAAAAAGCAATGGTGATGAGGTGAAAATGGTTGATGAGGGAGAATGGGGATGGAGAAAGATGTGAAAGATAAGAAGTAGAAAAAGAATGTAGCATTAGGAATTCGGAAACACAAGAGATTAAGGATTGTATCTGGGTGAAAACAAGAAAAGTTGGAAGTAGGGAGTGAGAAGAAAGAATGAAAAAAAAGAGAAAAAGTAAAAGAAAAGTCGTGGTGAAGAGAAAGGGGTGGTGAGGTAGAGAAATGTTGTGGTGGAGGAAGAGGTGGCGGTGGGTGGCGAAGGGAGGGGGGTGATGGGTGGAAGGCGGAAAGGACAATGGTGTCTGTGGAGGAGGAGGAAGGGGGTCGGTGTGGAGGTATGTGAATTCAGAATGGGGGGGGCGGAGGTAATAGGTGGGAGTTGAAAATTGATAGGAAGGGAGAGCTGAATTCTGGGCGGGTCAAAACGTATGTGTAGGAGAAAGGTTGAATGAAAGATGTGTTGAAGTACGAGAAAAGCGGGAAAGCAACTAGAGCGGGAGTAGGAAAAGACTGAGAAATGAATGATAGATTGTTAATGAGTCGTGGAAGGGGAAATGAATAAAAGATTTAAAAAGGAATAAAGTTGGTGTGATGAATTATTAATGGAAAAAAGAAAAAATAAAGGGATTGAATTAATGTAGTAAGGAAAATAAAAGGAAAAAAAAGTTAAGAATTAGTGAAAGTTGTGGGAAGTAAAGGTTTGAAAATTGAGATAAGAAGTGGGTGATAAGAAAAATAATAAATGGGTTTTGAGTTTAAATGGTTTAAGCAGGAATAATTTTTTTTATGTAAAAAAAAAAGTTATGCTTGTAACTAGCTTAAGATTAGTTTAAATAAACTTACAGATAGAGGGGTAAAATAAAGAATAGGTGGAAAATACTAAAATAAGCGTGTGAATTGAAAGTGTTTTATAATATATATATTATGTTTATCTACAAGGAAAGGTAATAAAATAACTAGATTTTAATAAGTGGTAGATTTTATAGATAAGATGTACATTACTGCATAAAGACAATTTACTCAATGCTCTTAGGAGCAAGAAAATTAATATATAAAACTCTAATTTTTCCTTAATTGAAGCAAAAGATAAAATGTTTTGAGACGATAAAAAATAAGGGAAAAAAAAGGGGGAATGAAGAAAGAAATAAAATATGTATACAAGCCTTGAATAGAAAAATAGAATGGGTTGAAATAAGGGTGTACGTAGGTTAAGGGAGTTGTATATACTAGTGTTTTAAGGTTTTTAATTAACATGTGTTGCCTAGAGGTAAAGTATTTAATGGTTGGAACGTCTTTCACATTATGGGTACATTGATTTGTAGACGTCATTTATAGTTTTGTTAGTAGTACTATTCGTAATATCAATACAATGCAATTTATTATGTGTGGTGTATAATGGTATGTTACAAGCGTGAAACTGAAATTGTTGAGGTAATATTAGGCGAAACTTAAGTGTAATTTATTAAATAGTAAAAATGAATGATGAGCTTATTTAGATATACATATTTGAGAGTATTGGCGGAGTAAGGGGAAGAGGAAATGGAGGGGTCAAAAGAAAAGGGAGAGTTTAAGAAAAAAAGGAATCAAGAGAGATGGGTGAGCTGTTGAGGACGACAGGAAGTGATGGGTAGTGAAAAAGATACAGAAAACGGGAGAGGGGAGGTGAGTATAAAGTAATTAGGAGGGACGCGCTAAATAATAGAGAGTAAGAGGAAAAATTTTGAAAAAAATGTTTTAAAATATATACTTTAGATGTTAAATCGGAAAGGGATTGTGAATGCAAAAAGAAAACAGAAATTTGAAAAATAAATCTGGTTACAATTTGTGGGAATGGCTGCTGTTACATCTTGAGAGTAATTATGATTTGTACTTTAGAGTTTATTTGAAAAATGAAAGAATTTGAAAAACAGGTTTGTACAACTGTTAAAGTGAGTTTGTTTAAGATTATGAGGAATTTCTTCTGATAAGCTATTACACCGTGGATTAGAGCAGGGATATGAATGGATATGAAGTGTGTCGTAGAAAACAATTGGCGTTTGAGAGCGGTGTTGTGGAAATCTTGGAAAAAGGTATTAAGGGGATGAGCAAAAAGGCTAGAGGGAAAGATACATGAAATATGAGAAAAAAAATTTGAAATGGGTGGGAGATGAAATTGATATTCGTAAAGAAAACTAATTCGAGATATGAAAGTAGGTAGAATGGTCTATATGGATGCTGAGTCGTATAGGATAATGGTATTTAGTAGTAAAGTGCTGGGTGTTGAGCTTTATAGAATGAATTTTAGAATGTGATAAATAAAAAAGAGAGAACACGGAAAAAAAAAAGAGGATTAATATAGGTAAGATATAATAGGAAGATTAGTCTTTTATCTTGGGGCTGGGATTGAAGAACAAAGGCGAAGCTGATAAGTACATTGTGTTGCGATAGAAATAAGGTAGATGATGGGAAAGTGGTGGATAAACCTTTGTCTGAAAAAGTGAGGAAAGGTTGTATTGGATGTATTGATTAAGGATTGTGGAATAAAAATTTGTGTAAAGCGGGGTTACTACGAGAGTTTTTAGAAAGAGAGCTAGCAACAGTGGTTGGGTTAAAGTGAGTGGGGGCGGCGGGATGTAAATTGCGAACGCGGGATAAAGGTTATGGAGATTTTTTGTATGAGTATGTTTGGTGTAAAAGGACAAGAGATAGTGTCGTTGTGTGTGTGTGTTGGTGTGGTGTGATGTGTGTGGCGTGTGTGTACAAAATATTGTGACTACTGCGGGGGTTGGATTTGATTATCTTTGGGAAAGAAGACAATAAAGGTACAGAAAAGAGTGCTAAAGAATTAATGAGAAGAAATAATGTAACTATAGTACGTATCTAAGATTGAAAAAGGGATGTACTGATTCATATTAAAATAAAATAAGTAATAGTGAATTAATGTAAAAAAAAAATTATGTCAGGGACAAATTAGTGAGTTTGGTATAGGGGTAGTTGGGTAATCAGAGTAAAAAATGGGTAAAATTGGGAGATGAAAATAAAGGTTGAAGATTAGTCAAAGGGGAAAGTAAATTAAAAGGGTGGGAGGTTGGGTAGGGAAAAAATTAAATATGATTTATGAAAGGAGATACATGATGAATGCGAGAAGTTTAAGAGTATAAATAAAGTAAGTTTGACATTGGGATAGTACATGCCAAATAAGGGGTGGAAGGTTGTACAAAAGTTGAGTATGTGAGTGAAAGGTAAGGGATACCAAGAGGGGAGGTAAAAATGAAGGAGTGTCTATATATAAATATGTGGTGAAAGTACATGGGGTAATTAAAAAGGATCATGAAAAAGAAGTATGAGTGAGAAAGAAATTAGTATTAAGGAATGAGAAGGGAGGGAGAGGGAGGGAGGTAAGCGAGTAAAAGTGTATTGGCTGTGTTGTACAAGACGAACATAGTATATAGTAGTTTCAAGTAAGTAATGAATAAACCTATTCTGTAGCACTGGATGGAAGAAGGTGAATATGATGTGGATAGGAAAGTGATATGGTAGTGGGCGAGTTAAGTAAAAAACAAGGGGTTGGAAATGTCAAAAATAGATATGAAATATAGTAATATTTGTAATAATGGAACATAGGAAGAATATGCTCTATACATAAGATTTTTGGCATAGATAAAAAATGGGGAAGAATGAAGCTACATTAATCGAGAAAAATATTTAAGGAAAAAAAGGAAGTGTAGAACATGAAAAATTGCATAAAATTTTTGTAGCAATCCAGAAAAGGATGAGAAAGTAAAAATAAAAAAGAAGAGGGGGAAACGGTGTAGGAGCTAAGAATATAATACAAAGAGTAAAGTTTTCAAGACGTGTGAAAAGATAACTCAAGGATAGAAATTGAGAAGAAAGAATATTGTGTTGGAAATGGCAAAAGAGGATTTACAATCGAAAAGAAAAAAAAGATGCATTAGGAAAAAATTAGAGTTATTCATGGAAGAGCGGGGGGTGGGGAATGAGTAGGAGAAACGTAAGTGAAAAACAAATGGGAGGAACCGAAAGAAATAAAATAAAAAAGGGGGCCAATGAGGGGAAAAAGAGTAACAATCTAGCAGAACAGAGATAAAAACTCGTGGTGAGAGTCGCAGAGTAGAAAATAGACGGGTAATGGGCTATAAAGCGGACGGAAATTGAACTGTAGGTTAAGGGGAATAATGTGAATTAACTAAACGGGATATCGGAAGAGAAAGATAATAAATTAACGTATGGGTGAGGAAGGTAAAAGGGCAAGTAAAGGAAAGTAGAGTAGGCAAGAGGGTGGAGAGAGATGTGAAAAAGAGAGAGAAGATAAAAGTAAAAAACTAAAATAAAAAAAATATTAAAGGAAATGAGCTTCTCAGGGAAAGAAAATTAATATACATAAAATTATGGAGCATTGAAAAAAAAAAAGATAAGTTTTGAGAAAAAAAGATAACATAAAGTATAAAAAGGGGGGGAATGAAATCAAAGAAAAATAAAGATTAGAACAGTTGATAGAACAAAAAAAAAAAAAAATAGAATCATAATGGGGTTTGAAATAGAGGCGGGAGGATAGGCTTAAGGGGTTCACATGTGTGTAAGTTGTTTTTTAAAAATTGTTGAGGGGGAAACGTAGTTAAAAAAGTTGGGAAGGTAATGACAAAATTAGGGGAATTGATTGTAGAAACATTGGTTCTATCGTTAGATAGATATTGGAATTAATGTTAGGTAAATGTATGGGGTGGTGATAAGTGGTTAGTTAAAGATTTAAAAGAAAGTGTGAGGAGATTGGAATTAAGTTTAGAGTTTGGAATATGTATTATAAAATGAGAAATGTGAATAATTATGGTAAGAGGAAGAGTTGAGTGGGTACCGAGTGATGTATGGGGACAGAGTTGGTTTGTCATACATATAAATTTGTGTTGAGGTAATTTTAAAAGAAAAGAACAAAATTTGTTGGGTAGTAGACCAAAGAAAATAAATGTTGAATGGATTATTGAGAGGAGTAATGGAGTCAAAGGGAAGGGAGGGGTAATTATCTGACATATCTGGAAAGATGAAAAAGTTGTTTGAAAATCCTTTTTTTTTTGCGATATATTCAAAGGTGTAAGATGGAGGAAGTTAAGATGTGAATAAAAATGAAAGAAAAGGAGTTGAAAATTTTGTTACAAATTTGGGTATTGTTTAATCTGAAATTTATTTGGTTGAGGATTTTGAAAAAAAAAATATGAAAGTTTTGTAAGTTTAGGGGTGTTTTTTGTGAAAGTTACAAAGATGGAAATTTATTAGAAGGTAATTTAAAGGTGGAATTTGAGAGGGGGTAAGAATGGAGTCAAATGGAATTTGTGACATAAAGCGAAAATAAGAATCTATAAGGTGTTGGGGAATTTGGGAAGGCTATTCGATGTAAGTGAAGAGAAGACTGGAGGAAGATCAATGAAATGAAGGACAAAGTTGTATTGGTAGGGTGGGAAATTGCTTCTGATTACAAAACAAAATAAAGGGCATACATACTAGGTAAGATTCTGCACGGTTTGAAGGAAGGTAATATGAATAATTGATGATTAGAAGAAAGGTTTTGGGGGTTTAAAAGTGTAAAAAATTAAAGGTAAAAATAAAAAAAGGGTATAATTTTTTTAATAAAAGATGAAGGAATTGTATCAATACTAATCAATTGCTCGTTTAGATTTTTTAGGATGAGAAATTTGGAAAAGCTAAGTAATGGTTGCTTGGATAGTAGGTTAGCATGATTTTTTAGTTAGTTTTTAAAAAATTTTTGTATTAGGAGGATTGTGAGGCTTTAGTTGTTAAATCTGTGGATAAAACATTTGTGGAAGGGTTTAATATAGAGTTTTTAAGAATTATATGGAAAAGTTTGGGAGTTAATTGAATTGTTGAACCACACGAAATATGCAGGCGATAATGTATGGAGATTTTTGTAAAAATGTATGTAGGAATATATACACGGAAAGAGAAGTGGTTTTAGGATAGGATTATATCAATTCGAAAGTGGAATTAGTAGCTTTAGGTAAAGAACCGTGGCATAGTACCTGTAGGTATAATTAAATATACTGTGACAGAATATAATTTGGAAGGGCTAAAAAATGTAAAGGGAAATATTGATAAAAGATAGAAGAAAATAGATGAACTGAAAGATGAATAGTCTTTGAAAGGGATGTTTTGTTTGTTATTGTTAAAAATATTATTTGAGTAAATAGTTGTGAATCTGTGATAACAAGTTTTTTTTAACAAAATACTGATATTTCTCTTGGGATTTAATAGTAGCCTAGTATTCGGTTTGGATAGTATATTAGAGGTATCAGTAAGAGGTAAATTTGATATTCGATTATTTGAAAAGAAAAGGTTAATAAGAAATATATTATAAGTATGTTTTTTGTTTGATTGTTAAGTAAATTAAATGTTGTGAAAAGTGGTGAGGAATTTTGGTAATGATGGTTGTGGGAAAGAATGGGAAATTAGGGGTCTTAGGCATTGAAGTTGTTTGAAAAAAAAGCAAAAGATGTAATGAAGGTTTGATGTAAAATGAATGTTAAAGAATAGTAACGTTGAAATTATAAGAGAGTTAAAAAAAGTGAATATAGAAATTAAATGTTGTAAGAATAAAACTTAGATAATTAATATGAGGTGGTTTGTTAATGGGAGTTAAGAGAAGAATGATGGGGTTGGTATGTAGTAAATGAGGTGATTATAATAAGTAGAGGAGGGGTTTTGGTACAGAATGGAAGAAGAGTAGGGATGGTAGAGTGATTATGGGAAGGGATAGTGTAGGGTAATGAAGGAAGAGATTAATAAATTGAAGGAAAAGAGAAAAGTAATGAGGGTGATAAGAGAGAAGAGGTAAAGTTAAAAGTTAAAATGAGAATATTAGAGGGTTTGTAGGATGGTATAGGGGAAGTAGAGTGATAAGGTTGGAGGTGATACAGGGGGGGGGGGGAAAAAAAAAAAAGATGTTAAGATAATATAAGGATAAAAAGAAAAAGGGAGGCGAGTGAAAAGTGAAGATTGACATGGGAGAGATAAGAGAAAAAAGAATAGGTATAGGAGGGTAGATGGTAGTGTCAGGGTAGTAAAAAAGGATAAAAAAAATAACACGTTGAGAAAAAGGTTGGCAAGAAATTCACGGTACGGGTAGAATGGAAGAATAATATTTAAAGGTTTAAAGTAGTAATAAAAAGTGAAGTTTTGTTGGGAATTGTAATTAAAAGGAATATAATAGAAGGGTTGAAAGAGGAAGATAAAAAAATGTAGGGGATTAAAGAGAATATGGGTTTTGGAATATATGGTTCAAGCAGTTGGGTAACTACTATGAAGTTGAGAGAATAATTAAAAACGTGATTGATTGTAGGATAGTGGGCTCAAGAGGTTTAATTATGGGTTATACTTGTATGATAAAGGAGGGTTTATTAAAAGAAATATATGATATGTCTAAGAGAAAATAATGTGTCATATAACTTTTAATAGAAATTAGTGAATAAAAAAAAAAAAATAAATAGATAATACAGAAATTAAAGTAATAAAGCTAAGAAAATTAAGATAGTAGAAGAAGAAAAAAAAAAAAATGAATAAAGAAAGATAAATGAAGTAGGAGAGGCAATAATAGAAAGAAAAAAAAGTTTGGTGGAGAAAGAGAGATAGTAATAAGAATGCACAGATGATTAGTTAAAAAAAAAAAAAAAATAAATAGGGAAAAATTAATCTTTAAATAATGGAGTTAAACCGGTGAAAGGATGTGGTATAAAATGAGAGTGGAGAACGTGTAGCTTGCTCATTCCTTTAGAACACATGGGGAAATTCCATCTGGACCTTGCCTTGTAAAGCCAACTATATAACAATTCATTTCTTCCCCCGCTGGGTAACTATCTACACGTCTTCCATGGTTCCTGTTGCGATTCCCTCTATTACATCTGATTTTATAATTGCTCGAGGGGACATCCTGATTTCTTATTCCCACAAAACTCCGTGTCATTTGTATTGAGACATGCCGCAACTATAATGATTTCCTAAAATGTCCTTAAGTTGTTTTTTACTCCTGATGTGAATAGTACATTTTGGCTGAGTCGTTCCTTGCATTGGTGTGTGTGTGTTGTGTGTGTGTGGGTGATGTTGTGGGTGTTGTGAGGGTGATGGGGTTGAGCATGAAGGTGGGATCGCAACCTGTCCTCCTAACAGAGCGTCGCGTTCTGACGTATGCTTTACCTAAGGCCCAAAATTGTCGTACTCTAAAATGGGGCGACTCGCGAATGGGACATATTTGTACGTGTTCGGTTTTGGGTCCTCTGGTAGATTGTATACAAACCCTTCCTCAACAAATACGTCGTTTTCGCTGGTATACGCCCTCAGGCAAAAATCGACGTAATTCAAATCAAAATGAGCACCTAGTGGAAACCCAAGAACCTCAGGCCTTTGAGAGGTACATCCTCACACAAAAATTTTTAATTATAATGGCAATTTACATCCACAGTTTAGATGGTCAGCAAAATAACAGCGTGGTACCAATAGAGTCCCTCTGTTGGCTCGACAGACCCCACGGTATGCACGCAGACTTCTCCCCAACCTTCCCTCTCCCATCGTATCCAGCCCGTCAATCTTAAGTTTCCAACGTCAAAACGATCGTACTGATTCCGCTATCCGATGACCAAAATAAAAAAAAAAATAAAAAAAAAAAAACAAAAACCCACACACCACAAAACGCCAAGATACCAAAAACACACACATTCCAAAAAACTCAACTCCGCAAAAAAAAAAAAAATAAAAGTCTCCCCGAAACCCCCCCAAACCAAAACAAAACCAAAAAAAAAAAAAAAAAAAAGAAAAAAAAAACAAAAAAAAAAAAAAAAAAAAAAAAAAAAAACAAAAAAAAAAAAAAAAAAAAAAAATAAAAAAAAAAAAAAAAAAAAAAAAAAAAAAATGAAAAAACAAAAAAAACATCCCCCACGAAATATCATAATGCGGAAGAAAATCTAACAAGAAAAAAAAAAAAAAGAGAACAGGAACGGAATCATAATTGACAGAAGAGAACACAATTCGGTCAAGATATAAATTGTATTATTAAACAAGTTTATTAAGTTATTAATGAGGTAAAAAGAATGTGACAGGACAAATAGTAGAAAAGAAAAAGAGGCGATATGTCGAACGGGGGGAGAGGGAAAAAAATTAACTAATTGTGTATGTCAAGAAGACTATGGCAAAACATGACAGAAATAGGGTGATAACATAGACATAAGTAAAAAAAATCTGGAAGAGGGAAAAAAGAAAATAGATAATAATGGATGAGTAAGGGCGACTTATCTGTTAGGTCGTGGTGGTACGGTCTAGAGGAGATTTGGAAACACAATAGAAAAAAATGTGGTTGATTGGTAAGAGAATGACATAACATGTTGAAAGAATCACAAAAACGGAATGGAGGAATACGCTTATATGAAGATCTTAAGTATTGTTAGATGTACTTCCGCGATGATTATATGGAAAGTACAACAAATAAAAAAAAAATGTAACTGAAAGATATAAGGTGGTGAAATGAGATGGTTAGTGGAAGAATAAGAGGTGGCAAGGGTTGTCTAAAGACGTGAGGGTGTAAAGGTTGTTGGTTACCTGAAAAAGAAGGTGGTGAGGGGGATGGATGAAAGTATGGGTTTGAAAGGGGGATTAAATGGAATGAGAGGTAGCGAGCGGGGTGAAATATGATATCAAAAAGAGCAGAGCGTTGAATGAGGTAGTTAATGGGCATGACAGTATGGTGAAGGTGTTACCTGTGATGAAGTGGAATGTGTAAAGTGGGTTTCTAAAATGGGATGAGCAAAGGGTTGAGCGGTGGTAATGAAATGAAGGACTCTGTGGGTGTAAGGTGTTAATAATGGGACGTGAAGGAATGTGAGTCAAGTATCTGGAAAATGTGTATGCACAAGGATGTTGAGAGACGTTAAGATCAGGATGTTGAAGGTGTGGCAATGGTAAGGAGGAGATGTTGAAGGTGAGGTGATGGCGAGGAGGAATGTTTGAAGTGTGTAATTTTAAAGCGTCGCATGAGAGGCATGCTGGAAAGGTTGTGACTAAGAATGCATTATGGCTAAGACCGAATGCTCTGAAGGGTAGTTTTTCAGTCATGGACAATGAAGGATGTGTGAGAAGGAAGCTTGTTTAAAAATTCGATGATTCGGTAATGAGGGTTTAGAATTGTGCTTAATTGAATGTGTGAACGGTTTAGGGTTTTTAAATGGGATGATAAAAAAAGAATGTAGGTGAAATTGGGTCTGAAACTTGGGATGTATGATATATGTGTTGAGGTGGAAATGGAACTCTGAAGGACTGTGGAGTGGTGGTGAATGGTGAACGAATGGGAATCATGTTGGAAAAGATTATACAGGGGAGGAGGAAAACTGGTGGAAAGGGTTGGGTAAAAGGGATGAAGTCTGTTGCAAAAGGGTGTGAAACATTAAGTAGGAGGGGGAATTGGGTTGGGAAGGATGGAGGAATGTTGCGAAGGGATTGTGAATGGGAGGAAGGGAGTGTTGAAGGTTTTGAAGAATGAGGTGGTGAAGGGGTTTAAATGGATAAGGAAATGGGGAAGGGGCTTGAAAATGGGATGAGGATGGGCGGGTTTTATAATGGGAGGAAGATGGGGGAGAGGGGGAAGGGGGATGAGGAATGGTGAAGGGGGTGAAAATGAGGACAAGTATGGTGACGAGAGGATAAAACGTGGAGGAGAGGAATGTATGAAAGGGGTTAAACATGGGCACATGAAGGAATATGGTGGGAAGGGTGTATATAGGCGAGAGTATGGGGTGCCTAGGTGGGGTACCAAGGGACGAGAGTAAAGTAGACACGGGTGTTAATCAGGAACGAGGTTTGATGGGTTGGTCTAAAATGGATGAAGGAACTGTTGAAGGGTGGTTAAAAGGATGACAAGGAGTTTATGAGGCGAGTGTAAATGGAGAGGAATGTTGAGGGGTGTCTAAATGGATACGCTGTTTATGGGTTGAAAATGTATTCGAAGTGAATGTTTGAGGGCGTTAATGGAAGGACAGGATGTCGGAAGGTTTTAAAATGGAGGAAGGATGGTGGCAGGGTGTTAAATGAAGGAAGAATGTTGAAGGTGTTTAAATTGAATGAAGGACTAGTCTGCAGGTGTTATAACTGGGTTGCTAGGAAGGTTGCAGGGTTGTGAAAAATCTGCAGGATTGAAGGATGGGTTGCTGGGTGGTTAATGCGGATGACGAAGGTTGACAAGGGGATTAAGGGATGAAGGAAGGTGGGAAGGGTTAAAATGGAGGTGGAAGGTTGGAAGGGTGTGATACTCTGCATTAGGAAATTATGAAGGAACTTGTTAAAGGTAATGACGCCAGGGTGTCGGGGGGGTAAAAAAAACGCGAATCAAAACGGATGTGAAGGTGTTAAGGGATGAGGGAATGCTTAGGGGTTTAAGATGGAGACGAAGGTAGGCGAGTGTGTATACAATGGGCTGACTGGAAGGTATCGAAGGTTGTGTTGAAAAGTGGGGATGAGGAATGTTGGAACAGGTTGTCTAAATGGGATGAAAAAGGAAGTTGCGAAGGTCGTTAAATGAATGAAGGAATGGTTAGGGTGTTAAATCGGTCTGAAGGTATGTGCTGAAGGGTGTGAAAATGGGAGGCAAGTGTAGTGTTGAATAAGGGAGTTTAATGAATGAAGGACTGTAAGGGGGTTAAAATGGGATGAAGGAAATGGTGAAGGGATGGTAAATGGAAGGAAGGAATGCCGGGTTTAAATGGATCGAAGGTAGTTTGTGGAGGGTGTTAATCGGGCGAAGAAAGGTTCGAGGGTTAACATTGGGATGAAAGGATGTGAAGAGGTGTTAAATGGGATACGAAAAGGGGAGGTGGTAAATGGATGAAGAAATGTTTGATGTGTTAATGGGTGTAAAAGGAATGGTTGATTGGTAATGGGATGAAGGAATTTTAAGTGTGTTAAATATAGATAAAAAAGGAGAGGGAAAAGGAGGAAAATGTAAAAAATGAAAGGAAGAAAAAAGGAAAAGAAATATGAATAAGTTAAAAAATTAAAAAAATAAATGAAAAGGTAACAGGAAATAAAGGAAGAAAAGGTAACAAATGAAAGAGTAAGATAAAGTAAAATCAAAGTAAGGAGAAGTAAAAAATGACAAAAAGAAATTAAATAATGAAAAATATAAAGGTAAGAAGATGATAAAGAAAGTAATGACGAAAAGAAAAGGAAATAATGAAAAGGTAAAACAAGGAAAAGAATGAACGAAAGGTAAAAGGGAAAAGGAAATGAAGAAAGTAAACATGAAGTTAATGAAAAAGAAGGTAAAAATGAAAAAGTAATGAGAAGTAAAAGGAAAGTAATGAGAAAGGTAAAAAGGAAAGTACAAGGAGAAAAGGTAAAAATGAAAAATGAATGAAGTAAAAGGTAAAATGAAAAGTAAATGAATGAAAAGGGTAAAAAGATGAAAAATAATGAAAGGAAGTTAAAAAAAAAAATTATAAATATTTTTTTTTTTTAAAAAAATGAAAAAAAAGTACAGTGAAGGAAAGAAAAAAAAGAGAGTAACTGAGTAAAGAGGTAAATGGAAAAAGTAATGAAGGAAAAGTAAAAAATGAATGTAAATGAGAAAAGGTAGAAAATGAAAAGTAATGAAGAAAGAAAAAAGAAAAAGGAATGAGGAAAGTAAAAAAGGGGGGAATGAAAATAAAGAAGAAGTAAAAAAATGAAAAAGAAAGGGGGGGGGTGGGGTAAGGAGGGTGGGGGAAGGGGAGGTAGTGGGGAAGAGGAGGAAGAAGGAAAAAAAATGAAAGAGGCAATGAAAAAAGGCAAAAATGAAATAAAGAAACACAAGGTAAAAAATAAAAAGGAATGGAAAAGGAAAAAAATGAAAGTATGAGAAAGTAAAAAAATGAAAAGCTAATGAAGAAAGTAAAAAAGAAGGATGAGAAAGGTAAAAGAAAGTAATCGAAGGAAAAGCGTAAAAGGAAAAAAAAAAATGAAAAAAGTAAAAAAGGAAAAAGTAATGAAAGAAAAAGGGAAAAAATGAAAATTAGAAGAAAGTAAAAAATGAAATAATGAAAAAGGTAAAAAATGAAAAAAATGAAGAAAAGGTAAGATGAAGTAGGAAGAAAGAAAAAGGAAGGGAATGAGAAAGTAAAAAAAATGAAATAATGAAGAAAGGGAAAAAAAAAAAGTAAGGAGAAAGTAAAATGAAAAAAAGAATGAAGAAAAGTAAAAAAAAAATGAAAAAGGGATTAGGAGGAAAAAAATGAAAAGTAATGAAGGGAAGGTAAAAAAAATGA
Organism: Procambarus virginalis; assembly: GCA_020271785.1. Lineage (NCBI taxonomy): Eukaryota > Metazoa > Arthropoda > Malacostraca > Decapoda > Cambaridae > Procambarus > Procambarus virginalis. The sequence goes on along the minus strand of WNGS01167699.1, from coordinate 17,330 downwards.
AAAGTAATAAAGAAGTGAAAGAAGGGCAATAAGGAAGAAAAGGTAAAATGAAAAAATTAATGAAGGAAGAAAAAAATGAAAAAGTAAATGAAGAAAGGTAAAAAATAAAAAAATGAAGAAAAGGTATAAAATGAAAGGGAAATGAACAAGTAAAAAAAAAAAAAGGTAGAGGGAAGGGGGAAGAAGGGGAAGGAAAATGGGAGAGAAGAAAAAAAGAAATGAAGAAAGTAAAAATGAAAAATATGAAGACAAGGAAAAAAAAAAGAAAATAATGAGAAAAAGTAAAATTGAAAGTAAATGAAAAAAGGGAATAAAATAAAAGTATAATGAAGAAAAGGAAAAATGAAAAATTAAGGAAAGAAAAAAAGGAAAAAATTGAAGAGTAATGAAGACAACAGGTAAAAATGAAAAGTAAGGAAGACAAGTAAAAAATGAAATAATTGAAAAACGGTAAAAAACATGAAAGTAATGAGCAAGTAAAAAAATGAAGCTATGAAGAAAAAGTAAAAAAATGAAAAAGAATGAGAAAAGTAAAAAAAGTGAAAAAAGTAATGAAAAGGGTAAAAAAAAAATAATATATATATATATGATGTTCCTATCACTGAAATATAAGAGGAACAGTTAAAAAAAGAAAATGAAAAAGTAAAAAAAATGAAACAAAAAGTAATTAAGAGGGTAAAAAAAATAAAAGTAATGAAGGAAGGTAAACAAGAAAAAAAGTAATGCGAAAAAAATATAGGAAAAAGGGAAATAGCAAGATAAAAAAATTTTTTGTTTGTTTAAAAAAAATAAAAAGTGGAAAGAATGGAAAAAAAAGAGGATAAGAAAAACAGATATTAATAGGTATAAGAAAAAGGTAGAAGTGGATGTTAAAATGTAGTTAAGGGAAATTTATTGAAATAAAAAGTTTTTAATAGTGGTTTTAAAAAAAAAAAAATGATAATATAAATGATTAAAAAAGAAAAGAGACAATTTTTAGAAGAAAGGAATAGTAAGGCTAATTTTACATATGTACGGAAAAAATGTTTCTGTGATAAATAGGAGAGTTAGAATTTGAGGTTAGTTTATGAAAACAAGTAAATATGTTTGACAGAGAAAAAGGTAATAAATTATCAGAGTCGTATGTTGAAAGGCATACGTGCATAAGGATGTCGTACTAATAATAATAATTAATAATTAATAATAATGTAAGAGGAAAATGGTGGCGGATGGAAAAATGGGACATGTACTGTATAGTTTTAATGTTTAGGTATAGGATAGGAGGACTAAGTACGATAGTGTTATTGAAGTTTTGTAGAAACCTTAAGAGGGAAGAGATGGACTACGATGGAGAGGACAGGTTGGGGAGAGTATGAGTGATATCGTTGTCTAGAGTACAAAAAGAGGGAATATATTGAAGTAAATAAGAGATGTTATTTTGGATGATAAATATAAACTGTGATGATAAAATTAGCACATTATAAGTTTAATTTGGTGGAATGACCTGAGAAAAATGGATGAGGTTACGTGGGTTTACATAGGTTGAATAATATCTTATTTTGAATTACGTAGAGTTTTAGATGAGTGGCGCATAAAGCGAAAAAAGGAAGTGATTTGTGCTGAGGCGGGTTGTTCCTAGCTACCAGAAGGACACACAGCCACAGAAAAAGTGACAATAGGTCAATTTTTTTTCCCGCGAGTCGCATCCATTCTTCTAGTACGACATTTTGTACACTTATGGTAAAGCATACGTACAGAACCGCGAACGTCACTCGTTAGGAGGACGGGATGGTCCCACCTTTCTATGACTCAATCACCCACATCATCACCCTCAAACCAAACTAAACACACACCCACACCCACACACAACATCACACAAGCAAGGCAAAGACGCAGACAAAATTGTTACATCGAACCTCAGGAGAAAATAAAAAAAAAAAAACGTAAATAGGAACAGTATTGAGACGAAGGATAGGGAGGGAAGGATTCACTACAAATTGAAAATGAAGGTGTTGAGGAGTTGATAAAGAAATTCAAGGAGAGTCCCTTCACCTTCAAGCACGGAGAAATTCCAGAGGTACGAGAGGGAGATCAGCTAACCAGGAACCTCTGGAAGACTGAGATTACCAGCGGGGAAATAACGAAGTGTTTACTACAGTATTGGATGTGACAAAGGCTATCGGCCCAGATGGAATCTCCCCACGGGTTCTAAAGGAAGGAGCAAGAGAACTGGGCCTACCACTCTCCATAGTATATAAACAATCATTGGCAACAGGGGACTGCCAGATATTGGAAAGCAGCTAACGCTAGTCCCGATATTGTTTTTTTTTTTTTCTGTTGATATATAAGCTATCTTTGACTGTCTCTACCCGATTTTTTGTTCTCTCAATCAAAAATCTTGGGATTTTAGTAATCCAGGGAGATATAGTGTCCATTATCCACTTCATTATCTTGGGTATTTTTCTTTGTTTATCTGCAGTATTGTTGCGTGGTTTGGATATAGATTATTATTAATTTTAGTAGTCTTAGTAATTTGTAAAGCTTCTGTGTAGTGTTGATATATGTATTGATTTGTGTTTGCTAATAACTTATTTTATTGAAAGGAATTATGATAAATTTTGTTCGCTATAATTAAGATTCATACTATGTTCTGGTTAATAACAGAATTTTATGACAGACAGTATAGACCAAGAAAATAAACCTCTACTACACTATCTATGACAATCTCCTTTATGATCTAACTAGCAGTATTTTACAGCAATGAATGTAAAAATGTATTCATCCCGGATCACAGTATCTCTGTAATCGACTTAAATGTTAGAGCCCTAGGTAAACACTTCGATCATGTTAGTGCCATGATTGAAACTATTAACAACATTCCTGGTTGGAGGGGGGTGTTATTGTTCTGATCTACTGATGAGTTGACTATGGTTGATAAGAAGGATAATACTACTGAATTCTCGTTTTAACGTTGGCCTAACTACGTCTACTGGGTGTGGCAAGTTCACACTGTCGTCAAAATCAGAGAGGTGGTGGACTCACCTGCTCTTAATACCCATCCATGAATAACATGCTAAAAGTTAATTAGAGCTAGAGACCTGCTGGTGGGAGGAGTATCCTCTTCGCCAGTTTCAGAGTAAAAGGGTACCGGAGTCTATCCCCTGTCTTGGAGAGCCAGTCTATAGGAATTCCTACACTTGATGTGCCCGACTTCAATTCAAACCCTAGAAATCTAATACTCGATACCAAACTGAACAAAAACCACCTATGATCGCATGGACTTTATTATTGACTTCTGCGAGCCTGACCACCCTACCACTGTTAGCTTCCTCAACTGTATGAATTCCTGCTCCCTCATACCTTTAATCACTAGACCTACCAGAAATCCTACTGATAGTACAGCCACGACTCTATATCACATCTGTACCAACATAACATCTCCGCTTACTTCAGGGTATAAGTCACCGGACTAGTACTACAGACCATTGACCTCCACATTCTCTTAACTACTCAGTTAACAACCACCTCTAGAGTTCTAGGGAGCATAAGTTTTAGGGGCTCGACCAACTGAATCTGCTATTAGGCAATTTTATAATAACTGCTGCTGATAATGTCATAACATGGGAATCAGAGCTTAGGTAACATATGGGACAATCAACCTAGCAGGACAATCTTTTCTTCAAAAACTCTAAGCCTTTTAGCTATAACACCCAATGTCCTATGCTTACAAACCAAGTCACTACCAAAAGGCTTAACAATCCCTGGCGTACAAAGGGAATTACCTTAAATCCAATAATAAAGAAAACATGATCTTGAGAAGAAGGATAGGTTAGGAACCGTCTCCTAAGAATTCTCAAAGAGATTACTCTTTCCTGCTATCTAAGATAATAGACGAGCCAAAAACTAAATACGACGACAGATAGAATTACCCAACTAAAGAGCAACATTAAAAAACTTGGAGGCACAATTTCACAAATCTTGGATCAAAGAAGATTTTAAATACCAACAGCTCAACACTCCTGATCAAATAACGGATGGTCAGCTTTTCAGCATCTGATTTCTGCGTGGCGTGAGTTCAATAGGCTGTTCTCTTCCATTGGGTCAACCCTTGCAAATGATATTCCTACTTCCAGTACTGAGGTTAACGACTATCTTACAGGTAACTATCCACAGTCTCTGTAGCTAAGGCCTACTAATTCCACTGATGTCAATGAGATAATCCTTGCCCTTAAAACCATAGTCTAGTGCCCGTGAGGAGATTCCGACATTAATTTACAAACAAGCCTCCAGATCCTTAGCCCCTGTCACTTTGCTTTGCTCTTCCACAAGTCACTTGACCTCCAACCTTTCGCAGTATTTCTAAAAAAAGCGATGAGGTAAACCACCTGGCCACAAATTGTGATCCCACAGATGTTAACAAATACAGATCTATTTCAATCCTGCCTAACTTATCCCCCCAAAAATTTTTGCAAAACTAATCTACAAGCAGCTCTACTCTTATCAAGTCAAAGCCCAATATACTTAGCTCTGCCAATATGGCTTTCAGACCCAAAAAAAAAGCACTAATGATGCACTGATAATTACATGATTACTTGATTCATACCCTAGCCCTTGATACCATAAATAGGTTCGTCCCTGTTGGGTTCTTTGTGGGACCTGCGTAAAGGTTCTTGACACTGTCAATCCACCAAAAGCCTTCTTCTTAAACTAAATTACATATGGAATCGCAGAGGACACTCCTGCAATACCTCGAATCTTACCTTCACTGAATAGACCTCCGAGTATGTTTCTGTGGAATAATTCAATTTTCTCCTAACCTACCCATCACCATTGGTGTTCCTCAGCGGCAGTATACCTGAGCCTGCCCTCTGTCCTCTTTCCTCATGCTGACATATATGGACCTTCCATGAATATTCCTGCCTCAAACAACGCTAAACCTATTCTATTTGCTGACGACACAACCTTCATTACTCCGTCCTGACCCCCTTGCTCTAAATGCCACAGTAAATACTGAGCTAGAGTAAAGTCCATCGTTGGCTAACTGCACAAACTACCCTTAACGATGTGACAAAACTTTCTATATTCTGTTGGCAATACAATCCTTAACACCAATACATCATCAAGATTAAACAATACCCAATTTGTTACAAATTAGATGGCAAAAACTTCCTTGCGTTCTCATTGATCACAGCTTAATTTCAAGGGACACATTCTAATATCAAAAAAAGTTTCAGAAAACTGATGGCATTCTTTCTAGATAAGATTTATGTACCCCCTGCCTGCCCTGGTGACTCTCTATTCTCCCTCATCTATCCATATTCTCAACTATGGTATTTGTGCTGGTTCTACTACCCAAAATCATTACGGTCCTCTAACTTAAGTACTCAACACAGGAAGCTGCTATTAGGACAATATCCTAACTCTGTGCCCCAGCAATCACTCGGTACCCCCTACTCAAAATCTCTCAATATGTTAGAGAGTAAGTCACTGCACATTCTCGCATGTGTATATACTACATACATAAACGCTGAAACTGTAAATGCCAATCCTGACCTCAAAGCTCATTGAAAGCTGTACCGAACCCCATGAGCCCACACACACGAAAATAAATGCAGTTTTGATATTCCAAGAGTACGACTTAACCAACTAGAACTGCTTCTACAAGCAGGGACCCAGACTGATGGAATGACTTCCAACCATGTAAAGACGTGTACCTCTCTCAACCAGTATTAAGATTGAAAACTAACACTACCTGTATAAACTCCCGGTAACCTACCTTACCCTCTATTGTCAAACCCATGATCTTATTTTTTGTTTTTTTTATTCTGATCAACGCTGTTTGTCTACATTGTCTTGTGTGCCTGCTTTCCCCTCCGTCCCCAGTCATGTCTCCCCCCTTTTTTTGACCTTTATTGTATCTGTTCTCAAAACTTTTTATTCTTTTTGTTCACTTAGTATTAAGTTTTAGAATATTAATGTTTCCTCTAGCCTCAGAAAACGCATTGCACGTAATGATGGACATTTAGGAATTGTATAGTGACTATGCTATCTATAAATCGCATCACTTATGTAAATCTCCTCTATGTAGTACCTTTCCTGAATAACATATTATTTATTATTTCTATTTATTATTACAGAAGGGCGCATAGGACAGGAGGCATGAAACTACAGGCCAGTGAATCTCTCACCTGCATACCATACAAGCTGATGGCAGAAGATTGTGGAAAAAACTAGTGGAGCATCATGGAGCGAAGGCAAACTTTGTAACACAGCCATCAACATGGCGTTCAGGGATGGAAAGTCCTGCCTCACAAGGGTTACTGGAATTCTAAGACAGGCAAACAAAAATAAGGCAAGAAAGAGGAAGGGGTGGGCAGACTGACATATTTTTGGATTGTCAGAACGCCGTTTGATACAGTGCCACACAAAAGAGGCTAGTGCGAAAAGTTGGAGATGCAGGCTGTGTGAAAGGGAAGGTACTCCGGTGCGATAGAGAGGGTACCGTAAGCAACAGTGACAACACGTAGTGACTGTGGTGAGGGGTGAAGTGTCAGAGTTGGCGAGACACACGTGGAGTCCCCGCAGGGGTCCTCGTACCTGACCATACTGTTTCCTGGTAATATGTAAATGATCTTCCCAGAGGGTATAGATTCGTTCCTCTCAATGTTTGTGCTGGACGATGCAAAAATTATGGAGGAGGTATTGAACACAGAGGATGATCAGGTAGGAGGCTACAAGTATGGACCTAGATAGACTGAGTGAATGGTCCACAAATGGCTGTTGGAAAGTTCAACCCAAGGTAAATGCAAAGTAATGAAACTAGGCAGTGGAACAGGAGGCCGACACAGGACTACCGGAAATAGCATGATGAAGTACTTAACGAAACAACAGAGAGAAACGCATCTAGGAGTTGATCTATCACCACCAAACCTGTGCCTCCTGAAGCCCACTATAAGAGAAAGAACGTCTGCGGCATAGCGAGGATGGCTAACAGTCCAAGAAACGGCGTTCAGGAACCTGTGTAGAGGAATCATTCAGATATTAGTACAACACACATATGTAAGACCATCCTGGGTTACGCAGCCCCAGCATGGAGCCCGTACCTCTGTCAAGCACCAAGACCGAAGCTGGAAAGCAGTCCAAAGGTATGCCGTACTAGACTAGTCTCCAAGAACTAAGAGGCATGAGTTATGAGGAAAGGCTGCGGGAAATGCAACTTACGACACTGGACGACAGCAAGAGTAAGGGGGGGACACGATCACAACCTACAAATCCCTCAGGGAATCTGACGGGTAAACAAGGATGAAACTATTCAACACGGAGAGGGCGCGACACAGGGGACACAGGTGGAAGCTGGTACCCCAAATGAGCCAAGAGACATCGAAAGAACTTTCAGTTGTCAGAGCTAGTTTGTAAATGGAATGCACTAGGACGGTGATGTGGTGGAGGCATGACCCCATACACAGTTTTCAGATGTAGCATATGAGGTGCAGCCCAGTAGGGCGCAGAGTCGGGATCACCAGTTGTTGACAGTGAGAGGTCGGGACACCAAAGAGCCAAAGCTCAACCCCGCAAGCACAATTAGGTGGTGAGCAATACACACACAACACAGCATCACAACACACACAACCACACACACACCACCACACAAGCGCGCCTGTGCACGTTACCAACATCTACATTTACAAACAAAGCCTCTCAGGATACTTTAGCCCCTGCAATATGCAGTTGCCTCTTCCCCAACTTCACTGAACTCCAAACCTTTCCAGATATTCTAAAAAAAGCAGAAGAAGCCTAACCCCGGTACACACATTGTGGTGCATCTACAGCATGTTAACAACTACAGACCTATATCATCCGCCACAAGTTCAAAATATTTGAGAAATTATCTACAGAACAGCTTCACCTTCTTAGTCTACCAAACACGAATACTACTATAAGCTACTCTGGCAATATGGTTCAGACCCAAAAAAGCAAAAATAAGATGCACTTAATAGTATGATAACTTGATTCATACGCTCTTATAAAATGAGTTCCCTGTTTGGGTATTTGTGGTACCTGCGAAGGACTTGTGACAATGTCAACCACCAAAACCTTCTTCTTAAATTACCGCATTATGGAGTCAGAGCGACACTACCCTTCAATACTCAATCTTCTTACTTTGCACAGTGCACAGTATGTGCTGGTTTAACCTGTTGTTCACCCCGGGGGGGGGCTGGTTTAACCCGTTGTTCACCCCGGGGGGGGGGCTGGTTTAAACCCGTTGTTCACCCCGGGGGGGGCTGGTTTAACCCGTTGTTCACCCCGGGGGGGGGCTGGTTTAACCCGTTGTTCACCCGGGGGGGGCTGGTTTAACCCGTTGTTCACCCCGGGGGGGGGCTGGTTTAACCTGTTGTTCACCCCGGGGGGGGGCTGGTTTAACCCGTTGTTCACCCCGGGGGGGGGGCTGGTTTAACCCGTTGTTCACCCCGGGGGGGGGGGGCTGGTTAAACCCGTTGTTCACCCCGGGGGGCTGGTTTAACCCGTTGTTCACCCCGGGGGGGGGCTGGTTTAACCCGTTGTTCACCCCGGGGGGGGGGCTGGTTTAACCCGTTGTTCACCCGGGGGGCTGGTTTAACCCGTTGTTCACCCCGGGGGGGGGGCTGGTTTAACCCGTTGTTCACCCCGGGGGGGGGCTGGTTTAACCCGTTGTTCACCCCGGGGGGGGGCTGGTTTAACCCGTTGTTCACCCCGGGGGGGGGGCTGGTTTAACCCGTTGTTCACCCCGGGGGGGGGCTGGACTAGGGAAGAGAAGAACCAAAGTGACTGGGGGGGAGGCAAGTGCCAGGGGGAGTGACTGGGGGAGGCAAGTGCCAGGGGGAGTGACTGGGGGGAGGCAAGTGCCAGGGGAGTGACTATGGTGGGGAGGCAAGTGCCAGGGGGGAGTGACTGGGGGAGGCAAGTGCCAGGGGGAGTGACTGGGGGGAGGCAAGTGCCAGGGGGAGTGACTGGGGGGAGGCAAGTGCCAGGGGAGTGACTATGGTGGGGAGGCAAGTGCCAGGGGGAGTGACTGGGGGGAGGCAAGTGCCAGGGGGGAGTGACTGGTGGGAGGCAAGTGCCAGGGGGAGTGGCTGGGGGGGAGGCAAGTGCCAGGGGAGTGGCTGGGGGGAGGCAAGTGCCAGGGGGAGTGACTGGGGGGAGGCAAGTGCCAGGGGGAGTGGCTGGGGGGAGGCAAGTGCCAGGGGGAGTGGCTGGGGGGGCAAGTGCCAGGGGGAGTGACTGGGGTGGGAGGCAGTGCCAGGGGGAGTGACTGGGGGAAGCAAGTGCCAGGGGGAGTGACTGGGGTGGGAGGCAAGTGCCAGGGGGAGTGACTGGGGGAAGCAAGTGCCAGGGGGAGTGACTGGGGGAAGCAAGTGCCAGGGGAGTGACTGGGGGAAGCAAGTGCCAGGGGGAGTGACTGGGGGAAGCAAGTGCCAGGGGGAGTGACTGGGGGGAAGCAAGTGCCAGGGGGAGTGACTGGGGGGAAGCAAGTGCCAGGGGGAGTGACTGGGGGGAGGCAAGTGCCAGGGGGAGTGACTGGGGGAGGCAAGTGCCAGGGGGAGTGTCTGGGGGAGGCAAGTGCCAGGGGGAGTGACTAGGGGGGAGGCAAGTGCCAGGGGGAGTGACTGGGGGGAAGCAAGTGCCAGGGGGAGTGACTGTAGGGAAGGCAAGTGCCAGGGGGGAGTGACTGTAGGGAAGGCAAGTGCCAGGGGGAGTGACTGGGGGGAGGCAAGTGCCAGGGGGAGTGACTGTAGGGAAGGCAAGTGCCAGGGGGAGTGACTGTAGAGAAGGCCAGTGCCAGGGGGGAGTGACTGTAGGGAAGGCAAGTGCCAGGGGGGAGTGACTGGGGGGAGACAAGTGCCAGGGGGGAGTGACTGGGGTGGGAGGCAAGTGCCAGGGGGGAGTGACTGGGGGGAGGCAAGTGCCAGGGGGAGTGACTGGGGGAAGCAAGTGCCAGGGGGGAGTGACTGGGGGGAGGCAAGTGCCAGGGGGGAGTGACTGGGGGAAGCAAGTGCCAGGGGGAGTGACTGGGGTGGGAGGCAAGTGCCAGGGGGGAGTGACTGTAGGGAAAGCAAGTGCCTGGGGGCGTGACTGTAGAGAAGGCAAGTGCCTGGGGGAGTGACTGTAGGGAAGGCAAGTGCCAGGGGGAGTGACTGTAGGGAAGGCAAGTGCCAGGGGGAGTGACTGGGGGGAGACAAGTGCCAGGGGGGAGTGACTGCAGGGAAGGCAAGTGCCAGGGGGGAGTGACTGGGGGGAGGCAAGTGCCAGGGGGAGTGATGGGGGGAAGCAAGTGCCAGGGGGAGTGACTGGGGGGAGGCAAGTGCCAGGGGGGAGTGACTGGGGGAAGCAAGTGCCAGGGGGAGTGACTGGGGTGGGAGGCAAGTGCCAGGGGGAGTGACTGTAGGGAAAGCAAGTGCCTGGGGGCGTGACTGTAGAGAAGGCAAGTGCCTGGGGAGTGACTGTAGGGAAGGCAAGTGCCAGGGGGAGTGACTGGGGGAGGCAAGTGCCAGGGGGAGTGACTGGGGGAAGCAAGTGCCAGGGGGAGTGACTGGGGTGGGAGGCAAGTGCCAGGGGGAGTGACTGGGGGGGAGGCAAGTGCCAAGGGGGAGTGACTGTAGAGAAGGCAAGTGCCAGGGGGAGTGACTGTAGGGAAGGCAAGTGCCAGGGGGAGTGACTGTAGAGAAGGCAAGTGCCAGGGGGGAGTGACTGTAGGGAAG